>OY288272.1:35062227-35595885 GCA_958450335.1 Hibiscus tridactylites | reverse complement strand
AACAAAAGACAAGTTTTTTTAATTTGTTTTAGATCGAAGAAGAAAGTTTAAAAAAAAAACCTCTGAAACAAACTGATAAACAAAACTAAAAAAAAATCAGTTTGATTCTGGGGAGAAATAAATGAAAGAATACTTTATGAGTTTATGTTGGAATTGGATTAGATAATGGATGAACTTATAGCAGTTGTTTATACTATGTTTGTTTGTTTGTTTTTCCCATAATTGAAGGATTGGCTAGAAAGAAAGTCATGGTCTCGTCTTCCCGCTATTTTCGCCATTTTTATTAAAAAAAATACTAAAAATTTGCACACCCACATTAATTAATTTCTTAAAAATAGATACGACTAATTTTCTTAGGAAAAACTTAATATCTTTTTATTTGGTATTGAAATTTAATTGATTATATTTTTAAAATAAATTCAATAAAAAACACATGAGTGAGCTGTTGTCATTTTAAACTAAATTCAATCAAAAGCATTAATATTAGTATAGGTGGATGATAATTGTTTTTTATAATAATTGTTAACTATCATGAAAATTAGTTAATCCGACATTTTATGTTGTCAATTATATGTATATAACTATAGGTGATTGACCATTAGTTGAACCGGTGCTTTCGTTGTTGAAACATCGAAACACTACACCAGATTTATGATATAGCGTCGTTTTTCGTGACGTTTTTACTATAAACGCCTCTAAAATATTACTTAGCGTTTAAGGGACAACCGCCACAAAATGACAAAGTTTACGACGTTTTCATAGCAAACACCGTCATAGAGTAACAAATAGTGACGTTTGTATGGTAAACTAAACTCCGCACATAATCTCGTTTTAGCGGCATTTAAGTTAGTAAACATAGTAATAAGTCTCGTACCTGTTTTAGCCTTAGCGGCGTTTTATTTATAAACGCCACAATTGACTTAGGTTTAGTGGCATTTTTTTTATAGCCACAATAGGTTAAACACCCCGTTTTGATTATCCTCAGACACTTTCAGCTACCGTTCAAAAATCCCCAAATCGTTTCTGCTCCTCCTTGTCGTGCTTTTCATCGCCGTCGATCCTGGCCGTCCGTGCTCCTCGCCGTCTCCGTCGATCCTTGGCTTAGGGTTATCATTTTACAATCTGCTCATCCCCAAACCGACTGATCCAAAGCCAAACAACAAGCACCATTACAAGGTATGCGGCAAGCAATTTCTTAAATTCTTACTATTTGCATACCAAATTTGCGCTTTTTTTCTTTAGACACCGTTGTTTTGGTTGTTATTTTGCTTGTATCTCTGACGAATTGCATAAGATTTCAAATTGATAACTTGCCTTAAAGTTATAGATTGCATGTGCACTTAGTCTAAACTAAGGGATTTAATTAAGGGAAAGACATGTGAAGGGAGTTTGACACACGGCAAAGGTGATAGCCAAGGGATTCAAAGTGTCACTTTTCCTCCTTATTCATCCATCTCCCATAGCCGATAATAGACTAGAAGGTAATCTTACTTATTGTTCATTCATTGTGAAATTAGGATGGAAATGTATGTATATATATGTGTATGATTGGTGAATCAATTGCATGCTTGAGTATTTGTGTTTATAACATATTTTGGTTGGAATCATTAATAGAATAATTGAAATAAAGGAGTATAAATGTATGAGTATAGAAGAGTAGATTGTTTTAGTGGTACAAAACAGGGAATAATTCAGTTTTGAATGACTTGAGAGTCTTTGGGAAATAAGGGGTATAATAGAAAGAAATTCAGTTGATGTTTAATAAGGGTTTTATTGTTTAATAAGAAATTAGTTTGGAAGCGAGAATTCCAGAAACTGTTATAGTCAATTTGGTTTGAAAATATGGGTAGGATAATGTAATCAAGGTTGTATGTATAATTGACAATAAAAGGGCTGCTGGAATTTAAATGTATTCATGATGAAATATGAAGCTAGATAAAATTAGTATTGTATCATGGCTTGTAAATTGAAAGGAAAATTTTCATAAGAATGCAGTTTTGAATGAACACATATGCAGTGTAGTTTTGTTTTATAATGCAGTAATAAGATGTTTTAACTGTGCAGTTGGTATGATTATAACAGTGCAGAATTATAGAGTAAAAGCTGTGCAGAATTGAGTTAAAATATTGCAGTTTTAAGATTAAAATGTAGTCTTGAATAAGTTTACTAATAGAACTGATTTAAAGAGTGTATATAGGTGTTGTATTACATCAATATAGTTCCATGATGGACTGTTTTGAAAATAAATGTATATGCATGACTATTTGCACATGTGTATGCTGCTTTGTTCAAATAGATTTCTATATATTCAGATTAAGTTTTGAAAGAAATGTTTTTCACTGATTCTCATGCTTATCATTCTTTGTCTCATTGCAGGGGTCTATCCAAGATTTCATCTTTTGCTTGGATTACAATATTACAGTTGCCGAAAGCTTGAGTGGTTAGAAAAAACATCTATTTCTCATTATTATCTTTTTTTCTCTTGCTTGCTTTCGATAACTGTAGTTAAATTCAGTTCCGTATTCGTTTTGTTAGACAAAAAAGCATAGCACCTAACTTAGAATAATAGATCATTCCCTCCCAATCTTATGAACTATTTGTTATGACTTATATCCTTCTAAATAAAAACTCTTCATATCTTATTATAAAGAGATTATATAATCAGTTAAAGAGACAAACTTCTCGATTCTTCCAGAAGGTTATCCTGCCAAAAATTAAAAATAAAACCTCTAAATTAGAAAACAACAAACTACTTTGGCCCAGCTTTTCTCATTAGAGATTAGAAAATTTTGGTTATACTAGAAAATTCAATTTAAGTACAATCTCTTTTTGTGTGACATTAAAGTTAATAGCATATACTAGAAAATTCAATTTAAATCAAACCAAAATGGATAAGTAAAAAATATACCTTGAAGTCATGACTATCATCCAGCTCATCAAATATTAACTCAAATTCTTCCCTTGATATTACATAAATACATAATGGATATGAGTTGGATGGATTTGCCAAGGGTGAGCGCCGACTATCAAAATAAAGTAGAAATTTTTCTAAATTTAACTTTTGCGAATGTAAGTCAAGAGAATATGATTCTTTGCCCTTGTAAGCAGTGTGCTAACAGTAATTGGCACATTCGTGAAGTTGTACACGAGCATCTAGTTATTTTTGACTTTGTTCTGGGATATAGAAAATGGGTATTCCATGGAGAGTTGACACCTCGCAGAGCTTCTTCAAGGAGTAATTCGGCTTATCCTTCAAATTCTCATCGTGGATCTCTAAGAGAAGATGACATAGAGGGCATGTTGCGAGATGCATTTAATATGCACAATTATCATCAATCTGTTAGACAAGATGAAGCGCCGAGATTGTTTTTAGCGGCGCTTAAAAACGCCGCTATAGGGCTTAAAAACGCTACTAAAAACATGTTCTGCTGTAATGAAAAGTCTGTAGATTCATTTGTACACAAGCATAATTGTCTCCAATTTGATAGCGAATTATAAATACTTTAGACATTATAAAAATTAGGCTTATATCATAAATATGTACTTAAAATATACTAATTTTTTTCATTTAGGTACTTAAAATATTTTTGGTCAAAATAAATACCTAAAGTATATTTTTTGATTAAATTAAGTATCTAAAGTATACTTTTTGTCAAAATAAGTACCTAAAATATTTTTTTGTCAAAGTAGGTACCTAAATTATATTTTTTTCTTAAAATAGGTACTTAAAGTATATTTTTTTTGTTAAAATAGACACCTAATGTATTTTTTAATCAATACCACATGACAACTTTTAGGAATATATATATATATATAGTTTAAGTACCTATTTTAATCAAAAATATACTTTAGGTACTTACTTTGATGAAAAAATATTTTAAGTACCTATTTGGACCAAAATAATAATACTTTAGGTACTAAATTTAACCAAAAATATACTTTAGCTGTTTATTTTGACAAAAAAAATACTTTAGGTACCTAAATTAAAAAATTGATATACTTTAAGTATTTATTTGTAATATAAGCCTAAAAATTATGCATATAAATATAATATTAGTGTTTTATTTTTTAAAATATTCTAATCAAAATATATTTCTAGAATAATCTAGAAAAGATATTTAAAACACTCTTTTTAACAGAATTCATAAATAATCTTCATTGGAAAATTTGTACTACGTAACGGTTGATAAGATTTTATTGCATTGGACGTGCCTTCACGATGAACGTAATTTCAAATTGGTCTCAAACTTAAAAATATTTAATCACATCCCCTGTTATTGATATATATCAATTAGGTCTTTAAGCTATTAAAGCAATTAATCCAACGGTTAAATGTTACGCCAAATTTTAATGTGTACTATATTTTTATACTTGAACATAAACAACTAAATTAAGCTAACAACTTTAGAAAAAGGGGTTTAAATTCTTAATTGTTCAAAACTGATTAGGAGTAAATTTCCTCTTCCCCTCTTTTATATCATAATAAAAGAGACACCAAATTAAGTCTGCTCTCTGTAGCATGTTTTCAGTCTGCTCTCTGTAGCACGTTTGTCTTTCATTCTTCTGGGTTTTCTTCCCACGTTTTCTTCATTTTGGTATCTCTGTTATGGCGGATGTTGAACAAGATCTCGCAAACCTCTCAATAGATGCTGGGGAGGAGGAAGGGATTCAGATTGACCCTGCGGATAGCCTTGCTCCCAATCCTATTGGGTTATGCTTTGTAGGCTCCTTTTTGACGACAAGCATCATAAGTTTCCGGCGATGAGATCTACTTTGGCTAACTTGTGGCGTCCCCCAGGGGGTATTGCAATTTCTGATTTGGGGGAGGGTCGGTTTCTTTTCCGTTTCTTTCACATTGTTGATGTTGAGAGAGTAGAGAAAGGAGGGCCATGGACTTTTAATTCACATTTGTTGATTCTCCATCGCCTTCAGGCTGAGGAAGATCCATTAACTGTCCCTTTGTTTCATGTTAATTTCTGGGTCTTTATTCATGATGTTCTGGTTGGGTTCATGACGAGTAAGGTTGCTCGGATTTAGGGGATTTCATTGGCTCTTTTCTAGATTATGATTCGTCTGCGACTGCTCTGGGATACAAACGTATCATGAAGGTGCGGGCGAGGGTAGATGTTCGAATTCCTCTAAAGAGAAAGAAGAAGTTGATCCTTCAATCTGGAAAACACCATTTTGTTCGCTTTGAATATGACAGACTCTCTTTGTTCTGTTTTCTTTGTTGACGGTTGGGTCATGGAGAGAGCTTTTGTGCTCTGCGATTCACGGAGGACGGACGAGAGTTACCGTTGGGCTGGGATAGTTCTTTGCGTGCTCCGCCTCGTCGGGCGGCGCCGACTCAGAGCAGATGGTTGAGAATGGAAAGTTCAGAGGAGGAGTTCTTTTCTCCTGAATCTACGTCTAATGGGGTGAAAAATAAGGGATTGTCGGATGGATCTGCTCCTAATTTTCAAACCCAGCCGTTTGGGCCAAACGGTTACTTTCCCCAGGCTGTAAATCATATCCCTGATAGGTGCAATTCTGATAAGGAAAATATTCCCCCCAGTTATGGCAACTCAGGAAATATGGTTATTCCCAATCCAGATGAGATAATGGGGATTGAAGAGGAAAATGTCACAGTTGAGAATTCTGATAATTCAAAAAGACCGCGCACTGTTATCTACCCGCTAGGAGTTTCCAGTTCCAAGGATTTGAATGGTGTTCCTCCTTTGTCATCGGCAGGTCTCGCTTTGCGAGCCAGCCGGACCCAATGAAGACCATAAGTTGGAACGTTCGGGGTTTGGGGTCGCCCCGTGCCGTTCGTCGAGTAGGCGCTACTGTAACACCCCCTTCCTGACCTGGTAGAGAATCGGGTCGGAGAGCGTTACCGGAAACGATGCGAAAATCTTTTAATCATTTTTTTCTTCAAAAACTTGCTTAACATCTTGACTTATTAGAACTTAATGCTCATTTTTAAAACGAGTTGACTTAATAACTGAATCTTATTAATCTCAATACTTGTAATTTTTACCGGGTTTACAATTTAATCCATTTATCCTATAAAAGCCCAAAAGAAGCTGCTCGTATCGAAACGCCCTAATCTGTTTCGGTACGGCTTGACCATAATCAATATTTTGACTTTTCCTTCTTTAACCGTTTCGATACGGCTTAACCCGTATCGATACGGATTGACCGACCTTGACTTGACTTAGACCCGTTTCGAAACAGGGGTCTCCAGAGGCAAAACTGTATCGAAATGGACCTTATCCGTTTCGGTACACCAAGCTTTCTAGACCCAAAATTTCACATACCCGTATCGAAACGTCATCACCCGTTTCGCTACGGTGGACCTGAAATAGACAGATATTAGCTAGTTTTTGATCAATTTAGCTTAGCAAACTTAGTCCAGTTTCAGTGAAACTTTACCCACATCTTTCTAAGGGTATAAACTACTGTCTTGCCAAGTTTTATAGCTATTTGAATCCTTTTACTCAGTTTTACCAATTTAGCCCAAAAACATAATCTTAAAGCCAAACTCTTAATATAAGAACACTATTTTCATCTTATTTAAACCAAGGCACTTGCACATCGCTTAGGCATACTAAAACAAACATATTAAGCTTATTACATAGACCTTGCCACCATACTAGGAGTTCGAAGGATAGAACACATTACTTGGATTTGGTTGTGACTTGTACAACGTACCAACTTCTCCGATCTCGATCCCAAAACTTGCTTAACCTGAAATGGATGAATGAGATGCATTAGACATACTTTGCCTAGTGAGGTAGTCACATAACTATAAATATACATATCATGACTTATAACATGCTTCTAAGAATCATCATTGATCATGCAATATCATGGCATATTTCATATTCACAACAAGGCATATAATAATATCATGGTTCATGGCAAACAATATCTTGAGTTCATAATTTCCCCTTGGATTGATTCATAGTATATGGATACACGAATTCCACCGCCTCGCCAAAACACAAAAATGGTCATCCCGCCGACATCGCCAAAGACCAAACACAATACATCCCTCCGCCTCGCCAAATCATATAGGCCGTAGCCCTAGGACCGTAGTCCACCCGTACACTGAGCTCATGAATTCTATGGCATGCCAATTGTATCCAATACTTCGAATCCAAGGTTCATATTTCATAAATCATAACAATAACAATTTCAATTATTCATATCATACTTATCATATGTAAATGCTTGCAATGAATTTCATAACAATAACTAACATGCTTAAAAATCATGGGATCAATGAAATGCTTACCATACACTTACCAACATGTGATCAATGATGAAAACCCCTAATTCAAGGGTTAGTAATAACAAAAATAACAACATGTTCGGGTAGGCCCTTGCCTAACCCGGGACGCTACTACACTCACCTCGATATTAGGGTTCCCTTATAACGTCACCTTTTTCCTTGGGTGGGCGGTTGTTCTTTCACGACTTCTTGAACTAGATTAAATTGGAACCGGTTAGAACCGACAAGACGATATCGAATAAATATGAAAATATTAATCAAACTCGATATCGAAACTTAGACCAACCAAGGATTTGAACTTACCCCGACGTCGGTAGAGATTCGATATTACTATATCGAAAATATCGGATAACCAATCTAATACTGAACCATATTATTTTTCTCCTTAATTCTTGTTGTATCTCTTGCGCCATAATCTCCCCTATTTATAGGGCTTAAACCGGCCACCCTTGTTCCACGCAATCACTATTTTTTTCTTATCTTGCTGTGTACCTTGCACATATCTCCTATATTTATACTCCAATTAATGCTAATAATGCCCCAATTGAGTGCCATGTGTGGCTTACTCATATTGGTGGCAATTGCCACAATTCCTTTCAAATGGCCGTGTGGCCTGGTGAAGTTATTCGTGGAATTGCTTTGTGCAATTCCTTCACAACGAAGGAAAGTCATAATAATAATAATAATAATAATAATAATAATAATAATAATAAACCGAATAAATATGCTTCGAATCTAATTTCTACTAGACCCGAATAATCTAATAATAATAAACCATAAATTACTCGAATATTCTAAATAAGATCGAATAAATTATTTTATCGATACTAAATATTTGGTCATCGGAACCCAATTCCGACTAGACCAGTTTTCGGGGTGTTACAACTCTCCCCCCCTTAGAAAAGAATTCGTCCTCGAATTCTTACCTGTAGCTTCGGATTGTTCATCCGAGCACTCTTCGGAATCAGAATCTTCTGGAGATGAAGAATTCACCTGACACTTGCACTTTCTAATAGCATTCAACATCTTGGGTGTCCAACACATAAGGTGAGTCATCATCCTTTAATTTCAAGCTATTCTTCTTGTTATTTCTTATTCAAAATCTGAATAACTCTTTCTGACTGACCATCAGTCTGAGGGTGGAAGGCTGTACTAAGATTGACTCTTGTGCCCAAGGCTCCTTGTAAGGTTCTCCAAAATCGAGATGCAAACCGAGGATCTCGATCCGAAATGATAGATTCAAGCACACCATGAAGTCGGATCACTTCCTTAATATACAAGCCAGCTAGCTTAGGAAGACCGTAGTCCATTCTGTTAGGTATGAAATGAGCTGACTTTGTAAATCGATCAACAATAACCCAAATAGCATCATGCTTGGCAGGGGTTAATGGTAGACTACTAACAAAGTCCATGGTGATCTTTTCCCACTTCCACTTCAGTGGATCAATGGGTTGTAAAAGCCCGGTAGGAGCACAATGTTCTGCCTTAACCCGTTGACAAGTGAGACACTTCGAGATATGATCAACAATAGCTTACTTCATGCCTGGCCACCAGAAAAGCTCACGTAAATCTTTGTACATTTTCACAGACCCCCGGTGAATAGAGAAAGAACTTGAATGTGCTTCAACAGGAATATCCCTACAGAGAGTTTCATCATTTGGTACACAAACCCGATCATGAAAACATAAGAGTCCTTCATCATTAATTCTGAAATCTGGGTTATCAGATAATTTAGAAACAATGGTTTGAAGCTCGGGGTCTTGTTCTTGCAAATCTTAATTCGAGAAATAACAGTAGACTGAACTTGGAGTTCAGTTACAAGACATTGATGTTTTCGAAGTCTGAAATGAGCATTAATTGCTCGAGGAGCAAGTAAAGGTTTGCGGCTGAGTGCATCAGCTACAACATTGGCCTTGCCCGGATGGTAATCAATGACTATATCATAGTCCTTAAGAAGTTCCATCCATCTTCGCTGTCGCAAATTGAGCTCCTTCTGCGATAACAAATACTTGATGCTTTTGTGATCAGTGAAAAGATAGCATTTCTCTCCGTAGAGGTAATGCCTCCAAATTTTCAATGCAAAAACAACCGCAGCAAATTCTAGATCATGAGTGGGATAATTCATTTCATGGGGCTTAAGTTGTCTCGAAGCGTAAGTAATAACCTTACCTTCTTGCATCAATACACACCCTAACCCAATGTGCAAAGCGTCACTATAAACAGTATAATCTTTTCCCGACTCATGCTGAGTCAGGACAGGTGCATGGGTTAGGACTTGTTTTAGTTGATCAAAACTTCGCTGTTGATCTTCAGTCCATACAAAAGGTGTCTCCTTCCGCAACAATTTTGTCAAAGGAGCAGCTAACATAGAGAATCCCTTCACGAACCTACGGTAATATCCCGCAAGTCCAAGAAAGCTCCTAACCTCCCCCATATTCCTAGGCGGATGCCAATCTACCACAGCTTGTATTTTCTTCGGGTCCACCTGAATGCCCGAAGCTGATACAACATGCCCCAAAAAGAATACTTCGATGAGCCAGAACTCATACTTAGAAAATTTTGCGTACAACTGCTTCTCTCTTAGAGTTTGGAGTACAATTCGAAGATGATCTCGATGTTCCGCTTCATTCTTTGAATAAATTAAGATGTCATCTATGAAGACCACAACAAACTTATCAAGATAGGGCCTAAACACACGATTCATTAGATCCATGAAAGCTGCAGGTGCATTCGTCAGTCCGAAAGGCATCACTAAGAATTCGTAATGTCCATATCTTGTACGAAACGCTGTTTTGGGCACGTCACACTCTTTGACTTTCATCTGATAGTACCCTGACCTTAAATCAATCTTAGAGAACACGGAAGCATCCTTTAACTGATCAAACAAATCATCGATCCTCGGCAGAGGATACTTATTCTTGATGATAACTTTATTTAGTTGCTTGTAATCAAATGCCTAAACGCATCGAATCATCCTTTTTCTTAACAAAGAGGACCGGAGCTCCCCAAGGTGAAGGGCTGGGTCTAACAAAGCCCTTATTCATAAGGTCTTGGATTTGAGTTTTTAACTCCTTTAATTCCACAGTTGCCATTCTATAAGGTGCAATAGAGACTGGTGCAGTCCTAGGTTGCATTTCAATACCAAATTCAACTTCACAGGTTGGGGCAATCCCGGAAGCTCATCAGGAAAGACATCCAGAAATTCATTCACCGTATCAATATCATTAATCTGAGGTTCCTTCTTGGACTCAATGGTCAATGTGCGCAGCATAGAATTCCGAGATTCCATCAAGGTTATTCTTTCCTTACCTAGTCCTCGAAGATACAACTTTCGCTTGCCACAATCTACCCATGCTTGATGTTTACTAGGCCAATCTACTCCTAAAATTGCATCAAACTCGTGGATTGGCAAAACCAAGAAATCCGCAGGGAACGGAATTCCTTGAATCATAATTGGGCAATTCTTACATACCAGGTTTAAAACAACACAATCGCCCAAGGGATTTGTTACAGAAACCTTTGTTACTAAAGGTTCACTAAACATCTTATGCTTCCTCACCAACTCCAGACTTATGAAAGAGTGTGCAGATCCAGGATCAATTAATACATACAAAGAATATGAATATAACATAACGGTACCTGCTGTGACATCAGGATCATCATCTTCCTCACGACTCCTTACATGATACATTTGTGCAGAAGCTTTTGACTCTTGTTTGTTGTTTTGTTTCCCAGATCCACCTGGCCTTCCTGAAGTTCCTGACTGTCCTTGTCTCGCCCCTTTTCCCCGAAAGGACTGAGCAGGTGATGAAGTATCCCCTAGCACAACAACTGTCTTTGATGGGTTCTGAGGACAGTCCCTAATGAAATGTCCCTGCTCTCCACAGAAGAAGCACATTCCTGTCTGCCTGCGACATTGCCCTGCTACGTGTCACTTTTGACAAAAATTACAAACTGGATGCTGAACACTTCGGTTAGAACCTCCAGTACTCTCCACAGAAGCCGCCTTGGACCAAGACTAAGTAATAGTCTGTGGTCTCTCAATATTCCCTGTACGGGAAGGCTGCGAGTATGAGGTCTGCTTCGAGCCATGGTATTTACTTTTCTTGTTCCATTTGGGAGGCCGGGAATCACTCTACGCCCTCTTCTCGGATCTGCTAGCCATGTTCCCCCTCGAGATTTTCTGTGCAGCTTCGGTCGCCTTCACACGATTCACCAAATCCTGGAAATTTGTGATCCCCAAAGCAGTAAACATAGGCCGCAACTCATCACTCAACCCAGCAATGAACATTCGACATTTTGTCCTCTTCTTTCTTTATGAACTCGGCTCCATATCGGCAGTACTTACAGAAGTCATGAATGTACTGCTCGATTGGTTTCCCTCCTTACTTCAAATGGAGGAAGATGCTCCGTCTTTCCGCGAGATGGTACTCGCTAATGTACTTATTTCTGAATTCTTTAAGAAAGAATTCCCAAGTGACTGATTCTTCCGGGACTGTAAGAATAGTAGTCTCCCACCACATTAAAGCTTCATCAGCAAGCAATGCGAGAGCGCATTCAAGCTTATGTTCATCCGAACATCTTAACTACTTATCCAAAATTCTCAAAGTATTGTCTAACCAATACTTGGCTATTTCGGGATTATCATCGTCCCGACCATTAAAGGTGTAAGCTCGGTATTTGCGATAACTTATCGATTGGGGCTCGAAGAGATTACACAACAGGTGGCGTAGGTTGCACGACTTGACTAGCCTTTATCACATTCATAAATTGCTGAAACATATCAGTCATGTTCTGATAATATTCTGCCTGAGCTGTAGGAGCTTCAGGCTCTACACCTCGTACATGAGGGTTCTGAAGATTCAGAGGATTTCCTCCTTGCACCTCCTCGCCATGAGTCGAGAAGTTAGCAACAGACTCATTATTATAAGTTTCGTTAGTTCGAGACATATCTATATTAAAAAGAGATCGGATCAGTTGACAAGTCACAATACTCAACAGAACAACTCCTAGGTGGCAAAGTAACATAGCAAACAATACAATCATACTTAAGTTTAGTCCAGAACCGACTAAACTCTAGCTCTGATACCACAAATGTAACACCCCCTTCCCGGCCTGGTAGAGAACCGGGTCGGAGAGCGTTACCGGAAACGATGCGGAAATCTTTTAATCATTTTTTTCTTCAAAAACTTGCTTAACATCTTGACTTATTAGAACTTAATGCTCATTTTTAAAACGAGTTGACTTAATAACTGAATCTTATTAATCTCAATACTTGTAATTTTTACCGGGTTTACAATTTAATCCATTTATCTTATAAAAGCCCAAAAGAAGTTGCCCGTATCGAAACGCCCTAATTCGTTTCGGTACGGCTTGACCATAGTCAATATTTTAACTTTTCCTTCTTTAACCGTTCCGATACGGCTTGACCCGTATCGATATGGATTGACCGACCTTGACTTGACTTAGACCCGTTTCGAAACAGGGGTCTCCAGAGGCAAAACTGTATCGAAACGGGCCTTATCCGTTTCGGTACACCAAGCTTTCTAGACCCAAAATTTCACATACCCGTATCGAAACGTCATCACCCATTTCGCTACGGTGGACCTGAAATAGACAGATTTTAGCTAGCTTTTGATCAATTTAGCTTAGCAAACTTAGTCCAGTTTCAGTGAAACTTTACCCACATCTTTCTAAGGGTATAAACTACTGTCTTGCCAAGTTTTATAGCTATTTGAATCCTTTTACTCGGTTTTACCAATTTAGCCCAAAAACATAATCTTAAAGCCAAACTCTTAATATAAGAACACTATTTTCATCTTATTTAAACCAAGGCACTTGCACATAACTTAGGCATACTAAAACAAACATATTAAGCTTATTACATAGACCTTGCCACCATACTAGGAGTTCGAAGGATAGAACACATTACTTGGATTTGGTTGTGACTTGTACAACGTACCAACTTCTCCGATCTCGATCCCAAAACTTGCTTAACCTGAAATGGATGCATGAGATGCATTAGGCATACTTTGCCTAGTGAGGTAGTCACATAACTATAAATATACATATCATGACTTATAACATGCTTCTAAGAATCATCATTGATCATGCAATATCATGGCATATTTCATATTCACAACAAGGCATATAATAATATCATGGTTCATGGCAAACAATATCTTGAGTTCATAATTTCCCCTTGGATTGATTCATAGTATATGGATACACGAATTCCACCGCCTCGCCAAAACACAAAAATGGTCATCCCGCCGACATCGCCAAAGACCAAACACAATACATCCCTCCGCCTCGCCAAATCATATAGGCCGTAGCCCTAGGACCGTAGTCCACCCGTACACTGAGCTCATGAATTCTATGGCATGCCAATTGTATCCAATACTTCGAATCCAAGGTTCATATTTCATAAATCGTAACAATAACAATTTCAATTATTCATATCATACTTATCATATGTAAATGCTTGCAATGAATTTCATAACAATAACTAACATGCTTAAAAATCATGAGATCAATGAAATGCTTACCATACACTTACCAACATGTGATCAATGATGAAAACATTTAATTCAAGGGTTAGTAATAACAAAAATAACAACATGTTCGGGTAGGCCCTTGCCTAACCCGGGACGCTACTACACTCATCTCGATATTAGGGTTCCCTTATAACGTCACCTTTTTCCTTGGGTGGACAGTTGTTCTTTCACGACTTCTTGAACTAGATTAAATAGGAATCGGTTAGAACCGACAAGACGATATCGAATAAATATGAAAATATTAATCAAACTCGATATCGAAATTTAGACCAACAAAGGATTTGAACTTACCCCGACGTCGGCAGAGATTCGATATTATTATCTCAAAAATATCGGATAACCAATCTAATACTGAACCGTATTATTTTTCTCCTTAATTCTTGTTGTATCTCTTGCGCCATAATCTCCCCTATTTATAGGGCTTAAACCGCCCACCCTTGTTCCACGCAATCACTATTTTTTTCTTATCTTGCTGTGTACCTTGCACATATCTCCCATATTTATACTCCAATTGATGCTAATAATGCCCCCAATTGAGTGCCACGTGTGGCTTACTCATATTGGTGGCAATTGCCACAATTCCTTTCAAATGGTCGTGTGGCCTGGTGAAGTTATTCGTGGAATTGCTTTGTGCAATTCCTTCACAACGAAGGAAAGTCATAATAATAATAATAATAATAATAATAATAATAATAATAATAATAATAATAATAATAATAATAATAATAATAATAATAAACTGAATAAATATGTTTCGAATCTAATTTCTACTAGACCCGAATAATCTAAGTAATAATAAACCATAAATTACTCGAATATTCTAAATAAGATCGAATAAATTATTTTATCGATACTAAATATTTGGTCATCGGAACCCAATTCCGACTAGACCGGTTTTCGGGGTGTTACAGCTACACTGCGCGAATTTTCCCCAGCTTTGATTTTTCTTATAGAAACGAAGTTACATTCGTCGAATATGGAACGCGTTAGACGAAAGTTTGGTTACCGTAACGGTATTGATGTTAGTTCGTTGGGTCGTAGTGGCGGATTATCGTTGGGGTGGAAGGACAGTATTAAAGTTTCTCTTGAATCCTTCTCATCACGTCACATTAATGTTTTAATTGAGGCTGACTCCGATGGATTAAGCTAGCGTTTCATGGGCTTTTATGGGGCACCTGAAACTAATAATAGAGAGGCCTCTTGGGATTTGCTTAGATCCCTGAATGATACTCCCGATGTTCCATGGTGTGTATTGGGGGATTTTAATGAGATTTTGAACCTGGAGGAGAAACAATGAGGTAATTTATGCAGCAACTGGCAGATGAATAATTTTCGTAATGTTTTATTGGATTGTAATCTGGATGACCTAGGCTTTGGAGGAGCTTGGTTTACTTGGGAATGGGGACGACATGCTTCTAATAACATCAGGGAGCGTTTGGACCGTGGCGTTACAAATCAAGCTTGGTGGGATTTATTGCCGAATTTCCAGGTTGATCATTTACCACATTCTACTTCTGATCATTGCCTCATTCTATTAAACTCTACCGGCTTGTCTTCTTCACCATCTCGGATTTGGCACTTCCGTTTTGAAGCTGCTTGGTTGCTGGAGCAGTCTTGCGAAGATGAATTCCGAAATCTTTGGGCTGCTGCTAATGGGCCCTTGCTGGAGAAATTAGCCCACGCTGGACGGGGACTTGAAGCTTGGTTTAAACGAGTATGCAAGGAAAAGAAGCTCTCGGTCAAGGAGCTACAACAAAAGCTAGTTGATTTAAACTCTAGCCCGGTAACAGAGGATTCATTAGGAGAGCTTTTGGAGACAAAATTGGCCCTTAATCTGGAATTAGATAGGGAAGAGATTTATTGGGAGCAACGAGCCTGGGCAAATTGGTTGAAGAATGGTGATCGCAACACAAGTTTTTTTCATCGGTATGCTAGCCAGAGGTGCCGTCGTAATAGAATTTCTCGGCTTGAGGTGCAAGGGGGCGGTGTTGCTGAAAAGGAGGATGAGATTCAAATGGTGGCTAAACAATACTTCGAGAATCTGTTTTCATCCGGTGGCTCATCTGACCCGACTACCATTCTAGAAGATATTGGGCCTAGCATAACCCAAGGGATGAATGAAGCCCTTTTGAGAGAGTTTACGAGAGAGGAGGTATGGACTGCCCTGCAGTCTATGAGCCCATTAAAGGCTTCTGGGGAGGATGGACTTGGAGCGTTGTTCTATCAGAGATTCTGGCACATCATCGGTAGGGAGGTGTCCGATTTTTGCATCGGTGTGTCTCGGGGAGATAGTTTGTTGACAGAGATCAATCATACCCATATCGTTCTTATTCCCAAAGTAAGCAACCCTCTAAATATGGCCCAATTTAGACCCATTAGTTTATGTAATGTCTTGTACAAGATTTATTCGAAGATGTTAGCAAATAGATTTAAAGTTGTGCTTGATACTTGCATTGATGAGGCACAGAGCGCCTTTATTCCCGGGAGGCTGATTTCTGATAATATTATCGCAGCCTATGAGATTCTTCACTCCTTTCAGAAACGTCGTTCGGGGTCGAAGGGTTTTTTTACTTTGAAGATGGATATGAGTAAAGCCTACGACAGTGTTGAATGGGCTTTTATAGACATGGTCATGACAAAAATGGGTTTTGCAAGACAGTGGGTTGATCTACTCTTGAGGTGTATTTCTACAGTATCCTATTCAGTGGTCCTTAACGGCCTAGTGGGTGATAAATTTTTCCCCTCTAGGGGCCTTCGGCAGGGAGACCCCCTTAGCCCTTACCTTTTTCTCATCTGTGGTGAAGGACTATCGGCTCTTTTTCGGAGGGCTACACGGTTAGGACTTTTGCAAGGTACGAGAATTACAAGAGGGGCTTCACAGGTTACTCATTTGCTTTTTGCGGATGATAGTTTGGTATTTGGTGAAGCTACATCCGATGGGGCTGACAATATTAGAAGTATCCTCCCGAGTTATGCGGCTTGCTCGGGGCAACTTATCAATTATGATAAGTTGAACGTCTTCTTTAGCTGAAATGTAGCACAGAGAGACAGGGATCTGTTCTGTACCACCCTTGGAGTCTCGGAGATAAGCTCGCCCGAAGCGTATTTGGGTTTACCGGCATTGGTAGGCCGAAATAAAAAGCAGGCTTTTAATCGACTTATCAATTCGACTGAGGCTCGTTCTTTAAGTTGGAGTAACATTTCTCTCTCAGCAGGAGGGAAGGAAGTATTTATTAAGGTGGTGTTGCAGGCTCTCCCGTTGTTCGCTATGTCTTGTTTTCTTCTTCCTCTCACATTGTGTCGCGACCTGGAAGCGATAATGGCTCGGTTTTGGTGGCGTAATTCCGCGTCGAAAAGAGGGATACATTGGTGTCAATGGTCGGAACTCTGTAAATTAAAAAGAGATGGAGGAATGGGGTTTAGGGATTTAGCCAAGTTCAATATAGCCTTGTTAGCAAAACAAGGGTGGAGGCTAATTACTAAACCAGGTTCTTTGGCTGCTCGATTGATTAGGGCCAAGTATTATCCTACTTCCTCTTTTTTGAATGCTAATTTAGGGTCATCCCCGTCGCTGATCTGGAGAAGTATATGGAGTTCTAGAAAGCTTTTAGAGTTAGGGATGGGTTGGAGAATTGGTAATGGGCAGGCTGTATCGATCTGGAATGATTTTTGGCTCCCTTCATTTCCTCCGGAGCGGATGAGTTCACCGCAGCGCCCAGATTTGCTGAGGGTATCAGATATTATCTATTCTCCTTCAGGGGGTGGAATGAACCATTGATCAGGTCTAGTTTTACAACTGAAGAGGCTGATCACATTTTAGCAATTCCTATTTCATCCTCGCGTCAGGAGGATGTTAGGGTATGGCTAGGTGAGGGCTCGGGTATCTATTCTGTACGCAGTGGCTACAGACTCTTGCTAAACCCGTCAGAAAATTCATCAGGGGACAACATTTTCAACCATCTATGGAGTTTAGATTGCCCTTCGAAGGTCAAAATCCAGGTTTGGCGTTTTATCCATAATTTTGTTCCTACTCTTCTTAACCTAACTATTAAGAGAGTATCTACTACCTCTCTTTGCCCTCGTTGCTTACTGATGGCAGAAGATACAACCCATGTTATATGGGGGTGTTATTTCGCGGCGCAAGTATGGAGTAATTTGGGCATTTCGTGGCCTAGTCAATTAAATCTAGGTTCGCTTTACGAGTGGCTGTTATGGTTATTCAAACATTATGATAAGAATAGGAAGAATATTATTGCTACAACGATTTGGGCTATATGGTTTTCGCGAAACAAACTCATACATGAGGGCATATCACAGGGAATACACGAAATTTCAACATTTATTCTAAGTTACTATGAAGAGACTAACTCCCTTACCTCACGGTTGCAACACCCTCTTCTAGACGTGAATGAGCATTGGAAGCGGCTGACATCGGGGTATGTGAAGGTGAACGTGGACGCGAGCTTTTCTACGTCTCATAATAGATCCTTCTCAGGGGTTGTGATAAGGGACGACGGAGGCTTTGTGGTCGGGGCGTGCACCAGAGCAAATACCAGGGTTACGACGGCTTTTCAGGCGGAGGCTTTAGCTGTTTTTCAGGGCCTCGATTTTGCAAAACAGAGTGGGTTCAGTAAGATTGAATTGGAGAATGATTCAAAGACGGTGGTTCGAAAGTTAGGGATTGACGAACCTGACTTGTCTGAAATAGGTATGATAATTAAAGATATCCAGTGGGCGGCTCGGGGCTTGGTCTCTTGTCGTTTTATCTTCTGCGGTCGGTCTCAAAACCGAGCGGCTCACGAGATGGCGGCGGAAGGGAGGCGTTTGGGTCACGACCAGTCTTGGATGGAGGAGGCCCCGGAGATCGTCATGCATGTTGCCGATTCTGACCGTCGGTTAGAAGAACCACCTTGATCCGTCGGACACTCATTGTTGTGGGAATATCAACACCGAACAGTTTCTTCAAGAACATTTCCCCTCTTTTTCTCCATCGACTTTTCCAGAGAGTTTTATGTTGTGTTTTGATGGAGAGCTTGGGTCGGTCTGTTTTGTTTACCTTATTTCCCGTTTGTTTTTGGTTTTTGTGGCCGCTTGGCCTTCTTTTGCTTTTGCTTTTATTAGCTTTTATTACTTATCAGTTTACTTTTCAGATTCATAATAATAACACCCGACCTTTTATGTCAAAAAAAATGTTCAAAAAAAATTAAGCTAACAACTCTTTAGTCCATATCTCTTTGACAACATCAGGCAGACTATTGAAGACAAGAATGCTGACAGGCTCTCCACGGCTAAGACCAGCCAACAAATCGGAGATTCTATTTTGTGTTCTACCAATATTGTGAAACCTAAATTGATTTTGATATAACAAATTATTTTAGGAACTTAATTGAAAAATAGAATAAATTTTTAAGTATTTCAAAGACTCACTTAATTGACAAGCATTTTGAACCAAATACTCTTTCAAGACAAAACAAATTAAAAGATTCAATTTTCACTAAGTCTTTTCAAGTATTTTCAAGCCAAATTTCAACAAAACGCTTAGGCGTATCGATACCCATATAGCGTATCGATACAAATTTTCGTTACTAGAATTTTAATCGACCATAGCATACCGATACGGTTTAATCCCGTATTGATACGATATTCATCTAGGTAAGACTTTAAGCTATAGTGTATCGATACTCATCGGGACAGTATCGATACGGGTTTTCAAAGTAAAATATTTTAATTCTATAGCGTATCGATACGGTATGTCACCATATCGGTACAATATGCTGACCTTTGTAAATATTTACATTTAATATTCAAACGTTGCTTGTCAGTTATAGGAATCCTAAATTTTTTAAATGGTCGTTGAACCGTATCGATACACATAGATAGCATACCGATACGCTTTCTGTCAAAAAATAAATCAGGATACCAGTGAGAAAAAATCGTATCGATATGCCCCTTTATACTGTACCGATACGCCCTTCCCGTGTATCGATACACTATGTTTTTCAGTCACAATAGCTCTTTCTTCTTTGAGACAAGTACCGATATGGTCACGAAGTGTACCGATACGGTGTGCAGTTGAGAATCATTTATTACGGGAAAACGCATCCCAACGGCTAGATTAATGACCTCAACCACCCAAACAGCTAGAATTCAATGCATGAGTATAAAAACAAGTCTCCAAAGCTACAGCAATAACTATTGAACCTTCAAGCAACATCAAAGCATTTATTCCAAACCCTTGAGCCTATTAGAGTCAAATTGTGTACTCAAGTTGAAAAATTCTCAATTGTTTATTTTTCTTTCAAGTTTGGGGAGTGTTGGTTTGTAATTGGGCAATATATTAGTCTTGTGTGAGATACATTTCAAACTGCCTCTTATTCTTTGTAATTGAGAGTCGTGTAATTCAATCTTTGGGTAGAAAGATTGAATTTGTAAAGGTTGTCTCGTTAGCCTAGAAAAGGAAAAGAACAAATTAGTGAAGAGTTTGTTGAAAATTCTTAGTGGGAGCTAAGGTAGCAGATCTAGAGCTTGTTTAGAAGCTAAACAACTATAAGTGCCTTGTTCTTCATTTCTAAGTGTTCTTTTTGCTCATTTCATTTTTAAAAGTGTCAATTGACCCCCTTTTGGTCATATCGGTTAATTCGATCCACTTAACAATTGGTACCAGAGCCTACCTCTTTGAAGGCTTCACAACCACAAGAGGATATCTTAAAAGAGTGTTGATCAACTTTCAAGTCAAGTTATATCATCTACCTTCGGGCCAAGCATGTACGAGTTTCAATCTACCACCAAACCACCATTCTTCAATGGGAATAACTATCCATATTGGAAGAACCGAATGCATCTTTTCATCAAATCAAGCGATTATCTCGCATGAGATGTAGTAGAAGATGGACCAACCATTCCCATGAAGAAAGATGAAGAAGGAAGGCTTGTTCCAAAGAATAAGATGGAGATGAGTAAAGATGATATGAAGAAATTGCAAATGAGTGACAAAGCCTTGTACATGCTATTTTGTGCTCTCGGACCGGACATCTACTGCAAAGTATCCTCAATCACAAGTGCCAAAGAAGTGTGGGACACATTTGAAACTACATACGAAGGAACAAACGATGTGAAGGAGACGAAGATCAGGATCCTCAATCTTAGTTACGAGAACTTCAAGATAGAGGTCGATGAGACCGTAACGAACATGTTTGATCGCTTTTCTATCATCATCAATGGTTTGAAGGGCTTCAGAGAGATCATCCCCGAAGATAAGTTAGTCCGAAAGTTACTCTATTTCCTTCCCGAATCATTGGATGGGAAGAGAACCGCCATCATCGAAGCAAAAAATTTGAAGACCCTAAAGCTTAATGAACTAGTTGGTTCTCTCGTCACATATGAGATCATGAAGCAAGGGAGAGAAGAAGAGAAGAGAAAAGAAGAAAGAAGAGTAGTCAAGCAAGAGGTAGAGAAAAAAAGGCAAAGAGTTGCTCTCAAAGCCTCTCTACCACAAAAGGAGAGCGCTTTTAGTGGGGAAGATGGATTTGAAGAATTGGCTATGATAGCCAAAAGATTCTCAAGGTTCATGAAGTCTAACCGTGGTAGAAAGTTTTTAAGAAGAAAAGACTTCAAGAACAAGAACAAAGAAAAAGAAAAAGACCAACTCATTTGCTATGAGTGCAAGAAGTCGGGCCACATTCGCATCGATTGCCCTCAACTAAAGAAGAAGTGCATTAAGAAGAAGAAGAAGAAGCTCAAGGCTCAAGTAGCAACTTGGAGTGATGAGGAGTCATCATCCGAGAATGAGGAGTATGAAGTGGCCAACCTTTGCCTCATGCCTCTTGAGGAGGAATCTATGATAAACTCTAACTCATCATCTCTTAGTTATGATGAACTCTATGATGCATATGATGAGTTGCAAGAAGTTTATGATGAATTGGTTGAAAAATATAAAGAGTCTATTTTGTAAAACAAGAAAAATATTTCCGATTTAAAATCTCAAAATAAGTCTCTTTCAAAAACCAATTCCAAATTGGAAAAGAAAGTTTTGTACTTGATAAATCTTTCAAATGTGCTCAAAAAGAAAAATTTTGATGTTGAAAATTTCTTTCCGATTTCCAAGATTATCTCTGATTTCTAAGATTATCACACTAAGGAAATGGATAATCTTAAAACTTCTCTTGCTTTTGGGAAAAATGGTTTTAACAAAGGTAGTTCTTCAAAGATCCAATATGTAAATAGAAAGAATTTTAACTACAAACAAAGTGGCTCTCAAAGGTATTATAGAACTAAGAGAATTAGAAGTGTATGGTTTCTAAGGAACTTGTAGCTTCTAACAATATTGTTGCTATTTCATCTTGGATTCCTAAGGGAACCAAGTTTTGGGGAGCTAACACTCATGGACCCAAAATGGTTTGGGTACCAAAATCAAAGAACTAATCTTTGTTTGTAGATGGAGCATTACTACAAGGCCAAAACTTCAAGTCAAAACACATGGTACCTTGATAGTGGATGCTCAAGACATATGACCGGAAACAAGAGTAGATTCATAGAGCTCAAACCAAAACATGGTGGAGTGATAACTTTTGGTGACAACTTCAAAGGTCATATTGAGGGGATTGACTCTATTGATAATCACTCATCCATTTTTCTTGAAATTGTATTGCTTGTTAATGGACTTAAACATAATTTATTGAGCATTAGTCAACTTTGTGATAAAGGTTTTGATGTTCATTATGATAAAAATGGGTGTAAAATTGTGAACATTAAAACAAATAGAATAATGCTCATTGGTCATCACATAGGAAACATTTATTTGGTGCATTTAGATGACATATATTCATCCCATGCATGTTTAGTTGCACATGATGAGAATGATGCATGGTTGTGGCGTAGGAAATTAGGGCATGCTAACATAACTGTTTTAGAAAATTTGGTTTCCCAAAATCTAGTTAGAGGTTTACCCAAACTAAAATTTTCATTAGATAAAATATGTGATGCTTGTGCTAAGGGTAAACAAAAGAGAACCTCATTTAAACCCATTAATGATGTTTCGACTAGTAGGGTGTTACAATTAATCCACAAGGATTCATGTGGGCCTATTAGAACTATGAGCTTGGGTGGTAAGTCATATGTATTTGTATTGGTAGATGACTTTTCTAGATACATTTGGGTTCTATTCTTAAGTACTAAAAATGAGGCTTTAGAAAATTTTATCACATTTACAAAAATTACCCAAAATGATCTTGATCTTAAAATCTCACATATTAGAAGTGATCATGGAACCGAATTTCAAAATATGAGTTTTGAAGATTTTTGTAATGAAAATGGTATTAGCCATAATTTTTCGGCTTCTCGCACTCCTCAACAAAATGTGGTAGTTGAGAGGAAAAATAGAACTTTAGAAGAGATAGCTAGGAGAATACTCTGTGGAAACAATTTACCTGAGTATTTTGGGTGGAAGCCATTAATACGACTTGTTATATAATTAATAGAGTAATGATTAGGCATATTTTAAAGAAAACACCTTATGAGATTTTAAAATTTAAAAAGCCTAACATTAGTTATTTCCACCCTTTTAATTGTAAATGTTTTGTTTTAAACAATAGAAAAAACAACTTAGGTAAATTTAATGCTAAAATTGATGAAGCAATATTTTTGGGTTATTACCTAAATTCTAAAGCCTACCAGGTATTTAATAAAAGAACTTTAGTTGTTGAAGAGTCTATACATGTTGTTTTCGATGATAACCTCCTTCCGAGGAAGGAATCTTGTGATGATGGTGATGTATGGATTATTGAAGTCATTGATGGAGGACAAACATCAAAGGTGGGTGAGATTCCAACCAAAGAAGAAGATGCACAAGATTCACCTTTTGAAGCCTTAAAGGACTTAGCTCTTGAAAAGAAGGAGGTGACATGCCCAAGTGAGTTCAACTATGTCAAAGGTGGTGAAATATTGAGTGATCCATCCAAAGGGCGAACTACTAGATCCTCTCTCAAACTTATGAATCATGTTGTATTTATCTCATGCATAGAGCCTCAAAATATCAAAGAAGCATTAAAAGATGATTTTTGGATATTGGCTATGCAAGAGGAACTTAATCAATTTGAGAGAAGTAAAATATGAATATTAGTTGATAGGCCTAGTAATCAATCTACTATAGGAAATAAGTTGGTATTTAGAAACAAACTAGATGAGAGTGGTAACATAGTGAAGAAACAAGGCTAGGCTTGTTGCTCAAGGTTACACCCAAGAAGAGGAAATTGATTTTGATAAAACATATGCACTCGTAGCTAGAATGGAAGCTATTAGGATGCTTCTTGCATTTGCATGCTATCATGATTTCAAGCTCTTTCAAATGGACGTGAAAAGTGTTTTTCTAAATGGTTTTATAAATAAAGAAGGATATGTAGAACAACCATCCGGTTTTGAAGATCCAAACTTTCCAAACCATGTTTATAAACCAACAAAAGCTTTTATACGGTTTGAAACAAGCTCCTAGAGCTTGGTATGAGAGACTTTCAAACTTTTTAATTGAAAAATGTTTTGAAAAAGGCAAGGTGGATACTACACTTTTCATTAAAAGATATGGTAATGACATTTTAGTAGTTCAAATATATGTTGATCATATTATTTTTGTTCTACTAATGAATTTTATTTCCAGAAGTTTTCTAAGCTAATGCAAGGTGAATTTGAGATGAGCGCGATTAGAGAACTCTCATTTTTTTTGGGGCTCCAAATTAAGCAAAGGAAATATGATACCTTTATTAATAAAGTTAAATACATCAAGAATATGCTCAAGAAGTTTGGCTTGAAGAATGTAAAGCCTCAAGCAACTCCTATCAATAAAGCTTGACAAGGATGAAGGAGGTAAGTGTATTGATTATAAGCTTTATCGTTCCATGATTGGATATTTGCTTTACCTTACCGCAAGTAGACCCGGTATCATTTTTAGTGTTTGCTTGTATGCCAAGTTTCAAGCTAGTCCTAGAGAATCCCAACTTGTAGCCATTAAGAGAATCTTTAGATACCTTAGAGATACACCTTGTTTAGGTCTTTGGTATCATAGAGACTCTTTCTTTGACCTTCATGCTTCTCCGATGCGGATTATGGGGGATGTAAGATAGATATGAAATGTAGCACCCCTACCCAGCCTCGTCGAGAACCGGGTCGGAGAGTGCTACCGATGAACAATACAACAAAATTTCATTCAATAACCGATGGTTGATCAATATTAAACAATCAAGACATTACCGGATATACATCTTAGTCCAATTTATCCATTAGAAAACAGTAACTAATCATTTAGGACCAATTTATAACAAATGCAAGTTTTAGGGACCAAACTATAAATTCGATAAATTGGAGGTCCTTCGGCACAATTAGTTATACCACACTGAAATTCAATGCTACATGAGCAAACCTATAAAATTTCGTGCCATTTGAAGTCCATTTACTCATTCAATTTATTCATCCAAAATTCGTGACCATTTTGAGAACAATACAAACTATCAGATCATGCCTTTTTAACCAACTTAACTAACCTTATATCGAAACACCCTAGGGCTGTATCGATACGGGGGTACGATGGTCAACCTGTGTTAACTTGTCCTTCAGACCATATTGATACAGGTAAGCCTCGTATCGATACATGTTGACTTCCTTTGACTTTGACCCTTTTCGATACGCTATAGACCTGTATCGAAACAATTAATTCCAGTAGAAAAATGTTCTGTTACGGCCTGAAATCGTATCGATACACCATCACCCGTATCGATATGGCTTGACTTGTAAATACAGATTTTTTATGGTTTTTATTCGAATTGATCTACCAAACGATTTTCAAATGCAATGAAACTTTACACACAACATTTCAATGATATAAACTACTAGCATGCCAAATTTCATGATCATAAGAATACGTTTACTATGTTTTGACCTTTATGAGATAAATATGCAACTTTAGACCACTTTAAGCCAAAACAAAAAGCCATTTAAAGCCATCAACCACATTACAACATAGACATCTCACAACATATCAAAATGGGCATAAACGACTAGTTCGAGTATTTTGCCACCTTTCTAGGAGTTCATAAGGTCAAAATACATTACTTTACGGCTTGTTGTGACTTGTCCCGCCTTGACTAACTGATCTTCAACCACACGATCTTTCAACCTGAAATGCATGAGATGAGATATGTTAGGCATACATCGCTTAGTGAGGTAGTCATCAACAACATGAACATCAATGTGTGAAGCATATATATATATGATCTCATGCTCATCAATGTCAATACTTATGTATCCAAATACAATGTTTAACATAGTAATTTTATCATTAACCCTTGGATTGAATCAAGATAGTGGATACGTGAATTCATACGCCTCGCCAAATCAATGAATGGTCTAATCCCTTCGCCTCGCCAATATGACCAATATTAATAAACATCCCTCCACCTCGCCAAATTAATGTAGGCCGTAGCCTTAGGACCGTAGTCCACTCGTACACTTAGCTCATGAAATCTATGGCATGCCAATTGTATCCATTTTCCATTCAAATCCAAGGTTTCAATGTCTCTATCCATATTCAATGTTACATGAGAATTTCAATGACCAATAACTTCAATATTATCAATAACAACCATGTTTCGTTATCAATATGTCATATTTCAATGTCAATATCAATATCCGATTATTTCTTTACAATATTCCAATAACACTAATAATATCAATAACAATGCATAATAGCGATGTCAATAACTATGTCCGATATTCAATTACAACTTACCGACACTTATCAACGAATCCGATTAACAATCCAATGCAACTTCTTCAATGATATTGTTAGTGATATGGTCAAAAACAACAATAAAAGAATCGAGAAGGCTCTTCGCCTAATCTCGAGACTCCGACTACACTCACCTTAGAATCTGATGCTCCTACGACTCTCGAAAGACAACTCTCTTGTTCCTAGCATTCGTCTTGAGCTAGGAAATCAATAGGGAGACTATTAGGGTCGATAATAAGATATCAAAATCAATACAATGATATCAAAATCGATATTCAATTTCAATATAGATGAAAACGATGAGATATCCATGGATGATCAAAACCCTAGCTTAAGATTAACCTCAATACATCTATGGAATCCAATAACAGATTGAGGAATACAACTTACCCGATCGATAGCAAGGATTCGATAACAATAAATTGAAGAAAATCAAAACTCAAATCTCATCTTAAATGGAGGTGTGTGCTTCTAAGAAGAAGGTGGTGTTTGTTTATTTGCAATCGGGTAAGCTTGTTTTTGGCTATTCAATAGCTATTAATTAGAGTAGCTTTCCTTCAAATGAAGGAAGCTCTCCTGATGATTCCACGTATGGAAATTATAAAGGAGGAGGGGCTAATCGCAAGATTAATCCCGCAATTTTCAATACCTTTAAGTCCTTCTCTCAAACTTTCTATCGACTATAAGTTAGTCACTAAATTGTTTTCGATGCTTATTCAATAAAGTCTATCTTCAATAGTTCCACTCAGATAGGGTCCTATGTTAATATTTAGCTAGTCGATGCTATGTTTAGACTTTACCGATGTGAAATTTCCAATCACTAGAACCCAATTCTGACTAGATTGGATTTTGGGGTGTTACAACTTTCCCCCTTAAGAAAAATTCGTCCTTGAATTTTTACCTGAACCGAAGAGATGAGGATATTGTTGTTTCATGGTCTCTTTAGGTTCCCAGGTAGCTTCTTCAATAGTGTGGCTCCTCCAGAGCACTTTAACTAACAGTACAATTTTGTTGCGATGCCTCTTGACTTCTCTTGCAAGAATCTGAACTGGTTCTTCCTCGTAGGGAAATTTGGTCAAATTTCCACAGATTCAAGTTCCACAATATGCATAGGATCGGAACGATACTTCCGGAGCATCGATACATGAAAGAAATCGTGGATCCTACTTAATTCAGAGGGCAACAATAATCGAAATGCCACAGGGCCAACTCTTTCAATGACACTTCAAAAGGTCCAATGAATCGGGGACTCAATTTTCCCTTCTTGCCAAACCTTAAAACCTTTTTCCATGGTGATACTTTGAGGAATGCTTTCTCACCAACTTCATACTCAATGTCACTTCTCTTGAGATCATCATAAGCTATTTGTCGATCAAAAGAAACCTTTAAACGATCATGAATAATGGCAACCTGCTCATCAGTTTCCCGAAGTAAGTCGGGACCTAACATCCTGCCTTCACCAAGCTTCAACCTACACAATGGAGTTTGACACCGTCTACCATACAATGCTTCATATGGGGACATTTAGATTGATGCCTGGTAACTATTATTGTAGGAGAATTCAACAAGGGGTAGAGATTTCTCCCAAGTTCCACCAAAGTCAATGATGCATGCTCGAAGCATATCTTCCAAGATCTGTATAGAAAGGTTCAATAACAACACAGATTTCTAAGGTTTCAATGGACAAGTTTTTCGATAATTACCTGGATTATCCTTTCTGACTGGCGCTCAGACTAAGGGTGAAAGGCTGTGCTAAGATTAACTCTGGTGCCCAGAGCTCCTTGTAAGGTTCTCTAAAACTGAGATGCAAATCGGGGATCTCGATCTGAGATAATAAACTTAGGTACTCCGTGGAGTCGGATCACTTCCTTGATGTACAAGTCAGCTAATTTAGGAAGACCGCAGTTCATTCTGACCGGTATGAAATGAGTTGACTTTGTGAAACGATCTACAATAACCCATATGGCATCATGCTTCGCGGGAGTTAACGGTAGACCACTAACAAAATCCATAGTGATGTTTTCCCACTTCCATTTCGGTGGATCGATAGAATGCAATAATCTGGTAGGGGCACAATGTTTTACCTTAACATGTTGGCACGTGAGACATTTGGAAATGTAATCGACTATGGCATGTTTCATGCCTGGCCACCAATAGAGTTCACGTAGGTTCTTATACATCTTCACAGACCCGGGGTGAACGGAAAAAGAACTCGAATGTGCTTCGGAGAGAATATCAATGCAAAGAGATTCATCATTAGGTACACAGACTCAGTCATGAAAACACAAGAGTCCTTTAGAATTAAGTCTGAATTCGGGGTTGTCCTATAGCTTAGAAACAATGGATTGAAGCTCAGGATCTTGCTCTTGCGAATCCTTGATTCGCGAAATGATGGTATACTGAACTTGAAGTTTAGCTACAAGACAACGATGCTTCCAAAGTTGGAAGTGAACATTGATTGCTCGAGGGGGCTACATTATAGCGATATTACAATGAGTTAATGTACTACACAATACATATAACTTCATATTCACTTTCAATGCTTACCAGGCAATAGTTTGCGGCTGAGTGCATCAGCTACAACATTGGCCTTGCTCGGATGGTAATCAATGACAAGATCGTAATCTTTAAGGAGTTCCATCCACCTCCATTGCTGAAGCTTCAACTCCTTCAATTCAATAGCTACCATACGATATGGTGCAATAGAAGCTAGGGCAGTCCCAGGTTGTACCTCGATGCCAAACTCCACTTCATGGGTTGGGGGCAATCCCAAAAGTTCATCAGGGAAGACATTAGGAAATTCACATACAGTTTCAATGTCTCGTAGTTGAGATTCTCTTTTGGTTTCCAACATCAAAGCATACAATGATGGGCTCTTCGAATTCATCAATACAACATTTTCCTTACCCAGACCCCGAAGGTACAATTTCCTCTTACAACAATCTACTTAGGCCTGATGCTCACTAAGCCAATCTAAACCTAGGATGACATCGAACTCATGGATCGATAAAGCCAACAAATTGGCTGGAAAAGGAATCCCTTGGATCATTAAGGGGAAGTTCTTGCACACTACCCTTACGGTGACACAATCTCCTAAGGGATTGGTTACAAAGATTCTTGATGCTATTGGTTCGGAAGACATATTATACTTCTTAACTACAATGGTGCTTATAAAAGAGAGAAGAACCAAGGTCAATCAATGCATATAAAGGATGTGAATATTGCTCAATGGTACCTGCAATGACATCAGGCTCGTCCTCCTCTTCCCTGCTCCTTACATGATACATCTAGGCAGGAGCTTTTGTTGGGTTTATAACACGCTCGAATCTATCACTGAAACCATCAATGAGGGTTGTAAATGTTTGGTGGTTGAATAGGCTAAAATCAAATTAAAGGTTGACAAGTGACACAATGATTTTAGAGTGGTTCAGCCTTCTAACAAGCACCTACATCCACTACCTTAGCACACCACTAAGGATTTCCCAATTCACTCAATAATGAATTCGCCCCCTTTTACCGGTTTAGGAGGAAACCATTACAACCCTATCTTTTGGACTTGGCTAAGATAGAACCAACTCTAGTTTTTCTCTCAAGGATAAACTAGAAGCTCTCTTTTACAAGGAATTTGTTTGGTAAACTTAATACCTCACAAGGTGAGTGTTTACACAAATTTCAGCTCACAAGAGTACAAGAATTTACAATAAAGCTCACTCTCTAAAGACTATGTACAAGAGAATAGTAAAATAAGGATTTAGACTCTAATTCTCTTGACCATGTTGCTTGGATGTTGTCTCTAACATTCTTCAAGTGTTCCTGCCTTCAATTTATAGTCCCAATTGAGTTTGTGGTCGTTACTAGCCGTTAGGGATGTTTTGGTGCCGTTGGAGACTTTATTTCTCGCAATATATGCAGTTCTGCAGCTACTCGTATCGAAACACGTGTCTATGTTTAGAAACAATCTTAAAATAGAAAGAGTCGTTATGTGAAATAAGAAGACCGTATAGAAACGGGTAGGGCCGTATAGAAATGGGTGAGGCCGTATAGAAACGGGTGAGGTCGTATAGGAACGGCCGTATAGAAACATGTGAGGTCGTATAGGAACGACCATATAGAAACAAGTGAGGCCGTATAGGAACGACTGTATAGGAACAGGTGAGGTCGTATAGGAACGGGTTTTAACAGTTTCAAAATGTTTCGAAATAGATTATGCTTGTATTGAAATGGGTACATTAAAAGCACTATTTTGGCTACTTAAAAACGTTTCAAACATTGCCAAAACCATTTAAAATATCCACAAACTTATTTTCAAGTTGTTTGGACTTAAAAGCATTTTTGAAATCTTTTCAATTTAGTCCACAAGTATTTTTCAATTATTATATCAAAATATTAGTTCTAAAGCTTTAGAATCTTTCTTATTGAATGGTTTCCCCGGACCACTCGATTGTCTATAAGTTTTCGATGATCCTTGCTTCGAACCTTTACCTCAAAAGGATTGAGCAGGAGAGGCAGCAATAGTCGGTGTAGTAATAAATTTGGTTGCATTCAAAGAGCAGTCACGGATAAAGTGACCCTGCTCACCACAGTAGTAACAAGCTCTAGTCTGCTTACGACATTGACCCGATGGGTGCCTATTCTGACAATAATTGCAAACTGGATGTTGGTTGCCTCGATTTGAACCTTCAGTGCTATCAACGGACGCTGCTTTAGTAAAGGATTGCGTTACATATTGAGGCCTCTCAATGTTTCCAGAATGGGAGGGTTGTGGATAGACATTCTGTTTTGGGCCTTGATATCTCCCTTTCTTGTTCCATCTCGGAGGTCGAGAATCATCCATGAACCTCTTTTCAGACTTCCCAGACCCACCAGCTCATTGAGCTTTCTATGCAGCTTCAGTGGTCTTAACTTGATTCACAAGGTCTTGGAAATAAAAAATGCTTAGTGCAGTAAACATAAGGTGTAGTTCATCATTGTGCTTTGCAATGAACATCTGACACTTCTCTTCCTCCTTCTTTATATACTCAGCATCATATCTACAGTACTTGCAGAAATTGTGTATGTACTGTTCGATCGGTCGTCCGCCTTGTTTAAGGTGGAGGAAGATGCTTCGCCTCTCATCAAGGTAGAACTCGCTGATAAATTTCTTGCGGGATTCTTTAAGGAAGAATTCCCAAGTAATAGTGTCTTTAGAGATCGTCAATGTGGTAGTTTCCCACCAGTGAAGTGCCTCATCAGCCAACAACGCGATGGTACACTCGAGTTTGTGCTCGTCCGAGCATTGAAGTTGTTTATCCAAGATCTGCAAAGTGTTTTCCAACCAGTATTCGACAACTTCAGGGTTGTCGTCGTCTTGTCAAGTAAAAGTGTAAGCTCAATACTGTGAGAGCTTATCAATGGGTGCTCTAGTGTGTTGGACAGCAGGATCGATAGGTTGCACGACTTGTTCAGCCCTCATAGCAGTCATAAACTGCTTGAACATGTTAGCCATGTTCTTGTAACATTCAGCCTGAGCGGTAGGTGATACAGGCTCGGTGCCCTGAGCAGGAGGATCCTGCGGGTGCGGTGGATTCGCAGGATTTCCTCCTCTAATCTCATCGTCATGCATCAAGGTGCCCGTGGCAAACTCGTCGATATGAGCTTTATTAGTTTCAGACATAACTATATGAAAGGTTTGATTAGTCGACAAGTCACAATATACGCAATATATATCTCTTAGGTGGCAAAGTAACACAATAACAATGCAACAAGCTTCAGTTTAGTCCTAGAATCGACTAAACTCTAGCTCTGATACCAAAAATGTAACACCCCTACCTGGCCTGGTCGAGAACCAGGTTAGAGAGTGCTACCGATGAACAATACAACGAAATTTCATTCAATAACTGATGGTTGATCAATATTAAACAATCAAAACATTACCGAATATACTTCTTAGTCCAATTTATCCATTAGAAAATTATAACTAATCATTTAAGACCAATTTATAACAAAGGCAAGTTTTAGGGATCAAACTATAAATTCGATAAATTGGATGTCATTCGAAGCAATTAGTTATACCACACTGAAATTCAAAGCCACATGAGCAAACCTGTAAAATTTCATGCCATTTGAAGTCCACTTACTCATTCAATTTATTGATCCAAAATTCAGTGACCATTTTGAGAACAATACAAATTGTCAAATTAAGCCTTTTTAACCAACTTAACTAACCCTATATTGAAAAACTCTAGGGTTTTATCGATACGAGGGTACAATGGTCAAACTATATTGACTTGTCTTTCAGATCGTATCGATACAGGCAAGCCTCGTATCGATACAAGTTGACTTATTTTGGCTTTGAAGTTGACCCGTTTTGATACGTTATAGACCCGTATCGAAACAAAGAATTCTAGTAGAAAAATGTTCCGATACGGCCTAAAACCGTATCGATACGCCCTGGTTTTAGAGTCCAGTTTTGCTTAACCGTGTCGTACGCCATTACTCGTATCGATACGACCTAACTTGTAATGACAAATTTTTACTAGTTTTTATTCGAATTGATCAATCAAACGATGTTCAAATGCAATGAAACTTTACACACAACATTTCAATGATATAAACTACTAGCATGCCAAATTTCATGATCATACGAATACGTTTACTATGTTTTGACCTTTATGAGCTAAATATGCAACTTTAGACCACTTTAAGCCAAAACAAAAAGCCATTTAGGGTCATCGACCACATTCAACATAAGCATCTCACAACATATCAAAATGAGCATAAACAACTAGTTTGACTAATTTTCCGCCTTCTTAGGAGTTCATAAGGTCAAAATACATTACTTTACGGCTTGTAGTCACTTGTCCTGCCTTAACTAACCGATCTTCAACCACACGATCTTTCAACCTGAAATGAATGAGATGAGATACGTTAGGCATACATCGCCTAGTGAGGTAGTCATAAACAATATGAACATCAATATGTGAATCATATATGTATATATGATCTTATGTTCATCAATGTTAATACTTATGTATCCAAATACAATGTTTAACATAGTCATTTCATCATTAACCCTTTGATTGAATTAAGATAGTGGATACCCGAATTCCAACGCCTCGCCAAATCAATGAATGGTCTAATCCCTTCGCCTCACCAATATGACCAATAGCAATAAACATCCCTCCGCCTCGCCAAATCAATATAGGCCGTAGCCTTAGGATCGTAGTCCACCTGTACACTGAGCTCATGAATTCTATGGCATGCCAATTGTATCCATTTTCCATTCAAATCCAAGGTTTCAATGTACGTATCCATATTCAATGTTACATGAGAATTTCAATGACCAATAACTTCAATATTATCAATAGCAACCATGTTTCGTTATCAATATGACATGTTTCAATGTCAATATCAATATCAATATCCGATGATTTTTTACAATATTTCAATAACACTAATAATATCAATAACAATGCATGATAGCGATGTCAATAACTATGTCCAATATTTAATTACAACTTACCGACACTTACCAACGAATCCAATTAACAATCCAATACAACTTCTTCAATGATATTGTTAGCGATATGGTCGAAAACAACAATAAAAGAAACGAGAAGGCTCTTCGCCTAATCCCGAGACTTCGATTACACTCACCTTAGAATCTGATGCTCTTACGGCTCTTAGAAGACAACTCTCTTGTTCCTAGCCTTTGTCTTGAGCTAGGAAATCAATAGGGAGACTATTAGGATCGATAATACGATATCAAAATCAATACAACGATATCAAAATCGATTTCCAATTTCAATATATATGACAACGATGAGATATCTGTGGATGGCCAAAACCCTAGCTTAAGATTAACCTCAATACATCCATGCAATCCAACAACCGATTGAGGAATATATCTTACCTGATCGATAGCAACGATTCGATAACAATAAATTGAAGAAAATTGAAACTCAAATCCTAGCTTAAATGGAGGTGTGTGCTTCTAAGAAGAAGATGGTTATAAGGTGGTGTTTGTTTATTTGCAATCGGGTAAGCTTGTTTTTGGCTATTCAATAGCTATTAATTAGAGTAGCTTTCCTTCAAATGAAGGAAGCTCTCCTGATGATTCCACATATGGAAATTATAAAGGAGGAGGAGATAATCGCAAGATTAATCCCTCAATTCTCAATACCTTTAAGTTCTTCTCTCAAACTTTCTATCGGCTATAAGTTAGTTACTAAATTGTTTTCGATGCTTATTCAATAAAGTCTATTTTCAATAATTTGACTCGGTTAGGGCCCTTTGTTAATATTTAACTAGCCGATGTTATGTTTAGACTTTACCGATGTGAAATTTCCAATCACCAGAACCCAATTTCGACCAGACCAAATTTTGGGGTGTTACATGAAAAGTACCTTCGGAACATGTCAATTCTTAGGTAGTATGCTTGTATCTTGGTTCTCTAAGAAACAAAATAGGGTAGCCTTATCTACCACCGAAGCGGAATACATATCCTTATGGAGTTGTTGTGCTCAAGTTCTTTTGATGAAGCAACAACTCTTAGATTATGGTGTTCAAGTAGATACCATACCCCTTAAGTGTGATAACACTAGTGTCATTTGTCTCACTAAGAATCCCATCCAACACTCTAGAACCAAACATATAGAAATTAGACATCATTCATTAGCGATCATGTCTTGAAAATGATGTACTTCTAGAATATGTTGATACCTCGAACCAATTAGCGGACATATTTACCAAACCTTTAGATAAAGAGCGTTTTTTGACTCTTATGAGGGAGTTAGGTCTAACTAGCCTACCTTGACCTTTTTAGAGCCTTTAAGTGCAAAAATTTGCTTGAATTTTGAATGATGGACATGCTTATGTGATTTTGCTTCTTAATGCATCCATGCTTGTTGCTAGGGGGAGTATGCATCAGTTTTAGTCCTTAAATCTTGTTCATATATCATTCACATGCATTTACGGCCGTTTAAATTTGAATTTTTGGACTTAAAACTGTCTAAAATGCATTTTTTTGGCAATGTCGTATCGATAAGGCTATATGTGTATCGATATGGGTTCGTCAATGGGAAGTGATACAGTGTAAACTATATCGATACGGTCACGCAAATCGATACGATATTTTAAAATAATTTGAAATTGTGGCAAGACGTATCGATACGGTATCGATTGAAAGTTTAAATCGAACCTTTAATGAGAAACCATTTTTAATTAAAACACCCTATTTACCCCAAAACAAAACCCTAACCAAAATTCTACTATAAACATCCCTCAAATCTCTTCAAATTTTCACACAAAACCTAAAATTTTCTGATGGATTTTCATCAACACATCAAAGACGAGCTTTGTTAGCAATTTGGTGCAATTTCATCTCATCATTCATCCATTCTCCATAACTCAAGGTATAAACCCTTTTCTTTTCTTTTTAATTTTCGTTTAATTTCGTTGGTTGTTTTTAGTTGATTTTTGTATAAAACATATACATATATTATGGGTTTTCAAGTTTTTACAAAAAAAAAATTAAAATCTAAATTTTTATTCAAATATAAAATTATATCGCATATTTTTCAAATTTGTTTTTCAAAATTCTTTTCACCAAAATTTTCTTTTATACTTGTATATATTTTTAACCTATAAAATATAGTTTTTTATCAATACCTTGAATTATTGGAACTTTCTTTGGATTGAATGTGATGATAATTGCATACATGTATTTCAAATTGTTTTGATGTTGTTTTCAGGATTATGGCACCTAAAAAGAGAGCGAGAAGATATTTAGCCTCTAGCTCTACCAATCCTATCGAAGATGATAAGGGTAATCCTAAACCAAACCTTGCTTTCATTATCCAACATAGTTTTCCCGCCACCATGGATTTGACTCGTTACAAACCTTTTCAAGGTTTTACTCTTTGAGAAGAACGTGTTGTCTCAATCCCTTTTTAAATTCTTAACGTTTTAAATTTGAGTACCTTGATTTGCTTCGTAGATGGAAATGCATGAACTTTTTAAGCCTATCCCCGATTTTATATTGAAATCTTGTCATAATCTTCTTTTCAAATGCCAAGTGTATTCGTGATGCTAATAGAGAACATGTTGTTGCTATTGAATCTCATCTTATGGGCACAACTTTTCAAATTGATCAAAACGTTCTTTGTCAAGCCTCTGGTTTTGAAAATATTGGGATTGATGATGAAAACTCTTTAGGTCATGGTCCTCTTCGTTTCGTCACTGTTTCAAATACCCAAGATCGTATACTTCATCTTATTATCTCTTGGTTTATTCATCCTTCGGGTGGGAAATTTTCAACTATTCACCAAGTGGATGATTTTTGGCTTCGTTGTTTTCGTGAGGGTAAACGCCCAAATCTTTGTCAAATTATGTTTGCCGATCTTGTCTATCTTGTCTATGTAACACCCGGGTTTAGGGGTTAGGTGAAAATGATATTTTAATATTACTTGGGCTCGGTTTTATAATTTAAATATTATTCCGGGTTTTCGTTTTCAAATTTATTAATTTGAGTTAACCATGTTTTGAAATTTAATCTCAAATAGCCATAGTTGGTGTGCCCTTGTGAATACCCCATTTCATTAAGGGCAAGGTAGTCTTTTAGCCTTGAATTTAAACAAACAATTAAAAGAAAGAAAACCCAACTCCCCCTATTCATCTTCTTCTCCACCAACGTGAAGAAGAACTCCTCTCACCCTATCTACTATTCCATCACCATACACATTCAACCTCGGTGATTTTTGAAAGGTAAAAACGTTTCTAACTTGTCCTCACCTCCCTCTACATGCTCATACCCATGGTTTTCATTAAAACCCTTGATTTTGTATTTTGAGATTTTTGAGCTTTGAATTAAAAATGTTAACTTTGTTAACTTTAAGTTGAGCTTTTGATTTAGTAATGATAGATAAGTCATTTGTTGTTCAAAAGGTCCAATATATCTAATTTTTATAAGGTTTTATAGTGATTTTTGGAATTGGGTTTCAAAGGGGTTTTTGGAGGGTTTTAAAGTAGTTTTTGGGGTTGGTTGATGTTGGATTTTGGGGGCTGTTGGTAGTATGATATATGAGGGTCACTTTGGGGGTAATTGATGCTTGTTTGGGTGCTTGAAATGGAAGATTTTGGTGAGCTTTAGGGGCAGCTCGAAAATTCTGTTTTGGACTTGTTTTGGGTGTTGGATGCTTGCAAATGTTGATCCGGATTAGTTCCGATGATGAGATATTGATTATGAATGTTTTGTTTGTGTTTGAGATTGATTAGAATCGAGTTTGGGCATCGGTGAAGCATCAGAAGTGAATCCGGGAAGTTGAAGGTTGTTGCTTGCTTGGTCGTTGAGCTTGGGTGTCTAGGTGAGTGGTTAATTGTTTTAAATGGTTTTAAAATGGTTGGTTCGAGTATATGGACTAGGTTGGGCTTGGTAGACCCACCTAGAGTTAGGATTAGGGTGGTAGCCTAATCCTAAACTTGATCTAGAGCCTTTGGATGAACTCTCTTATGTGGATGTGTATGTCTCGTATGAAATATGTTGTGGATGCTTTTGTATATTGTATTATACATGTTAGATGAAATATGACTTGTGATGCTTGAGACATGCTTGATGATGGTTATTGGTGAGTACGTGCTAAGCACGGAAATGTTTGGAATGAGTAATGTGAAATGAGTAAATATTGGCACTAGTATACTTGAATACAAATGATCGATCATTAGGATGTTAGTGTGTACACATGAGTCTAAAGTCGTGCGTGGCCTTGGTGGCGTTGAGTCACCAAGGAGGAGTACGGGTTCGCCCGGAATTGTATTTAAATGTAGTCGGTGATGAGTGGAATCTCATCGACGGGGCGTGAGGATGAGTGGAATCCCCTCCGCGAGACCGGTGATGAGTGAAATCCCACCGTGAGGTAATATGGTTGTTGGATGTGAGTTCCAACATGTCTATTCGCGTATTCGGGTCTTAGCTAGGTGCCAATGTTGATTGATATGTGTATCAATATGTTGAGACTCATGAGCTATGAATTGAATGTTAAATGTGATTACATGTATTGTAGAGTTGAGCTCATAATCATGGCATTTATAATGTACATTGCTCATGCATTTTATTCTCATGACTCATGTGGACCCTTGGTATGTTTGTGAAATGCCTTGGCTAGATCGTGCTCGGACCTTGCAATGTTGAGGTTTGTTTTTAGAGCTTACCCTCACTAAGCATCTTTGCTTACGCTCTCCTTGTTCAACATTGCAGATCTTTAGTTCGCGGGTTGCTCGAGCAAGTGGAGGGCCTCCAAGTGTGGTTGTTAGCTTTGAGTATTTCAAGTATGAGTTTTTAAGTTGAACATGTAATGGTTTGAGCAATGGGACATGTATTATTTTGTTGGATAGTTGTTGGTTGTTAGGAGCATGTTTAGACTCCTTGATACCTTGCTTTTGTATGGTTTGTGTTGCCATGATGAATGTTAACTCATGCCTAAATTACTTAACTTGGATGTTAGCCCTATGCCTTAGAGGCTATCTATATGTTTGAATGATGATTGAATGAATGCATGTCTTGTGAAGTCTTGCCTTAGTGTTAGACTTGTCTTAATCGTGTTGAAGCATGCTAGTATAGTCGGTATGCCTTAGATTCAGTTGATGTGTTGTTATAGGGTGTTTTGGTGGTGTTTTCGGGCACCCTTGTGCCTTAAAATAGCCAAAACGAGTCTGCAGACAGGGGGCGTTTCGGAACGAGTCACCCTGTTCCGATACGGTTCCTTTGCAAATGGTCTGCCGTTTCGAAACGGATGGGGGTCATTTCGGAACATTTTTGCTACTGGAATTTTGAGAAATTGACGAGTTAAAGGCGTTCCGGAACGGGCCTCTAATGTTTCAAAACGGTCAAATCTCGTTGACCACGAGATATTGACCGTCAAGGTCGTTTCGATACGGGTCACCCCTGTTTCGAAACGGTCACCCTATGGTTGACTCTGGCCTGTTGGCTAAGTCAAGGCGTTTCGGAACACCCTAAGGGCGTTTCGAAACGGCCTGCTGTAAAAGACTAAAATGAACTGTTTAATGTTTGGTTGGTCGGTGTATGTTACAATGTTTGTATTTCCGCTGTTGTGCTTTACATAGGATTAATTTATGCATATAGACAAGATAAAATAAAAAGAAATTTTCTGGGTCGTTAACCGAGGGGAAGCCTTAACGGGTTTCGCTTCGGTTTTCCCCGTGTGGCCCACTCGGATCGGTCATCCGACCAGACCGGGACGAGGGGGTTACACTTGTTGGTATCAGAGCCTAAGGTTACCGAGACCTTGGGCAGGTAAGTGAGGTAAGTTTAAGTTTTTAAATTAAATTGCACGGTGTTTGCTTGTTTTGCAAGAATGATTGCTTGTGTGACAAGTACGTTGATTGTTTTATTTAAAGCATGTGTGTGTGAGTCCCATTGCTACTATTACATTGGAAAAAAAATGATTTTAACTGAGGGAACGTACTTGAACACTTGGAAGCCTTGCCTTGCTAACCCAGCTTGTATGTTTTGTTGTTGTGGTTGTAGTTGATATCTGGGAGAGTGATGTCTAGACCGAGAGGTAGACCGAGGTTGGTTCGTCAGGAACCACGAGTTGCGGCTCTTGTTGAGCCGGCAGTTGGTGCGGAGGCTCACATAGTCCACCACCTCCACCACCACCACCTCCTCCACCTGGAGTTGGGGCGAGGATGGAGCCGGAGGAAATGGACCACAAGGTGGCCAAGGTCCAGCTGGAATTGGCATGACTCCGCTTGTGCAAGCAATAGCGGGAGCATTCCAGGCCGCAGTTGCGGGAGCTCAGGCTGCAGCTCAGCCTAGGTGTGACAATGCTAGTCTACCTTTGGAGAGGCTCTGTAGCTTGGGGGCCGAAGAGTTTAGGGGATCCACCCCCAAGAGATCGGAGTTATGGCTGGAGAAGACAGTTCGTATCTTGGCTCAGATGGGTTGTGCGGGCGCACGTAGGTTGGGTTGTGTAATCTCATTGCTTCAGGGTGATGCCTACACCTGGTGGGTCACCATTACTACCGGGGTTCCAGAGACAGAGATTGACTGGGAGTTCTTTGAGTCTGCTTTCAGGAAGAGGTACTTAGGACCGAGGTACCTAGATGAGAAGAAGAGAGAGTTCATGACTCTTACTCAGGGGGGTGCTTCTGTGACTGATTATGAGATCCGCTTTGTTCGCTTGAGTCAGTATGCCCCAGAGTTGGTTCCTACTGAAGTGGAACGCTGCAACCGTTTCCGTTATGGATTGAATGAGGAGATTAAGAGGTACACGTTGGCTTCTGACTACTCAGACTTTGATGTATTGGTCGCGAGGGCCAAGGATTTGGAGCATAGTTTGGGTTCGGCCAAACGAGCTGGTGGTTCTAGTTCTGGAAAGAGGCATAACCACTTTGATGGTAGAGATGCTAAGAGGCACAGAGGTGGCAGACATCAGTTTGATCATAGACGTGGCGGTGGCCACCATGGTAGGGGTCATCAGGGCCATAGAGGAGGAGGGCGTTTGCTCGAGTGTACCCGTTGTGGGAGACAGCATGCTGGTGAGTGTTGGGGTAACTTCCATGCCTGTTGGAACTGTGGTTCGAGGGACCACTTTAGGAGGGATTGTCTGCATCAGGCGGCTTAGGCACCTAACATTGCTCAGGCTCCTGCGAGAGCGAATGATTTTCAGAGGGGCCGTGGGCGCGGTCGTGGCTACTTCCAGCCTAGGGCTGATGCACCTAGGGTAGATGCTCAGAGGAACCTTGCTCATGTTGTGGCTGTGCAGCCAGAGGCGGGAGGACTAGCGAGAGTTTATGCTCAGAGAGAGGCCGGGAACGACACCGATGTGATAGCAGGTAATTTCGAGTTACAGTCTATGTCTTTGCTTTCTTTGGTTGATTCAGGTTCTACGCATTCCTACATTTTGAGTGAGCATGCACAGAAGTTAGATATCCATGTTGAGATCTTAGATGTAGGTATGCATGTTACTAGTTCTTTCGGTGAGACAGTTGTGGTTAGACGTATGTATAGGAGATGTCCACTGAAGATTCAGGGTCATGTGTTCTCAATTGATATGATGGAACTACCTTTCTACGGTTTTGATATTATTTTGGGTATGGATTGGTTGGTCGAGCATCCGGCTAGTGTGGATTTTGAGACAAAGAGAATTTCTTTGAAGCTTTCTGATGACTACGAGGTAGTGGTAGTGGGCGAGAACATTAAGTTCTTGTCTAATGTGGTGTCAGCTTTAGAGGCCCATAGGTTGATGGACTCTGGATGTGGGGCTTATTTAGCTTATGTTATGAATCCGGATATGAGTGAAGCTAGACCGAAAGATATCAGAACAGTGTGTGACTTTCCGGATATGTTTCCTGAAGAGTTACCGGGTTTGCCTCCTGACAGAGATGTTGAGTTTGTGATTGAGACAGTTTCAGGGTCTAATCCAGTCTCGATAGCTCCGTACCGCATGGCTCCGAAAGAGTTGAAAGAATTGAAGAGTCAGTTGCAAGAATTATTAGACCGTGGTTTCATTAGGCCTAGTAGTTCTCCGTGGAGTGCTCCAGTGTTGTTTGTGAAAAAGAAAGATGGTAGCATGCGCATGTGTATTGACTATAGACAGTTGAATCAGTTGACTGTGAAGAACAAGTATCCATTGCCTCGTATAGATGATTTGTTTGATCAGTTGAGAGGTGCCTCAGTGTTCTCGAAGATAGATTTGAGATCCGGGTACTATCAGTTGAAGGTGAAAGAGTGTGATGTTCCGAAGACAGCTTTTAGGACTAGATATGGTCACTATGAGTTTCTTGTGATGCCATTTGGGCTCACGAATGCACCAGCAGCATTCATGGACATTATGAACAGAATTTTTAGGGACTATCTAGACCGTTTTGTAGTTGTCTTCATTGATGATATACTTGTGTATTCGAAGACAGAAGAAGAGCATGATGAGCACTTGAGATTTGTTTTACAGAGATTGTTGAGCAACCAGTTGTATGCGAAGCTCAGTAAGTGTGAGTTCTGGATTCGAGAGGTTGTATTTTTGGGCCATGTTGTTTTGGTCGAAGCCATCTGAGTTGATCCATCGAAGATTAAGGCTATTGTTGAATGGAAACAACCTAAGTCCGTGACCGAGATTAGGAGTTTCCTAGGATTAACCGGTTACTATAGGAGGTTTGTTGATGGTTTCTCTAGAGTAGCTACTCCTTTGACTAAATTGTTGCAAAAAGGAGTTAAATTTGAATGGTCAGATGCAAGACAGAAGGCCTTTGAGAAATTGAAAGAAGCTTTGACAAATGCTCCAGTGCTAGTGCAACCTGTTTCAGGTAAGGAGTTTGTGATTTACAGTGATGCTTCCTACGTAGGCTTAGGGTGTGTTTTGATGCAAGATAGGAGAGTGGTTGCTTACGTTTCTAGACAGTTGAAGATTCATGAGAAGAACTATCCTACCCATGATATAGAGTTGGCCGCAGTTGTTTTTGCATTGAAGATTTGGCGTCATTACTTGTATGGTGAAAAGTGTATAGTTTACACCGATCACAAGAGCTTGAAGTACTTGATGACACAGAAAGAGTTGAACTTGAGACAGAGAAGATGGCTAGAGTTGTTAAAAGATTATGATTTGACCATTGAGTATCATCCGGGTAAAGCAAATGTGGTAGCCGATGCTTTGAGTAGAAAAGTGGCCGTTGAGCTGAGAGTTATGTTTGCTAGATTGAGTGTGTCTGATGATGGTGGTTTGATCACCGAGTTGCAAGTGAAGCCTTCTTTGATTTAGTTGATTAGAGAGAAGCAGTTGCAAGATGCGAGCCTAGTTCCTCATGTTTAAGACATAGCTGAAGGAAGACCGACTGAGTATAGTTTCAGTGGTGAGAGCTTGTTGTGCTTTAGAGATAGGATTGTTGTACCGGAAGATGTTGAGTTGAGACGTCAGATTTTGAGTGAAGCACATTCGAGTCCCTTTTCTATGCATCCGGGTAGTACCAAAATGTACCGAGATTTGAAGAATGATTACTTCTGGGTTGGTTTGAAGAGAGATGTAGCCGAGTATGTGAGCCGTTGCATGGTTTGTCAGAGAGTGAAGGCAGAACATCAGGTTCCTTCAGGTTTGCTACAGCCTTTGAAGATTCCGGAATGGAAATGGGAGAGGATCACCATGGATTTTGTGTCGGGGTTGCCTTTGTCTCCTTCGAATAAGAATTCAGTTTGGGTGATTATTGATAGGTTCACTAAGTGTGCTCACTTCTTAGCAGTGAACACCACGGATTCCTTAGACAAGTTGGCAAGCTTGTACATCCGTGAGATTGTGAGACTTCATGGAGTTCCGAAGTCTATTGTTTCATATAGGGATCCTAGATTCACTTCGAGGTTCTGGGGTTGCTTGCATAGTGCTTTGGGTAGCCGTTTGCATTTCAGCACATCTTATCATCCGCAGTCCGATGGGCAGTCAGAGCGAGTGATACAGATTCTAGAGGATATGCTTCGTTGTTGTGTGATTGATTTTCAGGGTTCTTGGGAGAAGCACTTACCGTTGATTGAGTTTGCTTACAACAACAGTTATCAGTCTAGTATTCAGATGGCACCGTATGAGGCTTTGTATGGTAGACGATGTAGGACTCCGATTTGTTGGGCTGAGACATGTCAGAGATTGTTACCTATGCCAGACTTGCTTAAGGGAACTACAGAAAAAGTGAAGTTGATTTGTGACCGTTTGAAAGCAGCTTCCGATCGTCAGAAGTCTTATGTAGATTTGAAGAGAAAAGAGATTGAGTACTCAGTGGGTGAGAAAGTGTTTCTGAAAGTATCTCCGTGGAAGAAGGTAATGAGATTTGGCCGGAAGGGCAAGTTGAGCCCAAGGTTCATTGGTCCGTATGAGATAGTTGAGCGGATTGGACCTGTAGCATATCGTTTGAGGTTACCTTCTGAGTTAGAAAAGATCCATGATGTCTTTCATGTGTCTATGCTTAGGAGATATAGATCGGATCCTTCTCATGTGATGCCCGTTGAGGAGATAGAGTTAAATCTGGATTTGTCCTATAATGAAGAGCCCGTTGAGATACTTGCTTCGGATAGCAAGGTATTACGTGGCAAGACCATAGAGTTGGTCAAGGTGTTGTGGAGACATAGAGGTGTGGAAGAGGCCACGTGGGAGAGGAAGGCGGATATGGTTGAGCAGTTTCCGTATTTGTTTCCACCAGGTAATTTCGGGGACGAAATTCCTTAAGTGGGGGAGAGTTGTAACACCCGGGTTTAGGGGTTAGGTGAAAATGATATTTTAATATTACTTGGGCTCAGTTTTATAATTTAAATATTATTCCGGGTTTTCGTTTTCAAATTTATTAATTTGAGTTAACCATGTTTTGAAATTTAATCTCAAATAGCCATAGTTGGTGTGCCCTTGTGAATACCCCATTTCATTAAGGGCAAGGTAGTCTTTTAGCCTTGAATTTAAACAAACAATTAAAAGAAAGAAAACCCAACTCCCCCTATTCATCTTCTTCTCCACCAACGTGAAGAAGAACTCCTCTCACCCTATCTACTATTCCATCACCATACACATTCAACCTCGGTGATTTTTGAAAGGTAAAAACGTTTCTAACTTGTCCTCACCTCCCTCTACATGCTCATACCCATGGTTTTCATTAAAACCCTTGATTTTGTATTTTGAGATTTTTGAGCTTTGAATTAAAAATGTTAACTTTGTTAACTTTAAGTTGAGCTTTTGATTTAGTAATGATAGATAAGTCATTTGTTGTTCAAAAGGTCCAATATATCTAATTTTTATAAGGTTTTATAGTGATTTTTGGAATTGGGTTTCAAAGGGGTTTTTGGAGGGTTTTAAAGTAGTTTTTGGGGTTGGTTGATGTTGGATTTTGGGGGCTGTTGGTAGTATGATATATGAGGGTCACTATGGGGGTAATTGATGCTTGTTTGGGTGCTTGAAATGGAAGATTTTGGTGAGCTTTAGGGGCAGCTCGAAAATTCTGTTTTGGACTTGTTTTGGGTGTTGGATGCTTGCAAATGTTGATCCGGGTTAGTTCCGATGATGAGATATTGATTATGAATGTTTTGTTTGTGTTTGAGATTGATTAGAATCGAGTTTGGGCATCGGTGAAGCATCGAAAGTGAATCCGGGAAGTTGAAGGTTGTTGCTTGCTTGGTCGTTGAGCTTGGGTGTCTAGGTGAGTGGTTAATTGTTTTAAATGGTTTTAAAATGGTTGGTTCGAGTATATGGACTAGGTTGGGCTTGGTAGACCCACCTAGAGTTAGGATTAGGGTGGTAGCCTAATCCTAAACTTGATCTAGAGCCTTTGGATGAACTCTCTTATGTGGATGTGTATGTCTCGTATGAAATATGATGTGGATGCTTTTGTATATTGTATTATACATGTTAGATGAAATATGACTTGTGATGCTTGAGACATGCTTGATGATGGTTATTGGTGAGTACGTGCTAAGCACGGAAATGTTTGGAATGAGTAATGTGAAATGAGTAAATATTGGCACTAGTATACTTGAATACAAATGATCGATCATTAGGATGTTAGTGTGTACACATGAGTCTAAAGTCGTGCGTGGCCTTGGTGGCGTTGAGTCACCAAGGAGGAGTACGGGTTCGCCCGAAATTGTATTTAAATGTAGTCGGTGATGAGTGGAATCCCATCGACGGGGCGTGAGGATGAGTGGAATCTTCTCCGCGAGACCGGTGATGAGTGAAATCCCACCGTGAGGTAATGTGGTTGTTGGATGTGAGTTCCAACATGTCTATCCGCGTATTGGGTCTTAGCTAGGTGCCAATGTTGATTGATATGTGTATCAATGTGTTGAGACTCATGAGCTATGAATTGAATGTTAAATGTGATTGCATGTATTGTAGAGTTGAGCTCATAATCATGGCATTTATAATGTACATTGCTCATGCATTTTATTCTCATGACTCATGTGGACCCTTGGTATGTTTGTGAAATGCCTTGGCTAGATCGTGCTCGGACCCTGCAATGTTGAGGTTTGTTTTTAGAGCTTACCCTCACTAAGCATCTTTGCTTACGCTTTCCTTGTTCAACATTGCAGATCCTTAGTTCGCGGGTTGCTCGAGCAAGTGGAGGGCCTCCAAGTGTGGTTGTTAGCTTTGAGTATTTCAAGTATGAGTTTTTAAGTTGAACATGTAATGGTTTGAGCAATGGGACATGTATTATTTTGTTGGATAGTTGTTGGTTGTTAGGAGCATGTTTAGACTCCTTGATACCTTGCTTTTGTATGGTTTGTGTTGCCATGATGAATGTTAACTCATGCCTAAATTGCTTAACTTGGATGTTAGCCCTATGCCTTAGAGGCTATCTATATGTTTGAATGATGATTGAATGAATGCATGTCTTGTGAAGTCTTGCCTTAGTGTTAGACTTGTCTTAATCGTGTTGAAGCATGCTAGTATAGTCGGTATGCCTTAGGTTCAGTTGATGTGTTGTTATAGGGTGTTTTGGTGGTGTTTTCGGGCACCCTTGTGCCTTAAAACAGCCAAAACGAGTCTGCAGACAGGGGGCGTTTCGGAACGGGTCACCCGGTTCCGATACGGTTCCTTTGCAAATGGCCTGCCGTTTCGAAACGGATGGGGGTCGTTTCGGAACATTTTTGCTACTGGAATTTTGAGAAATTGACGAGTTAAAGGCGTTCCGGAACGGGCCTCTAATGTTTCGAAACGGTCAAATCTTGTTGACCACGAGATATTGACCGTCAAGGTCGTTTCGATACGGGTCACCCCTGTTTCGAAATGGTCACCCTATGGTTGACTCTGGCCTGTTGGCTAAGTCAAGGCGTTTCGGAACACCCTAAGGGCGTTTCGAAACGGCCTGCTGTAAAAGACTAAAATGAAATGTTTAATGTTTAGTTGGTCGGTGTATGTTACAATGTTTGTATTTCCGCTGTTGTGCTTTACATAGGATTAATTTATGCATATAGACAAGATAAAATAAAAAGAAATTTTCTGGGTCGTTAACCGAGGGGAAGCCTTAACGGGTTTCGCTTCGGTTTTCCCCGTGTGGCCCACTCGGATCGGTCATCCGACCAGATCGGGACGAGGGGGTTACAGTCTAACACCGTCACACCGACCAAGTCAAATCCTTTTATTATTTGACGACATTGAGTCACTTGTTTCATTCCCTTAAGATAGATTGTTCCCATGACTATCCCGAACCCCTTAGCCAAACCATTGATGAGCATTCCTTTACTCGTGCTCACTTTGCATACATCAACAATGAATGAGTTCGTGTTCTTCGAGCTCCTCGCCAAGATGATCAACTGGTGGCTCCACAAGGTCCACAAGGTGCTCATATTGCTCAATTTTCCATGGATACCCTCATGACGTTTCTCAATGAGAAATTCAACAACATGGATGTCGAATTTTCAGCCATTGATACTCGCTTCACATCATTGGAGGATCAAGTCAAGGACCTTGATACTCGTTTCACATCCTTGGAGGATCAAGTCAAGGTTATTGGACTTCAATAAAATTCTATAGATGTCTCTCTCACCATCTTTCATGGTGCTTGGCTTAATCACACTCGGAAACCTCAACCAAGTCATGATGATGAAGATGAAGAGGACGAGGATGAAGACGATGGTGGGGACGAGTAGCTTTGCATCTCATGTCATATCATTTAGATTTTTAGTTTATGCACCTATGTTTTATTTTTAAGAACCTATGCTTTGTTTTATGTTTTTAGGATATGAGTTTAGAATTATGTTTGCACTATTATCTTCTTTGAATATTTCTTGCTTAATGCTATTATGTTGCTTATTTATGCTTTAAATTGTGCTTCATGTTTATTATCCCTATTTTATGCATTAATTATCTTTGATCTAACAAAAATTGGGAGAAGATAGTGTAAGAGAGCCAATTTTTAAAATCAATCAATTTTTAAAAACCTATCTTAAATTAAGGGGAGTAAGCTTTTCAAAGTTTTCAAAACTTAAAAAATTATACTTGGTTTTGTTATATCAAAAAGGGGGAGATTGTGAAACCTAAATTGATTTTAATATAACAAATTACTTTAGGGACTTAATTGAAAAATAAAATAAATTTTTAAGTATTTCAAAGACTCACTTAATTGACAAGCATTTTGAACCAAATACTCTTTCAAGACAAAACAAATTAAAAGGTTCAATTTTCACTAAGTCTTTTCAAGCCAAATTTTAACAAAACGCCCAGGCCTATCGATACCCTTATAGCGTATCGATACGAATTTTCATTATTGGAATTTTAATCGACCATAGCGTATCGATACGATTTAATCCCGTATCGATACGATATTCATCTAGGTAAGACTTTAAGCTATAGCGTATCGATACTCATCGGGACATTGTCGATACGATTTTTCAAAGTAAATTAATTCTATAGCGTACCGATACGGTATGTCACCGTATCGGTACGATATGCTGACCTTTGCAAATCTTTACATTTAATATTCGAACGTTGGCTTGTCAATTATTGGAATCCTAAATTTTTTAAATGGTCGTTGAACCGCATCGATACGCATAGATAGCGTACCGGTACGCTTTTTATCAAAAAAACAAATTAGGATTCCAGTGAGAAAAAATCGTATCGATGCGGCTTTGCGTATCGATACGCCCCTTTATACCGTACCGATACACCCTTCTCGCGTATCGATACGTTCTGTTTTTCAGTCACACTGGCCTTTTCTTCTTTGAGACAAATACTGATACGATGTGCGGTTGAGGAGCATTTATTGCGAGAAAATGCAGCCCAACGACTAGATTAATGACCTCAACCACCCAAACGACTAGAATTCAATGTAAGGGTATAAAAACAAGTATCCAAAGCTACAACAATAACTATTGAACCATCAAGCAATATCAAAGCATTTATTCCAAACCCTTGAGCCTATTAGAGTCAAATTGTGTACCCAACTTGTAAAATTCTCGATTGTTTATTTTTCTTTCAAGTTTGGGGAATGTTGGTTTGTAATTGGGCAATATATTAGTCTTGTGAGAGATACATTTCAAATTACCTCTTATTCTTTGTAATTGAGAGTCTTGTAATTCAATCTTTGGGTAGAAAGATTGAATTTGTAATGGTTGTCTCCTTAGCCTAGAAAAGGGGAAGAACAAATTAGTGAAGAGTTTGTTGAAAATCCTTAGTGGGAGCTAAGGTAGTGGATGTAGAGTTTGTTTAGAAGCTTGAACCACTATAAGTGTCTTGTTCTTCATTTCTAATTGTTCATTTTGCTCCCTTCATTTTTAAAAGTGTCAATTCACCCCCCCTCTTGGCCATATTGGTTAATTCGATCCACTCAACAAATATGTCGGGGGATAACTATTCAATCCCGATCTACCAATTTTTTTTATAATCTCCACAAGTGTATGTCCTTCCAACGCCTTAGATAATTGCCAATCATAATCTGAATCACTTCCGAATTATCGGACTCTAATTCTACCTAGTGAATACCAAGGTCTCATGCAAGTTTGAGAATATCATGAACAACCAATAATTCAGCGGCGAACACCGAGCATCAACCCAAGCTCATCAAGATGCCTAGGCACCACTAACCATTTTCATCGGGGTTACTCCTCCACAGGCAGTTGCCTCATCAACCAGGCGGACAACACCATCTACATTGACCTTAACTCAATCACGTGGTGGTTTATACCAATGAGATGTAGCTGAATTCGCACTCACTCGAGGCCTTATTAATCGATTCCCAAGTGCAATAGGCTTTTGAAGGTAAATTACATCATTGTTCACCTAACTATATTAAATATAGGTAAACTGCACTATTGATCACCTAACTATTTTCTTTTTGGCATAAAGTCAAAATATACCTCTAACATTTGATTGAATAGTCATTTTGGCCCCTTTTTTTGAACAAATTCCCCAACGTTTCATTTTGGGTCAAAATTGTTCCTTTGAGGATGAAAATTGTTAGTCAACTGAAGATAAACAACTTGAAATGAGTTGACAGAATGACGTGTTAGAAGAAAAAAATATTTTATATTTTATACAATTTTATAAAAATATTTTTTGACTGATGTGTCATTATGTAAAGTCAGCACAATTGTCTATATGACACTTCTATCGCGGTGTGCACTGTCATGTAGGTTTGTCACGTCATTTCAAGTTGTTTATCGTCAGTTGACTAACAATTTTCATCCGCAAATGGGTCATTTTGACTCAAAATGAAACATTGGAGGTTAAATTGGTTAAAAAAATAAGGGCCAAAATAATTATTCAGTCAAATGCTGGAGACTTTTTTTAGCATTGTACTTTTTTTTTCTCGACAAACTATGAAAAATTACAAAAAAAAAAGTCACTGACATTTCTGGTTTTGTCCTTTTTGGTCACTTAAAAGAGTAAGCAAGCAATAATGTTGCAACTTTCACAATTGACAAAATAAAAAAAATATTATAACTCTAAATTTTTACACATTATATCAACCAGGTCATTACTCTAAAAAATTTAACCCTAATCCTTTAGGCATAAATTCATTTGATCCTGATTTTGAAAATTCTAAAGAAAATATGATTTTTGTAAAATCAAAATCAAAAAGATTTTTTAGTCATCAGTAATGACTTTCATGTTCTTTAACTTTCGTTTTCCTCCTCTTCAAATCTCATGTTCAACACTATTTCCTTTAATAAACAAAACAAAACTTTTTTTCACGCTTATAACAATAAAAAATGACATTATTGTTAAGGTGACTTGGGTTTAGCCTATAAATAATGTAAGCGGGCTAAGGTCTAATACAAAGATATAACTATGTAACTCCATAATGTGATTTTTAAACTAAAAAAAAAGGAAGAGAGAAAGTGTTGTATTTTCAGAAAATCTAAAGCCGTTCATCATTGTCAATTTTATTCAGTTCATTGTCTTGTATTTTTTAAAATCATAATGACTTAGTTTCAACATGGACCTTTTGATCACGCTTCATTAAAGAAGAAAAGGATGAAGAACATTTTTATTCTCAGTAAATTACTGAATAAGAAATATGATTTCAGTTTCTGAAAGAATTTCGGATGAAAAATGATTAAAAATAAGAAAGAAGTCAATTTTCTCTTCTCCGTTGTATTTTTCATGATTCGCCTGTTAGTTTTGTTTTCTTTGTTCTTCAATTGTATGTATGAAGCACGGGTACTGCAATATAATGTTATATACCACGTACTCGATACGTAACAGAATCTTTAGTTCTTCTCTTTCTTGTATAGCTGTTAGTTAGTTAGTTAGGGATCTTTACTAATCATCTTGATTAGTATAAAAACAGAGCTTTGTATTCAGTTTATTTTTAAGTTTTGTAAAACGCAATATAGCATGTCGTTTGGTTCTTTAATAAACGCGCAGAATTTTAACTCTTTCTTTCCTCTCTCGTATATCGAATTCTCGTTCCCAAATTCAATCAAGAAATGCTAGAGTTCTGATTTTAACATGGTATCAGTTGGGTCTTCCGACTCGCACCCCTCTTTTCCTTCTGATTCCTCCTCCGATTCATCTCGGTTTCATAATCTTGATCCGTCAGACGAGTTCTTCATTCACCCAATGAAAACCCTTCCCTCGTCCTCCCATCAGTCTTGCTTTCCGGCTCCAACTATCATTCTTGGGCAAGGTCGATGCGAATGGCCCTTATTTCCAAGAATAAGTTCCAGTTCGTCAATGGAACGTTGAAGGAACCCGTTGAAAGCGATGCCAATTATTACGTCTGGGGTCAAGTGTAATAACTTGGTCCTCTCCTAGCTTCAGCGTACAATCAGTCTAGAGATTGCACAGAGCGTTCTTTGGTTCGACACGGCTCATGAACTATGGGCGGATCTCCGGAATCGATTCAGTCAAGGTGACCTAATTAGGGTTTCCGATCTTCAACAAGAGTTTTACTCTCTTACCCAAGGTATTAGTTCTGTCACTTCTTTTTACACCCAATTAAAGATTCTCTGGGATAAATTGTCTGTCTTGCGTCCTTTATCTTCGTGTTCCTGTTCTGCCATTAAATTTAGGAATAAGGATTTTGCTCTTCGGTTTATTCGTGGTCTTAATAAAAATTTTGCGATTCCTAAATCCCAAATTCTTATGGTCAAGCCTTTTCCAGAAATCCATGAAATATTTTCAATTCTTGTTCAACATGAACGATCTGTTTCTGCAAATTCTTCTGATAGTAATATTTTGCTTGTCAATAGGAATGTTTCTGGAAAATTTCAAAGAAAGCCTACTGATCAGTCTAATGTGAATAGTCGTAAGCTATTGTGTACGTTTTGTGGTTTGTACGGGCATTTGGTTGACAAATGTTATAAAAAACATGGGTATCCTCCTGGATACAAATATAAATCCCCTGTTTTTGCTAGTAGAGTCAATCTTCTTGGGAATTTAAGGAATTCGGGTTCTGAAAATATTGATGGTCAATCTAGTATGGTCAAAGCTGTTGGAAGTTGTTCTTTCACAAAAGAACAATACGAAGGTCTTCTTTCTCTCTTGCAACATAAAGATCTTTGTGTTCAAGATCATGTTTCTCAGTCTAATGTCAAGGCTTTGACATCTGATTTCAATTCTGCTCCTAATGAAAATCTAGGTATGGTTCTAACTTGTTCCAATTCTAATTCGAAATCTTTATGTTCTTTACATAATTCTGTTTTGCATAACAGTTCTTCCTGGATCATTGATTCAGGAGCAACTGATCATATAGCCAATGACATATCTTTGTTCATTTCTTATGTTGTTGTTAATAATAAATATGTTAAATTGCCTAATGGTAGTTTAGTTAAAGTGTTGCATGTTGGTGATGTTCAATTAACTTCAGATTTCATTTTAAGAAATGTTCTTCATATTCTTTATTTTGGTTTCAATCTTATTTTTATTAGTCAACTAATGTTGCATTCAAATGTTTCTGTTTCCTTTACTAACAAAGGGTGTTTTCTACAGGATCTTCAATCCTTGAGGATGATTGGTTCAGCTAGAGTCATCAAAGGATTGTATCATTTTTCAGCTCCTACTGTTAGTACTTCTAATACTTCCAATGTTTCTTTTTCTTCTTCTGTTTCAAATGTTTCTAATGCTTCTGATAATGTTTTATTAACTTGGCATGCTAGATTAGGACATCCCTCTAGTCCTAGGATGCTTCAGTTTTCTAAACTTTGTCCTGAAATTCCTTCTGGTCACATTCATAATTGTGATATCTGCCATTTAGCCAAACACAAAAGGTTACCCTTTCCTACAAGTCTATCTGTTTCTGAGTCTATTTTTGACATCATACATGTTGATGTTTGGGGTCCTTTCTTATAAAAAGTGTTTATGGTCACAGTTATTTTTTAACCATAGTGGATGATAAAAGTCGTTTTACCTGGATATTTTCTTTTAGTGTTAAATCTGAAGTAAGAAATTTGCTGGTTGATTTTTATACCTTTGTACACACTCAATTTTCTCTTAAAATTAAGTGTGCAAGGTCTGATAATGCACAAGAGTTTGAAATGGATGCATTTTTTAAAGAAAAAAGAATAATCCACCAAACTTCTTGTGTTTACACTCCACAGCAAAACAGTATAGTAGAGAGGAAACATCAGCATCTTCTTTCTGTGGCTAGAGCTCTTAGAATACATGCTAGTTTATCTTTATGTTTTTGGATAGATTGTGTTTTACACTTGTTTTTTTAATAAATTTAACTGCTACACCTATTTTAAATAATAAAACTCCATATGAAGTTCTGTATTCTAAAGTCTCTCAATTTAAGAATCTCAAAATATTTGGTTGCTTAGCTTATGCTTCTGAGTTGCCCAAATCTGCTACTAAGATGCATGCTAGAGTTGTAAGGTGCATTTTTCTTGGTTTTCCTAAGCATGTAAAAGGTTATAGGTTATATAATCTAGAAACAAAATCTGTTTTTGTTTCCAGAGATGTGGTTTTTAATGAAAATAATTTTCCTTTTCAAAAATCTGTTTCCACTGATTTAGTTTTACAAAATTGTGATGTAAATTCTTCTATTCCTATTATATCTTCTAATCAGAATAATATCACTCCTTATGTGCCTATTGTTCCCTCTAGTTTCATCAATCCTCTTGCTTCTAGACCTGGAAGGTCAGTTAAACTTCCTCAAAAGTTTCAGGATTATCAGGTAAACTTGCCAAAGCCTAGAACTTCTAATCATTCCATTGTAAATGTTCTGTCTTATGCTAATATTTATGATAAGCATACTTCTTTTATTGCAAATGTTGATGTTTTGACTGAACCTAAATCTTACAAGCAAACTATTAAACTTGACTGTTGGAGGCAGGCTATGCAGGAAGAAATTACTACTTTAGAGTCAAATAATACTTGAGAATTAGTGTCTTTACCTCCAAATAAAAAAATCATAGGATGTAAATGGGTTTTTAGAACTAAATTGAAATCAGATGGAACTTTGGATAGGTATAAGGCCAGATTAGTGGCAAAAGGTTATACTCAACAGTTAGGTGTTGATTTTTTAAGTACTTTTAGCCCTGTAGCTAAGATAACAACCATTAGAACTCTAATTGCCATTGTTGCTTCTAAAAATTGGAAACTTCATCAACTACATGTTAATAATGCATTTCTTCATGGCTCTTTACATGAAGAAGTGTATATGGATATGCCTCCTGATTTTTCCAAAGATAGTAATAATGGTCTTGTTTGTAAATTGAAAAAGAGCCTCTATGGTTTAAAACAGGCTAGTAGACAGTGGAATGAGAAATTAACTCTAGTCTTAATAGAAAAAGGGTTCAAACAATCTTCTGCTGATAACAGTTTATTTACTAAAGGATCAGGTGAATGTTTCATTGCTTTGACTGTCTATGTTGATGACATAGTCTTCACTAGTTCTAGCTCAGATCAAATTCAGGACATTAAAGATTTTTTGCATAATAAGTTCAAAATTAAAGACTTAGGGGACTTAAAATACTTTTTAGGTCTTGAAATTGCTAGATCTAATTCTAGTATAAATGTTTGCCAAAGGAAATATACATTAGAGTTACTTAATGACACTGGTTTTTCAGAATCAAAACATGTTTCTACACCTATAACTATTACTGGAGGTATTAAACGCATTTCAAAGTCTGATGGAACTCTTTTAACAGATGTTACTGAATATGGAAGATTAATTGGCAAATTACTTTATTTAACCAATACTCGTCATGATATTTCTTATTCTGTTAAGCAATTATCTCAATTTTTATCTTGTCCTACAAATACACACTTGGTTGCTGCTCATAGAGTCTTAAGATACTTAAAAGGAACACCTGGTCAGGAGTTGTTCTTCCCTGCTAATAATAGCCTTCATCTGAATGCATTCTCAGATTCTGACTGGGCTTCATGTACAGATTCTCAAAAATCTATTACTGAATACTGTGTATTTTTAGGATCATATTTAATATCTTAGAAGTCCAAGAAATAGCAGACTATTTCTCGTTCTTCCAGTGAGGCTGAGTACCGAGCTTTGGCTGCAGTAACTTGTGAATTACAGTGGCTTTTTTACTTATTAAAAGATTTTCATATTCCCTTTCAAACTGCTAATCTCTATTGTGATAATCTTACTGCTATACAAATTGCAGAAAATCAAGTCCATCATGAGAGGACAAAACACATCGAGATAGATTGTCATCTTGTTCGAGAAAAGTTCATCAAGGGTTCCTCAAGCTGCTGCCAGTTTCATCTCATAATCAAATTGCAGACTGTTTGACTAAAGCTCTTCCAAGTTTTTTCTTTTCATTCTTTAGTCTCCAAGTTGGGCATACATAACATCTATGCTCCAACTTGAGGGGGGCTAACAGAATCTTTAGTTCTTCTTTTTCTTGTATAGCTGTTAGTTAGTTAGGGATCTTTACTAATCATCTTGATTAGTATAAAAACAGAGCTTTGTATTCAGTTATATTAAGTTTTGTAAAACGCAATATAGCATGCCGTTTGGTTCTTAAATAAATGCAGAGTTTTACCTCTTTCTTTCCTCTCTCGTATATCGCATTTTCGTTCCCAAATTCAATCAAGAAACCCTAGAGTTCTGATTTTAACAATATGTCTCTATATCAGAAATATATTGGGTACGGCTTGGGTACACCTTAGTATTTTATCTCCTTATTTTTTTCTTATTCTTCTATTATCAACAATTATAAGTATATAAGTATGTGTGATGTGAACTCGTAGAGTAGTCTCAGTAATAAAGGATGGTATACTTCATCCAAGTGACCCAGGTTCCAGCACCATATGTGCACGGTGTGTGTGCGTTTAAAGAGCTAAGAAAATTGAACAAATACTACCTTGCAATCACACTAGCATATAAAAAAAAATGTATGTGTGATGTCATGCTCACATGATTTTTGTATGGCTTTTTATTTTTTACATTTTTTAGAATATAAAATTTATTTTATATTTACCGTATCCTAATCGTACTTGTACCTGTAATTTTAAAATTTAATATTTTACGTTTTCGTTTCTGTACCCGTACCCGTAACTGAATTTGTATCAGTGCAACATAGTACTGTATATCTTTGAATCACGAACCTTTTTCTCAGAGAAATATAATGAGTTGTTGATGCTGCTAGTGAAGATCTACAAACTCAAATCTTCTCAAATAAGCATTTTAATGTTCGATTTGACGATACAGACTTAATGTTATGGAAATAACAGATTATTCCAACTATTCGAGGTCTTGGAGCATAAGAGAACGGTTTCTACAGTTCTACAACATCTTTACAAAATCAGTCCATTTCTGTTTTACAAATTGCAACACCTTTATAAAATATTATTTAATATTTATTTTGATAAAAAATAGTTACTTGTTAAAATAAAATACAATATATTATTAAAAATATTAATAAACATATTTTTATAAATGATTATTATTATTATTATTATTATTATTATTATTATTATTATTATTATATTATTAAAAGAAAAATGTAAAATATTGTTATAAATATAAATTTATTTATTATTTTATTAACTACAATATTTTTTTAAGTTTAACTTTGCTTTTGTTATTTCTTTTCCGGGTTCATCATGTTGTTTATCTTAAGGTATCAGATGTACTTTTTTCCTTCGACTAGGTTTAGGGATTTTAACGAGGCCCTGATAATATCGTCATATATGACTTTTCTCATCTATGAAAGCATGCCATTTTCACCAAAAAAAAAATTAAGAATTGGACTTGTCTTTAATACGTAATGCTGCCAATCTTTAGCTAAGTAATAGCCTTGGCTCAATGGTTGGTGTTTAGTTCTTAAGGCCAAATAACTAGGTTTGATCTTCCACGATGCTAATTAATTCTTAAACTTTTTTTCATTTTGGAGGGAAGAATATTAATTTATTTCTAATAAAAATTAGTACTAAATTGAAATGATTTGTAAACATTGAGGTTAAATTTATTGATTTTTTAAGTGTAACCCCTTCGTCCCGGTCCGGACGCTTGACCGGTCCGAGTGGGCCACACGGGGAAAACCGATGCGAAACCCGTTGAGGTTCCTCCTCGGTTAACGACCCAGAAAAATTTCTTTTTAGTTTAATCTTCTGTAAATGCACATTTAATTCTTATGTGATCACAGCAACGGAAGACAAGCATTCGCAACGCAATAACTCGAACAACCTAAACAAAACAGTACATTTTTATGTGATTAAACAGGCCGTTTCGAAACACCCTTAACGTGTATCGAAACGCCTTGACCTGGTCAACAGTTCTAGGCCTACTCGAGGAGGCCGTATCGGAACGAAAGTCAACCGTTCCGAAACACCCTCTCTGGTCAACATCTCGTGGTCAACGAGATTTGACCGTTTCGAAACTCCATAGACCCGTTTCGGAACACCTTCATCTCGCCAATTTCTCAAAATTCCAGTAGCGAAAGTGTACCGAAACGGCCCCTACACGTTTTGAAACGCTCGGCCAAAACAAAGGGGACCGTATCGAAACAGGGTAACCCGTTTCGAAACGCCCTCTGTCTACAGACTGGTTTTAGCTGATTAAGGCACAAGGGTGCCCCTAAACCTCACTAAAACCTCCAACAATACACTAACAACAATCCTAAGGCAAACCAACATATGAGCATGCTTGAACATCATTATAACAAGACTAAACACTAAGGCACAACATCACAAAGCCATACATCCATACATAACATTAAAGGTGATAGCTTCAACATGTCCAACACTTGGGCAATTCTAGGTAGCAAAATACTAACATGGTTACCAGCATGGCATACATCCCAAAAGCCAATTTAACAAGCACAAACGAGGAGTCTAACATGCTCCTAAACAACAACCATAGCAACATGATCCAAAAACATCATAACACGATTACATGTCCCATTGCTTGACCATTACATCTTAATTTAAAAGTTTATACTTGGTAGCCAAACAACCACCACAAGTACACTTGGAGGCCCCCTTCTTGCTCCTAGCAACCCACGAACTAAGGATCTGCATTGTCGAACAAAGAGAGAGCATAAGCAATAAGCTTAGTGAGGGTAAGCTCTTTAAAAACAAACCTCGACAATGCAGGGTCCAAGCACGATTTTAGCCAAGGTAAATACATAATTACCAAGGATCCTCAAGAGCCAAAAGTTAAAGATGCATGAACAATATTCAATTATATGTCATGCTCAACAAGCTTCATTTCACAATATATGTAAACACATATAAACATCCAAGTAGAAATCACATTCTACAACACATTGATACACATATCAATCAATATTGGCACCTAGCTATGACATGAATACGCGGATAAACACGTTGGAACTCACATCCAACAACCACTTTACCTCACAGTGGGATTACACTCATCACCGGTCTCGCGGAGGGGATTCCACTCATCCTCACGCCCCGTCGATGGGATTCCACTCATCATCGACTATATATAAATACAATTTCCGGGCGAACCCGTACTCCTCCTTGGTGACTCAACGCCACCAAGGCCACGCGCGAATTTAGACTCATGTGTACACACTAACATCCTAATGATCGATCATTTGTACTCAAGCATACTAGTGCCAACATTTAACTCATTCCACATTATTCATTTCAATCAATTTCGTGCTTAGCACGTACTCACCATGATCACAATCATGAACCATTCCCATGCATGCCATAAGCATCACAAATCATGCCTCATCTCACAAGTATATCACATTATACATAAATCACCACATCACAAATATTACGAGGCATATACATCAAATACAAATTCAGCCAATGGCTCTAGTTTCAGTTTAGAATTAGGCTACCACCCTAATCCTAACTCTAGGTGGGTCTACCAAGCCCGACCTAGTCCACATGCTCGAACCAACCATTTAAAAACCACTTTAAACATTTAACCACTCACCTAAGCTTCCAAGCTCCAAGCCAAGCAAGCAACCACCCTCAAGCTTCCGGATTTCCTCCCGAAGCTTCTCCGACGCAAGTTCTCGCTTCTAAACAACCTCAATACAATTCAAACAATCTCAAATCAGCCCAAGCATCAAAGTACTAACCCAGAATACATTTCAAACACAATTCGCAATGTTTCAAGCCATGAACAAACCCCACATTAAGCAATCTCGGACAGCCCCAAAACCTCTTCCAAAATCCATGTTTCCAACAACTTTTACACCCACAAATGATCCCAAATCAACCCCTAACCATAGTACCACCATTGGACTATCAATTCCCATCTAAAACAACCCCAAAAACTCACCCAAAACCCTCCAAAAACCCCATTTATACCCAAATTCAGGAATTGCTCAAAATCAAGAAAAATTCATATATGTTGAACCATTTAACTCCTATACTTCATAACTAACCATATTAAATCAAAACTTTAAGCTTAACAACATAAAGTTTCCATTTTTAATCAAAATCTTCAAAACTCCATTTTCCAAAACTTTAACAAAAATAGAAACTAATGGTACTTTTGAAGAGAGTGAGTTGAGGAGAAGTCAAAAACGGTGTTACCTTTCAAAAACGAGTTGAAACGGAGGAGGAATGAAATGGAATAGTGATTGTGTAGAGAGCTCTCTCTTTTCACGTTGGGGTGTTTTGAAGAAGAAGGTGAATAGTGAAAATTGGGTGTTTTGTTTTGTTTTAATTTAAAGGTCCAAAGACCATTTTGCCCTTAATGAAATGGGATATTCATAAGAGTATATAATCTATGGCTATTTGGGGTTTAATTTCAAAATACGGTCACACAACTAATTAATTTGAAAACGAAACCCAGAACTTTATTTTAATTATAAAACCGAATCCGAAATAATATTAAAATATTATTTTCACCCGACCCCTAAAACCTGGTGTTACAACTCTCCCCCACTTAAGGAATTTCGTCCCTGAAATTACCTAACGAAAACAAATACGGAAACTGCTCAACCATATCAGCTTTCCTCTCCCACGTGGCCTCTTCCGCACCTCTATGTCTCCACAACACTTTGACCAACTCTATGGTCTTACCACGCAACACCTTGCTATCAGAAGCAAGTATCTCAACAGGCTCTTCATTATAACAAATCCGGATTCAACTCTATCTCCTCAACGGGCATAACATGAGAAGGATCCGATCTATATCTCCTAAGCATAGACACATGAAAGACATCATGGATCTTCTCTAACTCAGAAGGTAACCTCAAACGATAAGCTACAGGCCCAATCCGCTCAACTATCTCATACGGACCAATGAACCTCGGACTCAACTTGCCCTTCCGACCAAATCTCATTACTTTCTTCCATGGAGATACTTTCAGAAACACTTTCTCACCCACGGAGTACTCAATCTCTTTCCTCTTCAAATCCGCATAAGACTTCTGACGATCGGGAGCCGCTTTTAAACGATCACAAATCAACTTCATCTTGTCAGTAGTCCCCTTAAGCAAATCCGGTATAGGTAACAATCTCTGACCTATTTCAGCCCAACAAATCAGAGTCCTACATCGTCTACCATACAAAGATTCATAGGGAGCCATCTGAATACTAGACTGATAACTGTTGTTGTAAGCAAACTCAACTAACGGTAAGTGCTTCTCCCAAGAACCCTGGAAGTCAATCACACAACAACGAAGCATATCCTCAAGAATCTGTATCACTCGCTCTGACTGCCCATCGGACTGCGGATGATAAGACGTACTAAAATGCAAACGGCTACCTAGAGCACTATGCAAGCAACCCCAGAATCTCGAAGTAAATCTAGGATCCCTATCTGAAACAATAGACTTCGGAACTCCATGAAGTCTCACAATCTCACGGATGTACAAGTTTGCCAACTTGTCTAAGGAATCTGTAGTGTTCACTGCTAAGAAGTGAGCACACTTAGTGAACCTATCAACAATCACCCAAACAGAATTCTTCTTCGAAAGAGACAAAGGCAACCCCGACACAAAATCCATGGTGATCCTCTCCCATTTCCATTCCGAAATCTTCAAAGGATGTAACAAACCTGAAGGAACCTGATGTTCTGCCTTCACTCTCTGACAAACCATACAACGGCTCACATACTCAGCTAAATCTTTCTTCAAACCAACCCATAAGTAATCATTCTTCAAATCACGATACATCTTGGTACTACCCGGATGCATAGAAAAAGGACTCGAATGTGCTTCACTCAAAATCTGACGTCTCAACTCAACATCTTCTGGTACAACAATTCTATCTCTAAAGCACAACAAGCTCTCACCACTGAAACTATACTCGGTCGGTCTTCCTTCGGCTATGTCCTGAACATGAGGAACTAAAGTCACATCTTGCAAATGCTTCTCTCTAATCAACTGAATCAAAGAAGGCTTCACTTGCAACTCGGTGATCAATCCACCATCATCGAACACACTCAATCTAGCAAACATAGCTCTCAACTCAACAGCCACTTTTCTACTCAAAGCATCGGCTACTACATTTGCCTTACCCGGATGGTACTCAATGGTCAAATCATAATCTTTTAACAACTCAAGTCATCTTCTTTGTCTCAAGTTCAACTCTTTCTGTGTCATCAAGTACTTCAAGCTCTTGTGATCGGTGTAAACTATACACTTCTCACCATACAAGTAATGACGACAAATCTTCAATGCAAAAACAACTGCGGCTAACTCTATATCATGAGTAGGATAGTTCTTCTCAAGAATCTTCAACTGTCTAGAAGCATAAGCAACAACTCTTCTTTCTTGCATCAAAACACATCCTAAACCTACGTAGGAAGCATCACTGTAAATCACAAATTCCTTACCTGAAACAGGTTGCACTAACACTGGAGCATTTGTCAAAGCTTCTTTCAATTTCCCAAAGGCCTTCTGTCTCGCATCTGACCATTCAAACTTAACTCCTTTTTGCAACAATTTAGTCAAAAGAGCAGCTACTCTAGAGAAACCATCAACAAACCTCCTATAGTAACCGGCTAATCCTAGGAAACTCCTAATCTAGGTCACAAACTTAGGTTGTTTCCACTCAACAATAGCCTCAATCTTCGACGGATCAACACGGATACCTTCGGCCGAAACAACATGGCCAAGAAATACAACCTCTCAAATCCAGAACTCACATTTACTAAGCTTCGCATACAACTGATTGCTCAGCAATCTCTGTAAAACAAATCTCAAGTGCTCATCATGCTCTTCTTCTGTCTTCGAGTACACAAGTATGTCATCAATGAAAACGACTACAAAATGGTCTAGATAGTCTCTAAAAATTTTGTTCATCATGTCCATGAATGTTGTAGGTACATTCGTGAGCCCGAACGACATCACAAGAAACTCATAGTGACCATATCTAGTCCTAAAAGTTGTATTCGGAACATCACACTCTTTCACTTTCAACTGGTAGTACCCGAATCTCAAATCTATCTTCGAGAACACTGAAGCACCTCTCAACTGATCGAACAAATCATCTATGTGAGGCAACGGATACTTGTTCTTCACGGTCAACTGATTCAACTGCCTGTAGTCAATACACATGCGCATACTACCATCTTTCTTTTTCACAAACAACACGGGAGCACCCCAAGGAGAACTACTAGGCCTAATGAAACCACGGTCTAATAATTCTTGCAACTGACTCTTCAATTCCTTCAACTCTTTCGAAGCCATACGATACGGAGCTATCGAAACTGGGTTAGACCCTGAAACAATCTCAATCACAAACTCAACATCTCTATCAGGAGGTAAACCCGGCAACTCTTCCGGAAACACATCCGGAAAGTCAAAAACTGTTCTAATATCTTTCGGTCTAGCTTCACTCATAATCGGATTCATAACATAAGCTAAGTAAGCCCCACATCCGGAGTCCATCAACCTATGAGCCTCTAGAGCTGACACAACATTGGACAAGAACTTAATGTTCTCGCCTACTACTACTACCTCGTAGTCATCAGAAAGTTTCAAGGAAATTCTCTTCATCTCAAAATCCACACTAGCTCGGTGCTCAACTAACCAGTCCATACCCAAAATAATATCAAAGCCATAGAAAGGAAGTTTCATCATATCAACAGAGAACACATGACCCTGAATCTTCAGTGGACATCTCCTATACATACATCTAACCACAACTGTCTCACCAAAAGAACTAGTCACATGCATACCTACATCTAAGATCTCAACAGGTATATCTAATTTCCGTGCATGCTCACTCAAAATGTAGGAATGTGTAGAACCCGAGTCAACCAAAGAAAGCAAAGACATAGACTGTAACTCGAAATTACCTGCTACCACATCGGTGTCGTTCCCGGCCTCTCTCTGAGCATAAACTATCGCTGGTCCTCCTGCCTCTGGCTGCACTGCCACAACATGAGCAAGGTTCCTCTGAGCATCTACCCTAGGTGCATCAGCCCTAGGCTGGAAGTAGCCACGACCGCGCCCACGGCCTCTCTGAAAATCATTCGCTCTCGCAGGAGCCTGAGCAATGTTCGGTGCCTGTGCCGCCTGATGCGGACAATCCCTCCTAAAGTGGTCCCTCGAACCACAGTTCCAACAAGCATGGAAGTTACCCCAACACTCACCAGCTTGTTGTCTCCCACAACGGGTGCACTCGGGCAAACGCCCTCCTCCTCTATGGCCATGATGGCCCCTACCATGATGGCCACCGCCACGTCTATGGTCAAACTGATGTCCGCCACCTCTACGCCTCTTGGCATCTCTACTGTCAAAGTGGTTATGCCTTTTACTGGAACTAGAACCACCAGATCGTTTGGCCGAACCCAAATTGTGCTCTAAGTCCTTGGCCCTCACGACCAATACATCAAAGTCTGAGTAGTCAGAAGCTAACGTGTACCTCTTGATCTCCTCGCTCAACCCATAGCAGAAACGGTTACAGTGTTCCACTTCAGTAGGAACCAACTCTGGAGCGTACTGACTCAAGCGAACAAAACGTATCTCATAGTCAGTCACAGAAGCATCTCCCTAAGTAAGGGCCATAAACTCTCGCTTCTTCTCATCTAAATACCTCGGTCTCAAGTACCTCTTTCTGAAAGCGAACTCAAAGAAATCCCAATCAATCTCTGCCTCTGGAATTCCCGTAGTAATGGTGACCCACCAGGTGTAGGCATCACCCTGAAGCAAGGAAATCACACAGCCCAATCTACATGCGCCCATACAACCCATCTGAGCTAAGATACGAACTATCTTCTCCAACCATAACTCAGACCTCTCTAGAGTAGATCCTCTGAACTCTTCGGCCCCCAAGCTACGGAGCCTCTCCAAAGGTAGAATAGCATCGTCACACCTAGGCTGAGCTGCAGCCTGAGCTCCCGCAACTGCAGCCTGAAATGCTCCCGCTATAGCTTGCACTAGCGGAGTCATATCGATTCCGACCGGACCTTGGCCACCTTGGCCACCCTGAGGTCCCTCTCTTCTAGCTCCATCCTCGCCCCCAACTCCAGGCGGAGGAGGTGGTGGTGGTGGAGGAGCTCCAACTCCCGCGGCCACCGGCCCTTCTATATGAGCCTCCACTCCAATCACCGACTCAACAGGAGCCACAACACGTGGTTCCTGACGAACCACTCTCGGCCTACCCCTCGACCTAGACATCGCTCACAAACGATAACTACAACCACAACAAACAAAACATACAAGATTGGGTTAGCAAGGCAAGGCTTCCAAGTGGTCAAGTACATTTCCCTCACTTAAAAATTCTTTTCCGATGTAATAGTAGCAATGGGACTCCCAACAACATGCTTTTAAACAAACAATCAACATACTTGTCACACAAGCAATCATACTTACAAAGCAAGCAAACATCGTGCATATCAATACAAAACTTGAACTTACCTCACTTACCTGCCCAATGTCTCGGTAACCTTAGGCTCTGATACCAACAAGTGTAACCCCCTCGTCCCGGTCCGGACGCTTGACCGGTCCGAGTGGACCACACGGGGAAAACTGAAGCGAAACCCGTTGAGGTTCCTCCTCGGTTAACGACCCAGAAAAATTTCTTTTTAGTTTAATCTTCTCTAAATGCACATTTAATTCTTATGTGATCACAGCAACGGAAGACAAGCATTCGCAACGCAATAACTCGAACAACCTAAACAAAACAGTCCATTTTTATGTGATTAAACAGGCCGTTTCGAAACACCCTCAAGGTGTATCGAAACGCCTTGACCTGGTCAACAGTTTTAGGCCTACTCGAGGAGGTCGTATCGGAACGGAAGTCAACCGTTCCGAAACACCCTCCCTGGTCAACATCTTATGGTCAACGAGATTTGACCGTTTCGAAACTCCATAGACCCGTTTCGGAACACCTTCATCTCGCCAATTTCTCAAAATTCCAGTAGCGAAAGTGTACCGAAACGGCCCCTACACGTTTCGAAACGCTCGGCCAAAACAAAGGGGACCGTATCGAAACAGGGTAACCCGTTTCGAAATGCCCTCTGTCTGCAGACTGGTTTTAGCTGATTTAAGGCACAAGGGTGCCCCTAAACCTCACTAAAACCTCCAACAATACACTAACAACAATCCTAAGGCAAACCAACATATGAGCATGCTTGAACATCATTATAAAAAGACTAAACACTAAGGCACAATATCACAAAGCCATACATCCATACATAACATTAAAGGTGATAGCTTCAACATGTCCAACACTTAGGCAATTCTAGGTAGCAAAATACTAACATGGTTACCAGCATGGCATACATCCCAAAAGCCAATTTAACAAGCACAAACGAGGAGTCTAACACGCTCCTAAAAAACAACCATAACAACATGATCCAAAAATATCATAACACGATTACATGTCCCATTGCTTGACCATTACATCTTAATTTAAAAGTTCATACTTGGTAGCCAAACAAGCACCACAAGCACACTTGAAGGCCCCCTTCTTGCTCCTAGCAACCCACGAACTAAGGATCTGCATTGTCGAACAAAGAGAGAGCATAAGCAATGAGCTTAGTGAGGGTAAGCTCTTTAAAAACAAACCTCGACAATGCAGGGTCCAAGCACGATCTTAGCCAAGGTAAATACATAATTACCAAGGATCCTCAAGAGCCAAAAGTTAAAGATGCATGAACAATATTCAATTATATGCCATGCTCAACAAGCTTCATTTCACAATATATGTAAACACATATAAACATCCAAGTAGAAATCATATTCTACAACACATTGATGCACATATCAATCAATATTGGCACCTAGCTATGACCCGAATACACGAATAAACACGTTGGAACTCACATCCAACAACCACTTTACCTCACGGTGGGATTACACTCATCACCGGTCTCGCGTGGGGGATTCCACTCATCCTCACGCCCCGTCGATAGGATTCCACTCATCATCGACTATATATAAATACAATTTCCGGGCGAACTCGTACTCCTCCTTGGTGACTCAACGCCACCAAGGCCACGCGTGAATTTAGACTCATGTGTACACACTAACATCCTAATGATCAATCATTTGTACTCAAGCATACTAGTGCCAACATTTAACTCATTCCACATTATTCATTTCAATCAATTCCGTGCTTAGCACGTACTCACCATGATCACAATCATGAACCATTCTCATGCATGCCATAAGCATCACAAATCATGCCTCATCTCACATGTATATCACATTATACATAAATCACCACATCACAAATATTACGAGGCATATACATCAAATACAAGTTCAACCAATGGCTCTAGTTTCAGTTTAGGATTAGGCTACCACCCTTATCCTAACTCTAGATGGGTCGACCAAGCCCGACCTAGTCCACATGCTTGAACCAACCATTTAAAAACAACTTTAAACATTTAACCACTCACCTAAGCTTCCAAGCTCCAAGCCAAGCAAGCAACCACCCTCAAGCTTCCGGATTTCCTCCCGAAGCTTCTCCGACGCAAGCTCTCGCTTCTAAACAACCTCAATACAATTCAAACAATCTCAAATCAGCCCAAGCATCAAAGTACTAACCCGGAATACATTTCAAACACAATTCACAATGTTTCAAGCCATGAACAAACCCCACATTAAGCAATCTCGGACAGCCCCAAAACCTCTTCCAAAATCCATGTTTCCAACAACTTTTACACCCACAAATGATCCCAAATCAACCCCTAACCATAGTACCACCATTGGACTATCAATTCCCACCTAAAACAACCCCCAAAACTCACCCAAAACCCTCCAAAAACCCCATTTATACCCAAATTCGGGAATTGCTCAAAATCAAGAAAAATTCATATATGTTGAACCATTTAACTCCTATACTTCATAACTAACCATATTAAATCAAAACATTAAGCTTAACAACATAAAGTTTCCATTTTTAATCAAAATCTTCAAAACTCCATTTTCCAAAACTTTAACGAAAATAGAAACTAATGGTACTTTTTAAGAGAGGGAGTTGAGGAGAAGTCAAAAACGGTGTTACCTTTCAAAAACGAGTTGAAACGGAGGAGGAATGAAATGGAATAGTGATTGTGTAGAGAGCTCTCTCTTTTCACGTTGGGGTGTTTTGAAGAAGAAGAAGGTGAATAGTGAAAATTGGGTGTTTTGTTTTGTTTTAATTTAAAGGCCCAAAGACTATTTTGCCCTTAATGAAATGGGATATTCACAAGAGCATATAATCCATGGCTATTTGGGGTTTAATTTCAAAATACGGTAAGACAACTAATTAATTTGAAAACGAAACCCGGAACTTTATTTTAATTATAAAACCGAACCCGAAATAATATTAAAATATTATTTTCACCCGACCCCTAAACACGGGTGTTACATTATGTTAAGACTAAATTGATTGATTATGTAAATATAAATGACTGAATGTGCAATTATACCATTTTCCCTAATTGTCGCGTCAACTTTTTCGTTTAATTTTAAGGGTTAGTGGCTTGATTGATATTACTTAAATAATCGAGTGATTTGATTGATAAAACTAAAATAAATCCTCCCCATAATTAAATGGTCATTCATGCAATTTACCCTAAAAATGAAAATAATAATAATAAAAATAATCACAATATAATAGAAAATAATATTATATAATAATTATAATTATAATATTAAAAAATATACTAATTGCCGCGAAAATAATAGTTGTGTTTTATAAAAATATAATAATAAATGGCAAAAATAAAGAAAAACATACTAAGAGATCAGATTGAATAAAAATATAACTTGCAAGGATCAAAATAATAAGTAATTATGTGAAATTGAACTATAGTATAAAAAAGAAGGACCAAGATAATAATTAACCCCAATATAATAAATTTACTATTTTCTGAATTTTCAGATAATTTGAAACGAAAAATATTGTGATCTATACCCGAATAATTGTCAAATTTTTCTCGAAAATCTGATGCGAATTACCCAAAAATAAAAGCCAAATCAAATATACAAAAATTTTAATCAAATCATCAAATAAACGTATAGAATCAATTCAAATCAGAATCTTTATACATTCCTAGAGTCCTAGTCTCCCTGGCCCAAGACATGTACCTTTCCTTTATGGGCTTAGAGTTTTCATATTTCCAGGGTTGGGTTTTTATAGCCCATATGTACCTTTTTGTGCCAGAAGCCCACATTTATTTTTAATGTGTGTTTTCTTTTGGCATTGGCCAGTTGGAACTTTTTTTTAACTTTGATTGTTTTATTTGCATAAAAAGACAAATGTTTGTAGGGCTGTTCATTGTCAGATATCGAATCGAATTCGATCCGACTTTTTTGAATATCTAATTTTTCGAATCAACTATATAGTGATCCGTATCCGATCCAAAAAATTAGATATCTGAATTTTTGAATATCAAAATTTTCAAATTTTGATTCAAATATCGAATTTAACCCACAAAGAAGTAGATGCCCATGTGCATGTATTTATCCTTTAATTTTTTTTAAATAATTATATAATATTTAGAGTAAAAAAATCATATTTTTACAGAATGTATACAATTTCAAACCAAATACAAGGTCCAAATTTTAAGATATCGCTAACAGCATTAAATTAAAATAACTATATAATATTTAAAGTAAAAAATTTACTCTTTTACAGAATGAATGCAAAGTAAACAAAACATTCTTTTACATAATGTATCCAAACCAAACACAAGGTTTAAGTATTGTAAAAAAAACACAAGGTTCAAGTTTTAAGAGGCCACTGACAGCATCAAATTAAAACAAAATTACAACCGAAGCAAAAAAATAAAACCCCAATTTAACAAGGTATTATGCTCTAAGGCCACATTAATTAAACTGAAATTATTAGAACATGGTGCATAACAAAAAGCATACTATAAAATAATAAACATACTAAAATACTAAGATCACAAAAGGGTCCAAAGTTTCAAGGTCCAAGCTTTAAAAGTTATCCAAAGTATTAATTGTTTCATCAATTATGATATCCGTATGTTCCAAAGTTAGATCCTTCATGCCTACAACACATAAAATAAAATAAAATATGACTAAACATGTATTTATGTTTAAATATTGAATAAACAACAATAAAAACAATTAAAATTAAACTAACCTTTCTCCAATTCTTCCAAGGCAAGCAAGCTTTCTTCTATTATAAGAGGTGATCGAGAAGTGCCTAACTAATCTTGAGTGCAAACTAGTGCTTCAACTATTTTTGAAGTCAATAGAATACAAAAAGAATCAAGAACACGACCCCATGTACTAAAAGTCGACTCAGAAGTTACGGTTGATATTGGTATGGCAAGAACATCTTTAGCCATCTTATGAAGAATAGGATATCTTCTAGCTTTACCTTTCCACCATTGTAGGATTTGAAAATTTGAAATGTTAGGCTCACAAGCATCTTCTAAATATTTCTCCAACTCACTTTTATTGACACTAGTTAATGAACAACCTGTATTCTTCTCATATTTTGAAGTCTTGAGTTATTAAAGGTTGATCTTACCTCCACTTTGAGTCCTACTTTGAGTGAAAGTTAAAGAAGAAACAGAAGTGGAGGAAGAAGTATCATTTATCTTTGATTGATGCATTGAGGAAGCATTTGAGTCAAATAAATATTGCAAAATAAATTTAATCTTGAAGCACAAGAGAGTAGCTTTTACTTTATCACACGAATCTTGCAAAATCCAATTAACATAATTTAACTTGTGCCTAGGGTCAAGGATCACAGCTACAAACACTAAAACATTAATATTATCAACATTCTCGTAATAATTGTCATATTTTAACATTATTTGAGCTGTCATTTTCCTAACACCCTCATCTTCATGGGTGATGAAGAGAACCGTATAGCCTCAATGTTGCATCATAAAAAACACTCAAAAAAGTTAAAAATTACTCACCCTCTTCCAATCTTCTTCTTTTGGACCACCACTAAAATTTTTAAATTCTTTAAAACAAGAGGAGTCTTTCATGTATAAACTAGCAAATGTTTTTTTGAACTTGATAGTATATTTAAGCATTAAAAATGTCAAGTTTCATCTTGTCTCAACATCTAAAGTAACAAGACTTTTGTTATCTTCTTTCTCCTCTTCTATGCTAGTTTTAAACTTCTGAACTCTTGCGGAAAAGACCTAACATATCTCACAAGATCTTTAACTTTTATAATTGACAAATCAAGTTCTTTTAAACTCTCTCTTACAATCAAATTCAAAATATGAGACGCGCATCTCATATGTAAATATTGACCTTCCAACAAACTAGACTCCCAAATATTAAGTCTTCTCCTCAAGTAATCAATTGCTAAATCTTGAGTTTGCATTGTCTACTGTCACAGTCATAATATTTTTTAAACCCCATTGTTGAGTTGATCGAACACTTGCAAATGGCCAAGAGGGGGTGAATTGGCAATTAAAATTTTGGTGAAGAGAAAGATTGAAAATAAAAATGACACAAGGGGTTATAGTGGTTCAAGTTCTCCAAATGAACTCTACATCCACTACCTTAGCTCCCACTAAGGATTTTCAAACAATTCACTAATTGAATTCGTCCCCTTTTCTTGGATGAGGAGGAAACCTTACAATTTCGATTAAGCTTTCTACCCAAAGCTTAATCCACTCAAATACAAAGAAGAATTTGGTAAACTCAAATGTTTCCTCTCTAAGGATATTTCTCTACCCAATTACAATTTGAACAACCCCAAACTCACAATACAATTTGACAAATTGAAAGAAAAAGAGTTGGGTACAAGAATATGACTTTGAATAGCTCAAGGGTTTGGAATTTTTGCTTTGATGATGCTTGAATGTTCAATAATTGTTGCTTGACAAATGAAGCTTGTTTTTATACCCTTGCATTGATTTCTAGCCGTTTGGGTAGTTGGGATCATTAATAGAGCCGTTGTGGACATTTTTCCCGCATTAAATGCAGCTCTGCAGCCTACCGTATCGGTACTCGGGAAGGGCGTATCGATACCTGCATCAAAGAGGAAAGAGCCGTTGTGCCTGAAAACAGGGCGTATCGATACGCATAGAAGGCGTACCGGTACGGTTTTAAGGGGCGTATCGATACGGAGGGTAGTATCGATACGGTCCAAAGTTACTGGAATCCCAAGTTATGTTTGTATAAAAAGTGTATCAATACTCATACCAAGCGTATCGATACGGTATAACTACCTTTTGAAAATTGGGAAACCAACCAACTGACAAGTAACGGTCAAATAATTAAATGCTCAGATTTTTCAAAGATATGCTTAGCGTATCGATACGGTTACCAGGCGTATCGATACGTGTTCATGAAAACAATTGCCCAGATGCATATCGTATCGATACGGTTTCAGGGCGTATCGGTACGGTATGTTCAATAGAATTACAATGACTAAATAGGGTATCGATACGCTGAGGGTATCGATACTCCTGGGCGTTTTTGCATACTTATGCTTGGAAAATATAGGAAAAGACTTTGAAAAATATATATGATTTAAGAGCAGGTCTTTAAATATTATTTTGTTCAAAAACACTTGTCAATTGTGAGACTTTAAAGAGTACTTAAAAATTTATTGTTTTGCAAGTTGATCCTTAAGTTTATGTGTTATATCAAAATCAATTTCGGTTTTACAATCTCACCCTTTTTGATATAACAAAACCATAAATAAATTTTTAAGTTTTAGAAACTTTGAAAAGCTTTCTCCCCCGTACTTTAAGATAGATTTTCAAAACAAAAATATTTTGACTCTATGATCCTTCTCCCCCTTTTTGTTAGATCAAAATAGAATACAAGGATAATAGCAATATAGAGCAACAATAATTCATTAAACTAAAAGCAAGCAAAGAGTTCAAATTCATAAACTTCAAAATAAACATAAAGGTTCAAATGCATAAATGTCAAAGCAACCATCATAATCCAAACTCTTAAAATCCTAAAAACATAGATAATAGGCATAAACTTCAAATCCTAAAAATAAAAGTGCAATAACAATAATGAAAGACTAAATGGCCTAAGATGAGATGCATGATCTACTCGTCCCCTTCGTCATCATGATCGTTCTCGTCATCTTCTTCTTCATCTTCTTGAGAGGGTTGATTCCTTCGGGTTTGATTGATCCAAGCACCATGGAAGGCGGTAAGAGAGATGTCCATGGAGTTTTGGCGAGCGACCATGGTATCTATCTTCTTGTCCATGCCTTGGACGCGATCCTCTAAGGATGTGAAACGAGTATCCATCGCGGTGAACTTCTCGTTGAGGAAGGTCATGAGAGTATCCATGGAGGAGGAATCAAGAGGAGCACGATGAGAACTCGAAGAAGCACGAGAGGAACCGACCGGAGCAACGGGCAGAGGATCTTGAGGATTGCGAACCCACTCATTATCAACATAAGTGAAACCGGAACAAGCTAGGGAACGCTCATCAATAGGTAGGCCAAGGGTTTCGGGAAAATCATGTGAACAATCAATGCCAAGGGAATGAAATAGACAACTCAAAGTCGTGGAGTAGTAAAAGGATGAGACTAGTTTGGTGTGACGGTTTTGAACTAAGAAGACAAGGTCGGCAAACATGATTTGACACAAATTTGGACGTTTACCTTCTCTAAAACACTTAAGCCAAAAATCATCCGTTTGACGAATAGTTGAATATTTCCCACCCGATGGACGAAGAAACCAAGAAACAAGGAGGTGAAGGATACGGTCATGAGCATTTAAAACTTTTGCGGGACCTAAATAACCCGTACCCAAGGAATGTTCATCATCAATACCAACATCTTCAAAACCAAAGACATTGCATAGAACTTTTTGATCAATTTGAAAACGTTTACCCATAATGGAAGATTCAATGCAAATGACATGCTCCCTAGGTTCATCATGTATACATACGGAATTAGAAAAGAACACGATGACTAGGTTCCTATATAGGATAGGAGGAATATTCAAAAAGGTTAAGAATTTCCATTGCTTAATCAAAGGTAGGTATTGAAACTTGAAACGAGCAGAATTTAAAAAAGGGATAGACACAACTCGCTCCTCCCTAAGGTTCATTCCTTGAAAAAGTTTATATCGTTCCCTATCAAGAGGTTCGGGAAAACTTAATTGGATGATATAAGGAAGGTTAGGTGTAGGATTACCCTCGACATCCTCGTTAGGATTGGAAGAAGAGCGATGACGCTTAGTTCCCTTTTTCGGTGCCATAATCCTGAAAATTCATCAAAAAGGATTCGAATATGTATGCAATTAACATCCTATTTGATCTAATAAATTCTAATAATTCAAGGTAATTTGATAAAAAAAGAATTTTAAAATTAAAGAGATATTCACAAAACAAAAACAAAAACAAAAAAAACAGTTTTAAAATATCGAATATAAAGTATATTCGAAAAAAATTTAACTTTTGAATTTTTTTTTGTGAAAAAGGTGAAACCCACAAAAATCAAACAAGATTTGTACAAAAATTCAGTTGAAACATCAATTAAAAGCAAACGAAAATTAAAAAAAAAAGAGAAGTTTTATACCTTGAATCTTAGAATGGATGAAAGAGGGGATGTGAATGCACAAGATTTGATGCCCAATGTTTGCCTTGATGTGTAGAGCAAAAACCCTCAAGAAATTTTGGAGATTGATGGTAAAATTTGAAGTATTGAGGGGTTTATATAGGGTTTCGCGGCTAGGGTTTGGAGAGAAAAAGGGTTTTTGTGTTTTAAAGAATTTTTAACATATACAGCCCTAAATAGCCTTTCCGTCGAGGCCGTATCGATATGCTATACACGCGTATCGATACCCATTAACCCTAATTTTATATTTGCCGTTACTACCGTATCGATACGCGGGTCCGTATCGGTACGCTTGGCTTTGACTATTTCCCTTGACTTGTACCGTATCGATACGAGGGGTCGTATCGATACTTGTTCATCCTCAAAAATTCCTAGAAATCAAACCGTATCGATACGCCTAAGCCGTATCGATACACTATTACCAGTTTCTGCAGATTTGACAGTTTTAAGTTCAAAAATCCAATTTGAAACGTCCCTAAATGCATGTACATGTCATATGAACAAGTTTTAATGGCTAAACTTAATATGTACTCCCCCTAGCAACATGCATAGAAGCAAGAAGGACAAAATTAACACAAGCATGAATCACAAATAATTTCAAGCAAATTTTGACATTTTGGGACCAAAAACAGTGTCAAGAAAGGCTAGTTAAACCTAACTCTCTCCTAAGGGTCCAAAAGCGCTCTTTATCTAAAGGTTTTGTAAATATGTCCGCTAATTGGTTCAAGGTGTCAACAAACTCTATAACAACATCATTTTTCAAAACATGATCTCTAATGAAATGATGTCTAATTTCTATGTGTTTAGTTCTAGAGTGTTGGATGGGATTCTTAGTGAGACAAATGGCACTAGTGTTGTCACACCTAAGAGGTATGGTTTCTATTTTAACACCATAATCTAAGAGTTGTTGCTTCATCCAAAGGACTTGAGCACAACAACTCCCTAAGGATATGTACTCCGCTTCGGTGGTAGATAAGGCTACACTATTTTGTTTCTTAGAGAACCAAGATACGAGCATACTACCTAAGAATTGGCATGTCCCGGAAGTACTTTTCCTATCTATCTTACAACCCCCATAATCCGCATCCGAAAAAGCATGAAGGCTAAAGGAAGAATCCTTAGGATACCAAAGGCCTAAAGTAGGTGTGTCTCTAAGGTATCTAAAAATTCTCTTAATGGCAACTAAGTGTGATTCTCTAGGACTAGCTTGAAACCTAGCACACAAGCAAACACTAAACATAATATCCGGTCTACTTGCGGTAAGGTAAAGCAAAGAACCTATCATGGATCTATAAAGCTTAGAATCAACACACTTACCTCCTTCATCTTTGTCAAGCTTTATGGAAGAACTCATAGGGGTGGCTTGAGGTTTTGCATTCTCCAAGCCAAACTTCTTGAGCATATCATTCACGTACTTAGCTTGATTTATGAAGGTGCCATCCTTCCTTTGCTTGATTTGGAGTCCCAAAAAGAATGAGAGCTCCCCCATCATGCTCATCTCGAACTCACCTTGCATTAGCTTAGAAAACTCTTACAATAACACTCATTAGTAGAACCAAAAATAATATAATCAATATAAATTTAAACTACTAAGATGTCATTGTTATATCTTTTTATGAAGAGTGTTGTATCCACCTTTCCTTTTTCAAAACCCTTTTCAATTAAGAAATTTGAAAGTCTCTCATACCAAGCTCTAGGAGCTTGTTTTAAACCATAGAGAGCTTTTGTAAGTTTAAACACATGGTTTGGAAATTTTGAATCCTCAAAACCCGATGGTTGTTCAACATACACCTCTTCATTTATAAAACCATTTAAAAAGGCACTTTTCACATCCATTTGAAAAGGCTTGAAATCATGATAACATACAAATGCAAGTAACATCCTAATAGCTTCCATCCTAGCTACGGGTGCATAAGTCTCATCAAAATCAATTCCCTCTTCTTGTGTATAGCCTTGAGCAACAAGCCTAGCCTTGTTTCTCACTATATTACCACTTTCATCTAATTTATTCCTAAAAGCTCATTTTGTTCCTATAGTAGATTGATCATTAGGCCTTTCAACTAATGCCCAATCTTTACTCCTCTCAAATTGATTTAATTCCTCTTGCATGGCCAAAATCCAAAAGTCATCTTTTAAAGCTTCTTTAATATTTTTAGGCTCAATGCATGAAATAAATGCAACATGATTCATTAATTTTAGAGAGGATCTAGTAGTTACCCCCTTGGATGGATCACCCAAGATTTCACCACCTTTGACATAGTTTAACTCCCTTGGGTAAGACACCTCCTTTTCCTCAAGAGCCAAGTCCTTCAAGGCTTCAAGAGGTGGATCTTGTGAATCCTCTTCTTTGGTTGGAGTCTCATCCACCTTTGACGTTTGTCCTCCATCAATGGCATCAATGATTCCTACATCATCATCATCACAAGATTCCTTCCTTGGAAGGAGGTTATCATCGAAAACAACATGTATTGACTCTTCAACAACTAGAGTTCTTTTATTAAATACACGATAGGCTTTAGAGTTTAAAGAGTACCCTAAGAAAATGGCTTCATCACTTTTAGCATCAAATTTACCTAAGTTTTCTTTATCATTATTCAAAACAAAACACTTGCAACCAAAAGGGTGAAAATAACTAATGTTAGGCTTTTTAGATTTTAAAATCTCATAAGGTGTTTTCTTCAAAATTGGCCTAATCATTACTCGATTTATAATATAGCAAGAGGTATTTGTGGCTTCTGCCCAAAAATATTTAGGTAAATTATTTTCACAAAGCATGGTCCTAGCCATTTCTTCTAAAGTTCGATTTTTCCTCTCAACTACCCCATTTTGTTGAGGAGTGCGAGGTGCGGAAAAATTGTGGCTAATTCCATTTTCATTTAAAAACTCATCGAAACCTAGATTTTGAAATTCGGTTCCATGATCACTTCTAATGTGAGAAATTTTAAGTTCAAGATCATTTTGAGTTATTTTAGAAAATGTGATGAATTTTTCTAAAGCCTCATCCTTTGTACTTAAGAAGAGAACCCAAGTATACCTAGAGTAGTCATCTACAAGCACAAAAGCATACGATTTTCCACCCAAGCTCATTGTTCTAATTGGCCCAAAGAGATCCATATGAATCAATTGTAAACATCTACTAGTAGAGACATCATTTATGGATTTAAAAGAACTTCTATGTTGTTTACCCTTTGAACATGCATCACAAATTTTATCATTTGAAAATTTAAGTTTGGGTAAACCTCTAACTAGATTAAGGGAAATTAATTTTTCTAAGACACTCATGCTAGCATGTTCTAATTTTCTATGCCAAAGCCATGAGTCATGTTCATCATGTGCAACTAAGCATGTATGGGATGAATGGATGTCATCTAAATGCACCATATAAATATTGCCTATTCTATGTCCTATGAGCATTATTTGATTTGTTTTAATGTTTACAATTTTGCAACCACTTTTATCAAATAAAACATTAAAACCCCTATCACATAATTGACTAATGCTCAACAAATTATGTTTAAGACCGTTGACATACAAGACATTTTCAATGAAAATAGAAGAGTGATTACCAATGGAGCCTATTCCTTCAATGTGTCCTTTGGAGTTGTCACCGAAAGTTACTACTCCACCACTCTTAGGCTTTAGTTCCACAAATCTACTCTTGTCACTGGTCATGTGTCTTGAGCATCCACTATCAAGGTACCAAGAATTTTTGCTTGAAGCTTTAGCCTTGTAGCAATGCTCCCCCTACAAACAAAGAAATTAGGCCTTGGTTTTTGGTACCCAAATCATTTTGGGTCCATGATGTTAGCCTTCAACAATTTGGTTCCCTTAGGAATCCAAGAAGCAATAGCATTCAAATCATTAGAAATAATGAGTTCTTTAGGAACCCAAACACTCCTAACTCTATGACTTCTAGCTTGCTTATAAAAATTTCTTTGTTTAGGTACAAAATGTTTTCTTTTTACATATTGGGATTTAGAATGAATTCCTTTTTCAAAATTATTTTTCCCAATAGCAATAGATGTTTTAAGACTATTCACTTCCTTTGTGTGATAATCTTGAAAATCGGAAAGAAGCTTTTCAAGTTCAAGATTTTTAGTTTTAAGATCATTTGAAAGATTAACTAAAAACAAAACCTTCTTTTCCAATTCGGATTTAGTTTTTGAAAATGTCTCATTTTGAATTTTTAAATCGGAAATTGTTTTCTTGTTTTTCAAAATGGACTCTTTGTATTTTCCTACCAACTCATCATACACTTCTTGCAATTCATCATAAGCATCTCGAAGTTCCTCAATAGAAAAATCGAAATTGGATGAGTTAGAGTTTACCTTAGGTTCATCATCGATGGCCATGAGACATAGGTTGGCCACTTCCTCCTCTTCCTCGGAAGACTCATCGTCACTCCAAGTAGCAATTTGTGCTTTGAGCTTGTTCTTCTTCCCAAAGCTTTTCTTTTTCAATTGAGGACATTCGGAACGAATGTGACCCGGTTTCTTGCATTCATAGCAAGTAATTTGGTCCTTCTCCTCTTCCTTGCTTTTACTCTTGAAGTCTCCCTTTCTAATGAATTTTCTTCCATGATTTGACTTCATAAACCGAGTAAAACGTTTGGCCAACATAGCCATCTCCTCATCTTCATCCTCACTAGAATCGCTTTCTTGTTGTGAAGCCTTTAGTGCGATTCCAACTTTCTTCTTCTCAACTTCCTTCTTCTCCACCATCTTCTTCTCTTGTTCTCTTCCCTTCCTCATAATCTCATGTGTGAGTAGAGATCCAACAAGAGCATCTAGCTTGAGAGTCTTCAAATCTCTAGCTTCAATAATGGTCGTTCTCTTGCCATCCCATGACTCCGGAAGAGAATACAGCAACTTTCTCACTAGCTTGTCTTCGAGTATGATTTCACCGAAACCCTTCAACCCGTTGACAATGACCGAGAACCGATCAAACATCTTGGAGACACTTTCTTCGGGATCCATCTTGAAGTTCTCATAGCTTAGATTGAGTAGCCAAATCTTCGTCTCCTTGACATCACTAGTTCCCTCGTATGTTGTCTCAAGGGTGTCCCAAACCTCCTTGGAATTTTCGATTGAAGACACCTTGGAGTAGATATCCGGACCAAGTGCACAAAATATTACATGAAGAGCTTTGTCATCCACTTGCAACCTTCTTCTTTCATCATCGGTCATTTCAGCTTTGATCTTTGGGATGAGCCTTTCTCCATCTCTCCTCATGGGAATGTATGGACCTTCTTCAACCACATCCCACACCATGTAGTCGGTAGACTTGATGAAGAGCCTTATCCTATTCTTCCAATAAGGATAGTTATCCCCATTGAAGAATGGTGGCTTGGTGGTGGATTGGGACTCATAGTTGGAGGTGGATGCCATTGCTTGACTTGTTGTTGATCAAACTCTCCAAGAATCGACTCAAGAGGGTTGTAATCCTTCCAATGAGTGTAGCTCTGATACCAATTGTTGAGTTAATCGAACACTTGCAAATGGCCAAGAGAGGGGTGAATTGGCAATTAAAATTTTGGTGAAGAGAAAGATTGAAAATAAAAATGACACAAGGGGTTATAGTGGTTCAAGTTCTCCAAATGAACTCTACATCCACTACCTTAGCTCCCACTAAGGATTTTCAAACAATTTACTAATTGAATTCGTCCCCTTTTCTTGGATGAGGAGGAAACCTTACAATTTCGATTAAGCTTTCTACCCAATGCTTAATCCACTCAAATACAAAGAAGAATTTGGTAAACTCAAATGTTTCCTCTCTAAGGATATTTGTCTACCCAATTACAATTTGAACAACCCCAAACTCACAATACAATTTGACAAATTGAAAGACAAAGAATTGGGTACAAGAATATGACTTTGAATAGCTCAAGGGTTTGGAATTTTTGCTTTGATGATGCTTGAATGTTCAATAATTGTTGCTTGGACAAATGAAGCTTGTTTTATACCCTTGCATTGATTTCTAGCCGTTTGGGTAGTTGGGATCATTAATAGAGCCGTTGTGGACATTTTTCCCGCATTAAATGCAGCTCTGCAGCCTACCGTATCGGTACTCGGGAAGGGCGTATCGATACCTGCATCAAAGAGGAAAGAGCCGTTGTGCCTGAAAACAGGGCGTATCGATACGCATAGAAGGCGTACCGGTACGGTTTTAAGGGGCGTATCGATACGGAGGGTAGTATCGATACGGTCCAAAGTTACTGGAATCCCAAGTTATGTTTGTATAAAAAGTGTATCGATACTCATACCAAGCGTATCGATACGGTATAACTACCTTTTGAAAATTGGGAAACCAACCAACTGACAAGTAACGGTCAAATAATTAAATGCTCGGATTTTTCAAAGATATGCTTAGCGTATCGATACGGTTACCAGGCGTATCGGTACGTGTTCATGAAAACAATTGCCCATATGCATATCGTATCGATACGGTTTCAGGGCGTATCGGTACGGTATGTTCAATAGAATTACAGTGACTAAATAGGGTATCGATACGCTGAGGGTATCGATACTCCTGGGCGTTTTTGCATACTTATGCTTGGAAAACATAGGAAAAGACTTTGAAAAATATATATGATTTAAGAGCAGGTCTTTAAATATTATTTTGTTCAAAAACACTTGTCAATTGTGAGACTTTAAAGAGTACTTAAAAATTTATTGTTTTGCAAGTTGATCCTTAAGTTTATGTGAGATTCATACCAAGCGTATCGATACGTTATAACTACCTTTTGAAAATTGGGAAACCAACCAACTGACAAGTAACGGTCAAATAATTAAATGCTCGGATTTTTCAAAGATATGCTTAGCGTATCGATACGGTTACCAGGCGTATCGGTACGTGTTCATGAAAACAATTGCCCATATGCATATCGTATCGATACGGTTTCAAGGCGTATCGGTACGGTATGTTCAATAGAATTACAGTGACTAAATAGGGTATCGATACTCCTGGGCGTTTTTGCATACTTATGCTTGGAAAACATAGGAAAAGACTTTGAAAAATATATATGATTTAAGAGCAGGTCTTTAAATATTATTTTGTTCAAAAACACTTGTCAATTGTGAGACTTTAAAGAGTACTTAAAAATTTATTGTTTTGCAAGTTGATCCTTAAGTTTATGTGTTATATCAAAATCAATTTCGGTTTTACACCCATTCATTCAAACATTTTTTCACTGTTCTACCAATAAGTTGTTCGAAATGATCAGCAATTGAACAAAAGTTAATAATTCTTTTATGTAAATTCTAATCATCGTCAATAAAATGAACAGTCAAACACATATAGCTTAAATTTTGACCCGATGTCCAAGTGTTTGTGGTTAGACAAACCCTAGAATGCAAGTTCTTAAAAGAAATTTGCAGGTTATTTCTTTGTTCAATAAAGAGGGTATAACAATCTCTAGTAGCGGTAACACGAGAAGGAAGCATAAAGAGTGAATTTAAAGCTTTACAAAATTCATGAAAACCTTCACGTTCGACAAAAACAAAAGGTAATTCATCCACAATAAGCATTTTAGCAAGTTTTTTCCTACATAAATCTTGATCAAATTCCCACAACCTTAGAACACTAATGGTTTCAATAGTTCCATCTCACTTACTAGTGTTTGAGATTTAAATTCAATCAAATTTTATTTCGAATCTAAATTTAGAAGATACTTTTGGCACCTTTTAATATGATTCGCTAAGGGAGTGGTGTCATTCTTAGTTTCACAACCAATAAATTTTTTTACAATACTTACAGGAAGTAAAAGAGGGATCCTCGGCATCCGAAAATGAGCCCACCACTTGAATTTTCTCTTCCTCTTTCCTTGAGTAGCAACATCTGAAGTTTCCTTCTCTTTTTTCTTCCTTTTTGGTACTTGAGTTTATTCTTTATTAAAGAAATTATTTTTAAGCTCCTCCATCGTCAACTTAAAAAAAAACAGAATTAGTACTTTTATTCTCATCAAATGATGATGGGATATTCTGCAAACAAGAAATAATAACATTAGTTTCATATTGTAAGGCTTCTAACTAAGGAGAAACTTGATGCCTATGTACTTGAACAATAAGATGTGTTACTTTCACCTATTTTTTTCATTTCTTGCTACAATTTATAAGTTTAGGACAAGCTGAAATTTACAATTTGCAAAGTTTTATATTATTCTCGTAAATTAAATTCAAATTTCAGTAGGGTATTATTCAAAATGACATGCATAAATAAAGTCTCGACGTTAGTTTTCAAGGCAGCTAACTAAGCAAAGCATTAATCACAATTCACAATTGGCACCTAATTTTATTCAAACACAAAAGATTATCCTAGTTCAGTAGGGCATTGATCAAAATGATTTGCATAAAAAAAGTCTCAAAATCATAAGTTTTCAAGACAACTAATTAAGAAAAGGATTGATTGCAAATGACACCTTATTTTATTCAAATTGAAAATAAAAGCAAAGAGATGAACAAAAAGTCCATGGCTGAAACGACAAACTAAACAGAACACCTATTAATCACTAAATTGTGTGTCAATTGTCAAATTCGTGTGTATAGTACATTTATTTGTTTCATTGTCTTAAATCTTAATCACTATTGTGTGCCAAATGCTTATTGTTAAGCACACAAGATATTAAACACTAAACAAAACACCTATTAAGCACACAAATCTGGAAAATGTCTCTAACTATTCGGTTTAGAAACAGAATTGTGTGTCAAATTCATTTGTCCAGTACTAAAATTATAATCTTATTAAGCACTAAATTAATGTTCATTTCCATTAAAAACAAAATACATGTTACTCTTCTCAATCATTATCCACGATTTGACCTTCAATTTTTTGTTTTATTGTCTTAATCCTATTTTCCAAGACTACAAGCAACTAAAATCTAAATTTAAGGTTATATTCTCTCTTTATCAAGAAAATAAGTGAACCAATCGTTTGAATTTTGAGAACTTAGAAAGAGAAGAAATCGTGATAAAAAATTCAGTGATAAAAATATGACTTATTCCAGATTGAGGTTTTTGGCTCGACATGAATGAAGAATATGAGATGAGGTATAAATGTGAATTTTCGATCGAAGAGCTGGTGGTTCGATGAAGGTTTAGAGGATTAAGTTTTGAGAGAGGCTAGGATTAGAAATTATGAGTCTGTGCGTTAAGGAAGTGAGGAGAGGATCAGAGGAGGGCCTATTCTCTTCAGGTTTTGGGTTGAAGCCCAATTTTTTTTCAGGTTTTTTAATAATCCGAATTGTTAAAAAAATGTGATTTGTATCCGATCTGAGTATTCGATTTTTATCCCGAGTATTCGATCCGATTATCCAAAAATTTTAAAAACGAATCGGATGTCTAAATTTTTGAATCAAATCATCAAAAAAACGAATCAGATTAATCAGATCAGATTTTTTTGAACACCCCTAAATATTTGTCGCCGTTGTTGATAAACAGAATGGAAGTTTAACTATCCAATTATATATTTTAAAATATAGAAATCACTTTAAAATTTAGATATCTTTTAGGGACTATAAGTGCAATTATGCCTAAATTAACTTAATTTAAAAAAATACATGACCAAGATTAAAAACTCTAATTAAATTTTTTCAATGTCACACTCACGTCCGTTTCTGTAATTAAAAATGCCTTGTATTATGGGAAATTTTAAGGAAAGGCAGACTAACATACGGCTAAGAAACGACGTTATCGAAAATATTATAAGATAAATAACAAAATAGGTAAAGCGCTACCGGATATGTTGATATAAAATAATGTATCCGGTAGAAAATATGAAAAAATATTTAAAAAAATTGGTAACCGGCAAACTTAAGTTATCGGTAGGTATCGACACAAACATAACAAAATAGGTAAAATTACCTATTTTGTTAATAAGAGTATCAACATATTAGGTAGCGCCTATTATGTTATTAAAGTTTAAGCTGATGGGGCCTTGGAAAACTCACGATAACAAAACCGGTAAAATTACTTATTTTGTTGATAAGAGTATCAACATATTCGGTAGCGCTTTACCTATTTTGTTATTAAAGTTTAGCTGATGGGGCCTTGGAAACCCGACGATAACAAAATCGATAAAATTACTTATTTTGTTGATAAGAGTATCAATATATTTGGTAGCGTCTAATTTGTTATTAAAGTTTAAGCTGATGTGGCCTTGAAAATCCGACGATAACAAAATATGTAAAATTACATATTTTGTTGATAAGAGTATCAACATATTTAGTAAATTACTTATTTTAAGCTGATGGGGCCTTGGAAAGTATCTATACTTTTTGAGTAAATTACTTATTTTGTTGATACTTTTGAGTAAATTACTTATTTTGTTGATACTTTCGAAAGTATCTATACTTTTTTAAAAGTATCAATACTTTTTGTTGATACTTTTTTAAAAGTATCGATACTTTCGAGCTACATTGCAACCGATTACATTGCTTTTTAAAAAAGTACCAATACTTTTTGTTGATACTTTTTTAAAAGTATCAATACTTTCGAGCTACATTGCAACCGGTTACATTGCTTTTTAAAAAAGTATCGATGCTTTTTGTTGATACTTTTTTAAAAGTATCGATACTTTCAAGCTACATTGCAACCGGTTACATTGCTTTTTAAAAAAGTATCAATACTTTTTGTTGATACTTTTTTAAAAGTATCGATACTTTCGAGCCACATTGCAACAGATTACATTGCTTTTTAAAAAGTATCGATACTTTTTGTTGATACTTTTTTAAAACTATCGATACTTTCGAGTCACATTGCAACCGGTTGCATTGCTTTTTAAAAAAGTATCGATACTTTTAGAAAAGTGTAGATACTTTCGAAAGTATCAACAAAATAAGTAATTTACTCAAAAGTATCAACAAAATAAGTAATTTACTCAAAAAGTATAGATACTTTCCAAGGCCCCATCAGCTTAAAATAAATAATTTACTAAATATGTTGATACTCTTATCAATAAAATATATAATTTTACTTATTTTATTATATTTAACCGGTCACGCCGTATATTAAGAGTATATTAACCGCCTAAGCAGAACTACCCTTGTATTATAATTCCGTTAAGATCTTCCATTTTTACTCAACAAAAAAGTAATGCATGAAATGAAAATCAATCTTTTCTCATTGAAAATTGGACGGTTGTGATGAAATTGTCATAAAAGTGAAAATCACAGAGCAGTGAGGGTATCATGAATGGACCCTCCTTGGTCACATGCAGGATTTATAGGCAAAAATCTCCATAGTTGTCGACTCCAATGCATCAGTGTGAGTCAGTTCGTCTCATCCCCAACTCCAAGCCAAACAAGCACTCTTCCCTCTTATCTCTTCAACCTTAAAACCCAACTCTAAAGACTTGCCATTCTTTTTTTCTTTCTGCTGCAATGTTTAGCAACAAAAAGAAGCTGACACTTAACACAGTTTCAGTCAGCTTAGGTTGCAGCGGCTGCAAGAAATCCAAGCTCACTAGCTTTTTCAACCCCAAACCCAAACCCAAACCAAAGTCGAAATCGAAATCCCATTCCCTTTACACCTATTCATCTTCAAGCTCTTCCAAGAAAGCAACCCGTTATTATTTCTCCGAGACTGCCACCTCTTTTTCTCCCAGCACTGACACTCCTCCTCCATGCTGGGACATGGACACCAAGTGCTCAATGGAGACTGTACGAGGTTTTGGCCGCGTCGGAGGAGAGAGCCTGGCGGTGGAGAAAGACTCCGACGACCCTTATCTGGATTTCAGGCACTCCATGTTGCAAATGATATTGGAGAAAGAGATATATTCTAAAGATGATTTGAGGGAGCTTCTCAACTGTTTCCTGCAGCTGAATTCGCCATATTACCATGGGGTTATTATTAGAGCTTTCACGGAGATCTGGAATGGGGTTTTCTCCGTCAAGCCTGGCGGCGGCGCGGGCGCCGGTGCTTCCCCGAAGATGTGTTTTGGGTTCAGGCCAGGTGACTTCTAGGTGCAGCTGCTGCCACGTTTTCTATGCTTAGAATACAGTATAATGGGTTAATATAATATAATAAACTAGTTAATTCCTGGTGGATGCTTATAAACACTGGTTAAGGTAGTATTTACAGAAATATTTTCGAGCTTAATGCAATGGTAAGTTGTTGCATTAAATGAAAATATTTCTTTAAATAAAATCTTATTAACAAGTGAGTTTATGGCAGTCTTAAGCTTAATCTTAGTTAAAATCTCCTAACTTGAAACTAGAGAAGTAGAATGTGTAAAAGACCCAGCAGAATACAGCATTATGGGTTATGTTTGAGATTATGTGGTGTACAAGTCTATATTTTGCGCTTTGGAATTGAAAATGAAAAAAAAAAGGCTTCATTTTTTCCCTTTCTTCTTTCATGTTTATGTTTATAGAAATGAATTATGAGAATGGTGGTGTGAGTAATGGCATTTCACTTTAAGGAGAGATCTTACATTACTATATTTAACATCAACTGTCAAAATTATTAGCTACAAAATAGAAAAGATTTTTTTGGATGTACCAAAGATGGATCGACGAGTATTGAAAAGTAAATTTATTAAGAAATTTAATTTTTTTATAATTTAGATATTTTTGATATTTTTTATTAACAACTTAATGTACCTCAAAAATTAAATTTTATAATTTTTATATTTCTAATATAGCTTTTTAATAGAGCGTATCATTTATATAAATTTTGGTTTCTATTCTCTGGGTGGACGCTTTGGAGGTCACCAACTAAGCATTTATCTTATTTGGAAAAATACGTGGCAAGTGCTTATTGGTTTATAAGGAACGTTTTTATTGGTAAAAAAACTATATTTGAGAGAGGGCAACTTAATGGATAAGACAAAGAGCCAAGGCAAGGCATATGTTGCTTGTTCGTTTGTGGACTGCATGAGAGTAACGTTCATGTGTAAAAGTAAAGCGTTTATATATATTTGAACAAAAAAGAAAGCGTTTATATATAATTTTTTTGGGTAAATTATAACGGATGTCACTTAATTATGAGTAAGATTATATTTATATCACTTAATTATTAAAAATTACACTTAAATTACTTAATTATGAGTAAAGTTACATTTATGTCACTTAATTATTAAAAGTTACATTTAGATCACTCACCTATAGGTAAGGTTATATTTGGGTCACCCTTCATATTAGAAAAATATATCAATTTAGTCATTTTTTCTTCCTAATCACTTGTATACCCTCGTTTAACACTAGAGTACTTAAGTTGAAATTATTAATTAATCTAATACACAAATTGATATATATTTTTTTAAATATAAAGGTTGACTCAAATGTAATTTTACCCATAATGGAGTGATACAAATGCAACTTTTAATAATTTAATAAGTCAAATGTAATATTGCCCATAATTAAACGATTCAAATATAATATTACCTACAATTGAGTGACATCTATTGTAATTATTATTTTTTTATATAAGTATTTTAGATTATGATATATTTATATACGTCTTAAATAACATTATTTGTAATAATATATATTTATTTAAGATTAATTAGACTAGTAGTGAAGACCTCAAATTTGGCGGATGTGGTGTTGGATAGAGAAAGGCGAGGCATTGGGATTTGAAACAGTAATAATTAGAGAAGAGTGTCGTATTGTAAATGCTGAAGGAAGCAGAGCTGCTTCAATTCAATTCAATGCGGCTTTTAATGGAGTAATTTCCATGACAGGCTTTTTACATTTTCCAACACAGTAATCCCTTGTTATTGTTGGAGTTAACGCTTGACTCTTATGCGCTTGGTCCACGACTTTCTATTACATCTCATTTTTTTTTATCTTTTTAACAATAAGTCCATCATTCGGCAATTTTTAAACAATAATTCCTTTTAAATAATTATTTAGGAAAATGGCTCTCAAAAAATTTTATTTGGCAAAATGACCCCTAAACTTGCCACGTCAGTGAACCTCGCGTTGTGTAAGAAGCGAGGTCTGATATCGCGTTCTGCATAACGTGATTTCAGTCTACCTGGCCTTGTTGTTTGTGTCAACGGTTTTACAGGACCTCGCGTTGCAGAACGCGAGGTCCACGAGAATTTGAGAGGGAGGCTGAATATATCGCACAGACCTCGCGTTCTGCAAGACGCGAGTTCTGTGCATTTCTGGGCTGAAGAACAAGGGAAAACAAGTGTGAGTAGGCCTGTTCGAGCCCAATTTCGGGCGTGTAAATCGTATATTTTTATCGAACATCGAGTTTGGGGTCTTAGTAGTGGAAATTCTCTATCGTATGACGCCAATATGGTTAATTTCCGTCCATTCTACACTGGTTTAAAATGGCTTCCAAAACCCTATGCTATCATCCTTTTTTGAATGAAGTTGCCTTTGAACAAATGTCGATAGGCATGTTCGAGCAGAATTTCATACGTAGAAATTGTAAATTTTTAGCTAACATCGAGTTTGGGGTCGTAGTACTAGAAATTCTCTATCGTATGACACCGTCACGGTCAATTTCCGTCCATTCTACACTGACTTAAAGTCGCTTCGAAAATGATATCATAACATATTTTTTGAATGATTGAAAATATAAGATGAGCTACTGTATAAATCGAAGTAGACTGACATTTATTGATTCGATTGTCATGGGCGAACTCACATATATAAATTAAAATAATTAATTAAGACGAGGGGCTAAGCGATTAGGACACTTAGGAGCTGTGTGTCTAGGATTTTTACATACACTATAATGCTTCCTTTGTCCGGTTTTTTCTCGATGTTCGACCATATCCTCGGCACAGTGTATTTTTGTAGATCGTGGACGTCCTTTGGCTCTTAGTAGTGCTGGATCTGGGAGTATGGTCGGTTCAGTGTCCACGACATTCGAATCAACCTCATTTCTGATGGGAGGAAACTCTTTTTCGTAAACCTTAAACACTGTTTCGAGTAAGTATATCGGATCAATCAGATGTATGTATTGTATCCATTGGTTAGTGCAAGCAGTAATGTCGTGTGCGCATGGGTATTTGAATGTTTGGAAAATTCCGCACTCGCAGGTTTTTTCCCTCAGATTTACCACGTACGCGTTGTGTTGAATGCCTTCCAACTGCCTGGAAAATTCTGCAACACGAAACATGTGTCCTTCTCGCGAGAAGAGAGTTGCAGTCATCTGTCTTGATTGACCCAATTGAGTATGCAGTTTTGTGAGGAAATCCAGATAGACTTTGTGTCCACCTGCCATGTACTCAGTTGCTTGCCTTCCCAAGGTTGCAAAAAGGGTAGCCAAACGATAATAGGCCGCTTTGACAATGGAAGTGATAGGCAACTGCCGCACTCCCTTCAGTGATGAGTTCACTGCCTCAGCCAAGTTTGTTGTCATGTGACCATAACGTTACCCTCGTCATACGATCGAAGCCATTTTTCCTTTGGGATTTTTTCAAGGTATTCTGCGCCATGTTTGTTTCTCGCTCTCAGTTCCTCGAGCAAGTCAGCCACCTCTTGTTTATAGTGCGAGTTGCCTACGGGATGACAGTTGAATAGTTATGGGCGAAAAACACATGCAAAAAGGTCATAAATGAAAGCGAGTAACAAATAATATAGTAAATGAAAATGACATAAAGGACGTACCCATATCGAGCACCATTAGACGTTCATCACGGTTCTTGTATTGCTACAGGTAGTTTGCGGCTATGTGCCGCAAGCAAAAATGGTGGTGAATGTATGGAGGCTTCCAATAGTCACCCAAATTTTCTATCGCCCACAACAACGCTGTGCCTCTGTCAGAAATAACACATACCTCTCCATCCCTTGATCGTATTACAGGATCAATGACATATTTTCGTAGGTTCCGAAGGAAGAACTTCCAAGACTCCAAATCCTCCTTCCGGACGATTGCGAATGCAACAGGAACGCATTTGCAACTGCCGTCCTGTGCAATAGCTAGAAGTGGGGTCTGTGTATATCTTCCGTACAACCATGTGTCGTCGATTTTGACCATCGATTTGCAGTGCTTGAGTGCGTTGATGCACTGGGGGAAAGTCCAAAATAACCAGTGGAATTGACAAACACCTCAGACGACACAATCATTTTCGTATGCCGGAACTGTATCAAGTTTGACAACCATTCTGGGATGTGTTTCTGCATGAGATTAAGCCACGGGCGCAACTCTTTGTAAGATTCCTCCCATCGGCCATACATTTCCTCTTTAGCCCGCTTCCTTGCATACCATGCTTTGTAATATTGAGAACGGTAGCCGGTGACAGCTAGAGCTGCAGCCTAACATGTGGGGACCGACACAGTGGGATTTGTTTTCACCAGTGTCGAAAAGATGTCCGCGAGGTACTTTGCATCCAGGTTCTTGTGATCCTGGCTGAGGCTAGCAACGGTGCATGTATGGGGCCCCTCAAGTTTTGTTATTTTCCAACGGTCGCCTACCCTCTTCAATTGTGATATACGGGTTTTCCATTGACAGCCTTGATTTTTTTGGACGCAGTGAGCCTTGTAGTATTTGGCTTGGGTTTTATCCACTGTCGTCTCAACATTATGACGAAGGTTGTACTGCTTAACTGCCGCCACCGCAATATCCTTTATGAAGAACGTCATACTGTTGGGATTTTAGGGGCTCGATTCGATCAACCAATTTAGCTCACCAAGTGGTGGAGAGGTGGATTTTTGGGTGGAAGGGTTTAAGAAGCTAAAAAGATAATGACACAATGATTTATAGTGGTTCAACCTTCTAACCAAGGTCTACATCCACTACCTTAGCTCCCCACTAAGGATTTCTCAATCAATCCACTATTGATTCATCCCTTTTTCTAGGATTAGGAGGAAACCCTTACAACCTATCAAGCTTCTACCCAAAGCCTTGATCAAAACCCTCTTTTACAAAGAGACAAAGAAAGCAAACTTAAAACCCTCTAATAGGAGTTTGTTTGCACAATTAAGCACTCACCCAAAACCTAAAACACTTGAGCAAATTTGACAATTTTGGCTCACTAGTGTTTGTCTATACAAGAATTGACAATTTAAGTACAAAGACTATATTTGATCATTTGATGTTTGACAATATGAGCATTTGCCTTCTCTTGATGCTTGGAGGTCCCTTTTATACTCTCAATTGAGTTTATAGCCGTTACTAGCCGTTGGGGATGAATTAAAGCCGTTGAGGACTTTATTTCCCTTCATAAATACTGTTCTGCAGCTAGTCGTATCGGTACGCGTGGAACCGTAACGGTACGACCTTCATATGAACTAGCCGTTGGGCTCTTTCCAGCATGGGCATATCGATACGCTTGAGGGCGTATCGGTACGGGTTCACATTTAAATGGCCGTTGAGAAATAGCCGTTGGGGTAGTTGAAATGGGATCGGTACGCTGACCTGGCGTATCGAAACGATCCCGACCGTATCGATACGACAAAGGCCTATATCGGTACAGGTTTTGATAGTGGCTAAACTAGGGCAAAAAGGTATCGGTACGAGGGTTTACCGTATCGATACTGGTACTCAGAAAACACAAGTTTGACTATTAAAAACGTGAAAAATCCTTGCCAAAAACCTCTTAATAAACCTCAAACATAATTTCAAGTTGTTTAGACTTAAAACCAAGTTTTAAATTCTTTTCAAATTAGTCCAAAACATTTTTCAATTATTATATCAAAACATTTGTTCTACAATTTCCCCCTTTTTGATATAATAAAACTAACTTGAAAAATTGTTTGGGATTCTCCCCCTTAAACTTTAAAAATGTGAATAAGAGATTAAATGTATGAAATCAAATAAAGCTCCCCCTTATTCATTTGAAAATTCAATTTTTCAAACCATTTCTCCCCCTTTTTGTTATATCAAAAAGAATTTAAGACATTAAGTTCAAAATAACAATAGAGGTAAAAAAAATTTGACACAAATAAGAATTTGGTTTAAAAATGCCCCCCCTTACTCAAAGCATCATAAAAAATGTTAGTCTAACATATATGATCATCTAGTTGAATAAAATGAAGAATAAGACAAATTAATTCAAAAACAACTAGAATTTTTACCAACACTTGAACCCAAGGGAGGATGTGAAGCCTTCCTTCTTCAAGTGCTCTTCCTTGTGTGTATGGAGCTCCTCCTCAATGTTTGACTTGTTGAACATCTCCATCACACCTAGCAATAGACAATCAAGTAACTTTTGGTATCCAAATTGCTTTGGATCCATAAACATTAGTAGCACAAATTTTAGTCCCCTTAGGAATCCATTTTTCAATGTCATCCTTTTTAATTGAAGTGGTTAGTCGTTTTGGGACCCAAACACTTCTAAAACATTTACCTTTTATAAATCTAGGGGCACTAGATTGTCTAACATAGAAATTTGATTTTCCAAAATTATTTTTCTTTTCTAGCTCTTTGGAAATCAAATCCTTTTCTTCTTGAACTTTTTGAAGCAAATTTTGTAAATCAAAACACTTTAATTCAAACTCTTCAAGTTTTGCTTCAAGTCCAAGTTTGGTTTTAGAAAGCAAATCATTTTGAATTTTTAACTTTGAAATCAATTTATTGTCTTTCAAAATGTGGCTTTTAAAATCTAAAACCAAATCATCGTAGGCATCTTGTAATTCATCAAAAGAATAAGAACATGAAATAGATGAATTAGAAGTTACCCTCGAATCTTCTTCGATGGCCATAAGGCAAAGGTTGGCTTGTTCATCGTCGGTAGAGTCCTCATCACTCCAAGTAGCCACATGTGCCTTCTTTTTATGGCTTGAAGTGCTTGCCCTCTCCTTTCTTTTAGGTTCTCGTTCAAGCTCTCTCAAGGCTTTCTTCATGAACGGGGCACACTTCTTGAAGAGATGAACTATCTCTTCATCTTCATCCTCCTCTTCACTTGAGTAGACATGATGGCAAGTGGAGGATTTGAGAGCCATGGCACTAGCATTGATGCCAAGCCCTTTGATTTTCTTCTCTCCCATAGCTCTAATTTCTTCCCTCTTCTTCTCATCCTCCTTGTTCTTCTTCATGATTTGATGAGTAAGGAGAGACCCCATGAGTTCATCAAGCTTCAAAGTCTTCAAATTTTTGGCTTCGATGATGGCGGTCCTCTTTGAGTCCCAAGACTCGGGAAGTGAGTAGATGAGCTTTCAAACAAGTTTTTCTTCCGGAATGGCTTCTCCATACCCTTTGAGACCATTGGTGATGGTGGAGAACCTATCCAACATCTTCTCAATGTTCTCTTTCGAATCCATTTTGAAGTTCTCATACTCCAAGATTAGGAGCCCAATCTTGGTCTCCTTGACTTCATTTGTCCCCTCGTATGTGACTTCAAGCTTGTCCCATACCTCCTTGGCACTCTCACAAGAAGACATCTTCTCATAGATGGATGGACCAAATGCACAAAACAGAATGCCCAAGGCTTTGCAATTTAGAAGACATCTTCTTGCGATCGTTGGCACTCCACTCCGCTTTACTTCTTTGAGGCACGAATGGACCATCTTCAACTACATCCCATAGCTTGTAATCTCTTGATTTGATGAAGAACTTCATCTTTGTCTTCCAATAGGCATAGTGAGTTCCGTCAAAGAAAGGCGGTTTGTCGATTGAATGTGCCATTGAGCCGGTTGATGAAAAAGTGATCGAGCTTGCCGAATCTTCTCAATAGGATGTGAATCCCCTTCGATTGAGCCAAGCTCTGATACCAATTGTTGGGATTTTAGGGGCTCGATTCGATCAACCAATTTAGCTCACCAAGTGGTGGAGAGGTGGATTTTTGGGTGGAAGGGTTTAGGAAGCTAAAAAGATAATGACACAATGATTTATAGTGGTTCAACCTTCTAACCAAGGTCTACATCCACTACCTTAGCTCCCCACTAAGGATTTCTCAATCAATCCACTATTGATTCGTCCCCTTTTCTAGGATTAGGAGGAAACCCTTACAACCGATCAAGCTTCTACCCAAAGCCTTGATCAAAACCCTCTTTTACAAAGAGACAAAGAAAGCAAACTTAAAACCCTCTAATAGGAGTTTGTTTGCACAATTAAGCACTCACTCAAAACCTAAAACACTTGAGCAAATTTGACAATTTTGGCTCACTAGTGTTTGTCTATACAAGAATTGACAATTTAAGTACAAAGACTATATTTGATCATTTGATGTTTGACAATATGAGCATTTGCCTTCTCTTGATGCTTGGAGGTCCCTTTTATACTCCCAATTGAGTTTGTAGCCGTTACTAGCCGTTGGGGATGAATTGGAGCCGTTGAGGACTTTATTTCCCTTCATAAATGCTGTTCTGCAGCTAGTCGTATTGATACGCGTGGAACCGTATCGGTACGGCCTTCATATGAACTAGCCGTTGGGCTCTTGCCAGCCTGGGCGTATCGATACGCTTGAGGGCGTATCGGTACGGGTTCACATTTAAATGGCCGTTGGGAAATAGCCGTTGGGGTAGTTGAAATGGGATCGGTACGCTGATCTGGCGTATCGAAACGATCCCGACCGTATCGATACGGCAAAGGCCTGTATCGGTACGGGTTTTGATAGTGGCCAAACTGGGGCAAAAAGGTATCGGTACGGGGGTTTACCGTATCGATACTGATACTCAGAAAACACAAGTTTGGCTATTAAAAACGTGAAAAATCCTTGCCAAAAACCTCTTAATAAACCTCAAACATAATTTCAAGTTGTTTGGACTTAAAACCAAGTTTTAAATTCTTTTCAAATTAGTCCAAAACATTTTTCAATTATTATATCAAAACATTTGTTCTACACGTACCAATTCTCAGTTCACCATCAGAACGGTTGACTCTGCCGTCTATTGTGTCGTCATGCGGAAAATCAGGGACGTCCATTTCATCCATATCAACCGTTGTGAAGTGGGATGGTGGCTGGAACATTGAAATTGGTGTTGCGTCTACAGGGAAGTTGGTGGCAGTCGGCTGTTCGTCGAAGTCTGGTGGTGGAACGGTATCGTCTTCTGGTAGAACTGTCAAGTCTTCTGGTTCATCATAGAATGGCCTCAGCTCGTCTCCGTCGGGCCCGGGTTCTCTAATCGGTTCTTCGTCAGAAGCATCCTCCGGGAGCTGGAATAGTAGAGCTTCGTCGATCACAACTCTTGGAGGCTCGGATGGGGGTCGATGATCGGGAGACCTCTCACGAGATCGCCCACGAACCGCATTTCCAAGACCAAAATCAAGATCACCATAAGAAGATTGTCTCCCTATAGATGGTTGAACGTACTCCGTGCTAGGGACATACGTTGAGTGTCGGCCATATGAGGAATCATGGTCGTGCATAGCGTAAGAAGACGACGCTCCCTCACCTCCAAAAGAAGAATGTCTCCCTATAGATGGTTGACCGTAGTCGGTGCCAGGGACATACATTGAGTGTCGGCCATATGATGCTTCATGGTCGTGCGTTACGTAAGTAGACGACGTTCCCTCCCCTCCAAAACTATAAGGATTGTATGGATTGTATGGATTGTACGATGTATTTGTTGGTGCATCGAATTCATCGTTTGGGGGTTGGTTCAGGTTGAACCCGATACTAGCTACGCACGGCTGCCTCGGAGGAGCAGATGACGATGCACCAAACTCGGTGTCTTGGCACAGTAGGTTAAAATCACGTCGTAGACTTGCAGTCGGGCTATCAACGTTGGCACTCGGATCGAAGTCGAAATTCGCCCGGCCCCAGCTTGGTATTTCGATAACTGGATTAGACTCCGAGAACGATGCATACAGCTCGAGCCCCCCCAATGAATAGTCGAAGTGGGTTTCCAACATCATGTCCATATTAGCATTTTCCGCAATTTGGCATAAAAGTACCTTAAAGGGGCTATAGATGTTGGCACCCGATACTTCACGTCGGACAAACGGTGGTTATCGAAATGAGGGACATTTGCATCTAGTTCCTTTACCAACTTCTTTAACGATAATCTCCTCAGAATCTTTAGCGTTATCGGATCTTCACAGTGAAAAACGACGCCGAGTTCGGTATCGTCGAATATCTGCCCATCGTAGTAAACTAGAGTACTAACGCCTCGTCTCACCATTTGAATATTTTGTGAAAGACTTCTAAATTTTTAATACTTGAAAAATGTTAGGAATTGTTCTGGCAATTGAAACATATATTTACGTTTGATGGTTCTGATTTATATAAGGGGAAAATTATAGGTTATTATTGCCACTTGAAATCCCAGAGAATCCGGGTGTGTAAGGCAAATAATGGTACCGGGAGGTAGCTTTACTTATCCATTTCCTAAATGCGATAAACAGTCCCTAACTTTGGACAAGTAAGGGATAAGGGTACCACAAGAGGCAGGCTTTACGAACATCGCGTTCTATAGAATGCGAGGTCCCTTTAATTGCTTTGTCGTAGATATTCCGTCAGAAGTTATAATAATCGTACTATGTACTCATTGTCTATTTGTGTAATTGAGAACATGTTTGAATAATTGAGACAATTGTAGTCTGCTGGGTAGCTTGTGGCATTGTGGATAATACGCCGGTGGGTAGCTTGTTTTACTCCCCGCCTGGGCCCAACACAGATCCGCATATCGCACACGATGGTCAGGCTGATGGGGACCAGGGACCACCACACGGTGATCGAAGGTATCCAGATCGTGATCGTCGTCCACCCGACTGCGGAACGGGTGGACATAGGCATTTTTAGTCTTTTTTTTACTGATTTGTACTTATGTTTTTAATATTTATATTACACACATTTGATTTTTATAATGCCGTATTATAATTTTGTTTATCTATTATAATTAAACTTTAAAATGTTTATTTAATTTCAGTTTGGAATAAATTTTATGGGATTACTAAACCGAAAATCGACATTTGTTCAAATGCAACTTCATTCAAAAAAGGATGATAACATAGGGTTTTGGAAGCCATTTTAAACCATTGTAGAATGGACGAAAATTAACCATGTTGGTTCATACGATAGAGAATTTCCAGTACTACGACCCCAAACTCGATGATCGCTAAAAATATACGATTTACACACCCGAAATTAGGCTCAAACAGGCCTACCCACACTTGTTTTCCCTTGTTCTCCAGCCCAGAATTGCACAGAACTCGTGTCTTGTAGAACGCGAGGTCTGTGCGATATATTCAGCCGCCCTTTCAAATTCTCGTGGACCTCGCGTTCTACAGAACGCGAGGTACTGTAATACCGTTAACACAAACAACAAGGCCGCGTAGACTGAACTCGCGTTGTGCAGAACGCGATTTCAGACCTCGCTTCCTACACAACGCGAGGTTAACCGACGTGGCAAGTTTGGGGGTCATTTTGCCAAATAATATTTTTTGGGAGCCATTTTCCCAAATAATTATTTAAAAGGGATTATTCATTCAAAAATGCCCCATCATTCATTCAAACACAAACACAAGAGAAACAAGGGACAAACAGAAAAACAACAACACAACGACAAACACAAGAATAACAGAAAAAAGATCTAGAAAATCAAACCATACAAAAAATAAACACAACACAAAACACCACAAAGAAGGGTGGAGCACCAACTCCTAACACGAGGGAGAGCCAGGTCTGCCAAAGGGGGATGGGGGAGAAAGACACTAAGCTAGCAACCGCTCTTTAACCTGCATATCGATTCTGACGGCGCAGAGGATGGGAGCAATGAAGGTGATTGAGGAAGAGATCCAACCCGAATCATCGCGACAGATTTGAAAACATCAATGACAAGTAGAGACAACAAGAAACAGATGTCAAAAAGATCACCAAGCTTGACCGAGGGCGAGACCCCCGACAAGAAGTCTGACCGAACCAAAGGCATGACGCCGCACTCGCGAACTTACCAGCAAACCCAACATCCTCTCACAAAATCGAGACCTGAATAGAGCTTCTGTCACAAGAGGACGAGGCTTTATAACAAAGAGACCAAAAGATGATAAAAAAAACGAACGCTGAAAAAAAAATAAAAAAATGAGCGAAGAACGGTGCAAAAAAAGAACAAAAGCAAAGGGAGTGGAGGAGGGGGTGGCTACCTCTCAAAGAAGAGGAGCGACACCACCCAAGAGATCTAAAAAACGAGACTTGAAAGCTAGGGTTTTGAGAGCCAGGCCCATCCATTACAAGTGTGGCATGTAACACGTCACTAGGCCTTAAAATTTAGGGCCCCAGACTTTGAAAAAACTTTGCTAACTCAAAAAAATTATTTTCCCTATGACATGCACGCGTGAAGAAAACTCAGTGAAATTCAGTCATTTTAATTTTTACATAAATTATCTTTCCTCACTAATTCTTTGTTCCCTACATCAACCAAGAAAACTCTTGTTATCCCTCCTTTATCAATTCTCATGGCAAGATTCAAAAAAAAAAATCTTGTAATTTTCTCTCTTATTATCTCAAGAATTCAGTTGTAACTAATTCTTCTTAAAATAATCACCAAGTTTATGGTGCTTAAAGGACAAAAAATATTTTTATTTATGTCATACTAGTTTCAATCTTCAATTACTCTAGATTCAACTACTAATTAGTGATATTCATCATTTAAAAATCGAGAAAAAAGTTCATACTACAATTTTTAATTAGTGTTTTGAAAGTTGAATTTTTAATTGAGGAACTTAAAGATTTTGAGAATTTGAAGGTTATTTATTCTCCAATTCGGTGATCTTGTTGAATGTATAGTGCTTCTTCTTCTTTTAACTTTTTGTTGGGATATAAGTTATTCTTTTCATTTTTTAGTATCCTAAATTTATTAGTATTTTCATATAAGTTACACTTTTATTGTCTTGGTTTCATATGTTTATAAATTTTTTATTTTGTAAGAAACAGTCGTAATATGATAATTTTTGATATTTTACAATTTCGTCTTATTTTAAAATATTTTAGGGGCCTTATTTTGATGATAATATGAAAGACTAATTAAAATAGTTCATACTGATGATAAATTACCGAGTAAAATACGAGATGCTTGAAGTACCGATTTGCTTAAGAGTCCGAGTATATCTGAAAGAAAAACTAAGGGGAGTAAGCTAAAGAGCATAGCGTGTCTCTAAAGTGCAAGGAAAAATCACAATCTCAAAATCAGAAATATTTTGATAAAATCTTTAAATTCACAAATGACGATGCACAACACAATACTTTAAATTCTCAAAATTCGAAGAGTAAGTTTCCCAGAACCACTCTCTACATTCACCAATCGATGTGTGGTAAAAACCATTGCTTCCACCGTACAATCCTAACCCATGTACGCAATGATGCAAAATCACATTTTTATTATCCTCAACACATAGATCGATAAATCTGATATTTCACAGTCTAATAAATTCAATATTAAACAATTCGATAAATCAGATGTTTAGTTAAATTTCAAATCAAGTATAAATACATGAAAAAAATTCATCATGCCACGTCACATATAAACATATGCATACAATATAAAATACCACACAATAAAATAATCATTATATAGCACAGTAAGAAATAGAACTTAAGCAAGCATGAACCCTAATGTCGAGAATGACGCTTCCTATATTCAAGTTTAGCACTGGATTTAATTGAATCAGAATTTATAATATAAAACTCTACATAGTAATATGACTAAGGAATTATACCTACATACTTATTCAATGTTATTTAATGATAGAAATATATTTATCTGATCTGTATCATTGATGTTCAAGCCAATTAAATATATGGTTGAACTGTACGGTTAGGACCAAGCCAGCGAGACGGGTCAGACACAAGTCCAAATTTGATTTGGTTCAGTTCAAAGGATGGTTCAAAATGCCAGAAGTGCGGATCATTTTTCATAATACACTGACGTATAAGACCATATTCATATTGAACATAGTTTATATAATAAAGGGATTAGTAAAATATGTAATAGTAACCTGTTTTAAAAAAATGTAATAATAACCATATTATTCATATAAAACAGTAGTGAATTTGTCGTATATGTCTATAAAGTAAAAACAACATTTATATTTATTCTATATCGTAATAATAGAAATAGTAATATATGTATAATAAAAGGGCAAAACTTATGATGACATATATATATATATATTAGTGATAAAGTAAATTCATATATAAAATAAGGGTGAGAGTCGGTGAGCAGACAGCAACAAATAGGGATGTAAAATGTTGATTCGAACTGTAAAATTGACTTGAGTCAGAACTGTTTGTGATTTGAGGTGGTGGTGACCTGAAATCGATTCGAGTCTGAATTGATGTTGATCTGAACCCGAGTTAGACCTGAAACTTTTGGATCTGAACCCGACCTGCACCGACTTGAGAACAACTTGAACCCGAATTCAACCTGATAATGTGATAACCGAATCCGACTTGCTATGAACATGAACCGAGATTATCCTGGTAAATAACTGATATTACCCGACATGTTATCAACCTGACTTGTAATTGACACAACCTGTAAATGACATGACTTGTTATTAAACTGATCTGATATTTACCTGACTTGGTATTTATCTGACCTGTAATAACTATTAAGTTACAATTAATTAATTTTGAGGTTATAAATTTATTATATTATAGTGCGACAAAATGTATCTTCACAATTTAAGGTACATGATTAACTATGATCATGAAATTAATATGTTTATTTTTTTATATTTATAAATTATAGTATATAAAAATATTTAAAAATTTTATTAAATATCTAAATGTTTTCAACATAATTCTTTAAGCTTTGTGATTTATAGTTTAGTATTAACAGTTTATGGTTAAGTTTAGTGTTATTGGTTTATGAGATTAATTCTGATTCTTTAAGATTTATGGTTTAGTTTAGTGTTTAGTTTAAGGTGATTGGTTTATGTGATTAATTTAGATTCCTTAAAGTTTAGGGTTTAGTATCAATGGTTTATGATTTAGCTTAAGTTATTGGTTTATGAGATTAATTTCAATTCAACTTACTAGTTTATGCATTTGAATTTGACTAAATATTTAAATCAAAGCTTCATGTGTACAATTGAACTAAAGTAAAGTTTCAACTTTCATGTGTACAATTACATATTTACATCCAATTCAAAAAATTGTATATAATTATATTAAATCAAAATTTATATGGTATAATAATAATGTTCGAATTGAATTAACTTATTAAACTTAGGATCTAATTGAGTTAAATTAAAACTTAGAAGCATAAATTACAAACATAATTAAAAGAATTTTAAAACTAAATGTGAAATTTCAATTAAATTAATTTAAATTAAGACTCAAAATTTAATTAAAACCTAAAAGTGAAAATTTAAGACTTAAATAAAAAAAACATCTAAAGTTGGAAGAGCTAAAAAATAATTTATCTAACCTAAAAACTCACGCGGGTGGGAAACTTTCCCTCCAAGCGTTTCAATTTAATTAAAATCATGAAAAAAAATAGTTGGTAGGGGGAAAGACAAAAATTTGGAGGGAATTAAGCACCCTAAATTTTAGGTTCTTTTCGCTCCAAAATCTAAATGGAATTTTTTTAAATTTGATTCAATAATTAACTGCCCATTTGACATTTGCCTCCTAATTTTTTTGCTTAGTGATTAATTACCTTTTAGGTCCTCATTTGTTTAAAATTTTGATTTTAGTCCTAACATTCACTTTTAAATTTTAATTTATCAATTTAGTCACTTGTAAAATATAGCCCTAAACCCTGACCTAAAACTAACCTGACCCGAACCTGAACTCAATCTGATTTGAAATCAATTTAATAATGACCTGAATTTAAATCGACTTGAATCTGAATGATCCGAGTTAAACCATTAAATTGACCTGACATAATCTGTATCTAATTTGATCTGAGATAAGATAACCTAACCTGAAACCTGAATGATTGGGCAGGTGGAGGAATTTAAAACACTACTAATAATTATATAATGGTTACTATTGGTTCATTCCAAAATAAGTAAAATATAAAGGAACATGGAATTTTGCGTGAATAAAACGCACCAGTGGGGTGTGAGGCGGTTGGAGCCGAAGGGAAATAGGCGGTGCAAACTAGGCAGTGGCGGCCGATGATTGACTCTAAAGGTTTCAGATGGTGGGTGTCACCGATGGGCTGAGAAAGACGATAACATGTTTGAGGTGGAGACGACAGATATGGGAAAAAGCTCTCTAGGGTCCGAGTGAATAAGAAAAAAGCTGATGGCGTAAGGATGAGTATGCATATTGAATTTATAAATGGTTAATTGCCTAAAGAGGCCTTGAACTTCTTTGGATTCACGTAGATAACGCCTACCTTTCTATGCAATCTAGTTTCGACTCATGACTTTTATAACTTCACAATTGACCTCATACTTGATAAATAATTTACAAAATCAACAATAAGTTTAAGAAATTTTAAATAATAGACCATAGAAACACTAATTTATACAAATAGACCGTATTTCAAATTTTTAGTTTTTAATAAAGAATTCAAAATTTCCAAAAATTAGGGTTTCATAAATGTGAGAATTCTAAAATTAGGGTTTTTAATTTATGGAAAAATTTAGGGTGTTAACTCTTCCACCCTTAAAAAAATACCGTCCTCGAAATTTTTAAATTAAATCGTAGATTCTTGAAAGTACGAATGTTCTGATGGAATATTTGTAAAGCACTTCGAATCGAGTTAAGAATAACAACACAAGGTTTACAAATAGACTTGATCTCATATTCTCAAAAACAAAATGAGGGTGGTCACGATCATCCATTTAGTTATCTAAAGTTCGACTCGTGATCTCTAAAAGACATTCCAACGAATCTAGTGGTTATGATGTATCCTTAACAATGATGTTGAGTCAAAAGGTTTCGAGTAATTCTATATCTTGAGTAGTATAACTATAGAGTTCTTATTCTTCCTAGTTCTGAATTAAGGTGAAACACGCTCAAGTCTAGAACTTATACTAGGTGGCATAGAAGACTATCTAAAAAAGAAAACAACCTAAAGTTAGATTTGATACCTGGAGTTTCTATTTAAAACTATAACTGAAATACTATAAAATAGATGACTTATAAAAAAATCCCGTTTTACCCCCAAACATTTTAGATGCATGCAAAAAATTCTTTTTTATTTAAATCTTACTTTATGTGAGCCTCACAGTCCGAGGATTTGAACTTAGCTTTGATACCACTAAATGTAACCCCTAAACCCGGCTGAAAAGAAAATGCTAAATTTAGGAAGTCACCGTTGAAAATTTTTTCCTCAAGTAATAGATTTTAGGTTTAAATAATTTATAAATCAAAATAATTATTAAATAACAATAATTATCGTAAAATACCACAATTGTTTGTAACTCTCAAAAGTTAACAAATTATTTAGTAAAAGCATCTAAATTAAAATATGTAATGCATGCTGAAATAATTACCCCAAATATAAAGATCCAAAGTCTGAATTACATAACTGTCCCAAAATATTAAATAATAATATGAAAGTCTAATTAAAATAGTTCACACTGATGATAAATTATTCGAATAAAATACGAGATGCTCTAAGTATCGAGTCGCCTAAGAGTCTGAATATATATCTGAAAGAGAAACTAATGGGGAGTAAGCTAAAGAGCTTATTGTGTCTCTAAAGTGGAAGAAAAAATTCAATCTCAAAATCACAATTATTTCGATAAAATCATTAAATTCACAAATGACGACGCACAACACAAAACTTTAATTTATAAAAATGATGCAATGAACCCAACTACGTAGCACCGTCTGAAGAGTAACGATCTCTAGATCCACCAATCGATGTGTGGTAAAAACCACTGCTTCCACTGTATAATCCTAACACATGCACACAATGATGCAAAATCACGTTTTTACTAGCCTCAACACATAGTTCGATATATTCGATATTTCACAGTCCGATAAATACGATGTTTAGTTAAATCTCAAATCAAGTATAAATGCATAGAAAAGTTCTTCATGCCACATCACATGCAAACATATGCCTATGATATAAAACGCTACACAATAAAATCATCATTATATAGCATAGTAAGAAACACACCTTAAGCAAGCAAGAACCCTAATGTCGAGAATGACGCTTCTCACGTTCAAGTCTAACACTGGGTTGGGTGATTTTCCCTCAAATCCTAGGGTTTCTCAATTTCTCGAGCTGGCCTTTGATCACAGGTCTTTGCTAGGAGTTAGTTTACTAAGTTTGTCTTTGGCTTGTATCTAGCCCTTCGTCTTCTCGAGTTCCTTAGGTTATCGACTTCTTGATGTTTCCTTGGTGAGGAAGGGTGATTTTGCTTGGGTTTTGCTATCCATTTGCTCCCCCTTTTCAGCGCTCTCTTTGATGTCATTGTCGGTTTCTACTGTCTTCAAGGATCGATGCTGGTGTGATCGGCTTGCGCTGCTTGATTTGAAGCTCGTTCTTTCTCTTCTTCTTGAGCGGATTCTTTCTTCCTGCTTAGCCAAGTACTGTTTAATTTTTTGGGGTTCAAGATCTTATTGCTTTTGGTCGTTTTCTCTTTGGTTGCAGATTCCCTCCTCCGATGGCTATGGTTTCGCCAGGAAGGTTCCACAAAAATTATCTCTTTTACCCCAGTCATCATTGTTTGCAGGAAGGTTCGATGGATGGCAATGGGTATGTTACCTTCCATAGCGATCAATTACGATTCTCAGGCCTCGAGTCTTAAACCTTTTGATCTCTTGTTTATGTTAAGGATTACCGAGAGCGGCTATTCTTCACATCCTACGTGTTCAACGCCTTTGTTCCTTGTGAAGGTTCTTAGTGTCGATGAATGTAATTTCTTGTCGTTGGGTGCCATCCTAACAACGGTTTTGGTGTGGTCTAGAATTTTCTGGTGGCCTTTACCTCTCCATCGTTTATCTTTTATGATTCGGTCCTTATATCTAACATATAGGGAGACCTATCTCTGACCCTGGAGCTCTCTAAGAGATTATGCGATGATCAAGGATAGGTTCGGCTGGCCTTGGAATCTGATGTCCCTGCTTTGCTCTTTTTATTTGTTCCTCCACTTTTTGGTTGCGGTTCTACTTTGTCTCCACCAAATGCTTGTTTTGTCTATTGTTGGCTTGGTCGCCTGGGGATTAACTTGCTTTTATGCTTTCCTTTTTCGATTTGCTTGTGTTGTTTTTTTGGCTAGTCAAGCTTGTTTTTACGAGGTTTTAGGGTCTCTTATCGTTTTTTGTTGTTGAACCTTTTTAACCTCTTCCTTTATGTACTTTTCATGTTCTTTTGAATGAATCCAGCCTTACCTTTTCAAAAAAAAAAGTCTAGCATTGGGTCTAACTGAATCAGAACCTATGATATAAAACTCTACATTAATACTATAGCAATGTGCAGGGCGGCTCAAAGATTTAAGGGGCCTCTGTGCAATTTAATAAAATGAGTCCTTAATTTATAATATTTTTTAAAAAATAAAATTTTCTTGATAAAAAATGTTGGATTGCTCTCTTAAGCAACATAAAAATGACTTACAAACATTTAAAAGTCTAACATTTTCACTTAAAAAGTGATGTTATTCTTGTATATTTTGAAGCAAAATCATCTACAATGCTTTCGGTATCAACTTCTTCCAAAAGACCAGTCTCGATTGCCATCAAAACAAGTCTATTTAGTCTTTCTTGTGACATAGTTGTATGTAAGTATGAGTGCACAAACTTTAATTTTGAAAAGCTTCGTTCTTTTAGAAGCAACAATAATAGTATTAGTCAATAAAACTCTATATGCAATTGTCGCATTTGGGAAGCAATTAAAATGTTCTAAAACTTTAATAAATTCATTGCTCCTATTTTTTCCTTGGGTATTGGATCATCATCTTCTAGATCTTCTTCACCAGTGGTTTTTCCTGCGCCTCCCGTGCATCAGGGGGAGTCAGAGTCCCAAGGGAATCAGAGTAATTTCAGATCAACAAATAACTCATTTCCATCAACATCAGATAACACATCTTTCTTAAGAGCATTTTCAAAATTATTGCAATAATATTTGAGATTAACGTTGTAACACCCCAATTGTAACACCCCCTTCCCGGCCTGGTCGAGAACCAGGTCGGAAGGTGATACCGATAAACAATACGATGATCGGTGTAGTAAAATTTCAACTTATAATCAATACTTGAACAATGTTATACAATAATACATTACCAAAATGCATCTTAGTCCAATTAATCCATTATGAAACAATAATGAATTATTTAGGACCAATTCTTAACTATTATAAGTTTTAGAGGGCTAAACTATAAATATTGACAAATTAGAGGTCCTTCAATACAATTGATTATACCTTAATGAAATTCAACACAATAACAATAAGCCTGTAAAATTTCATGCAATTTGGAGTTCATTTACTCATCCAATTTACCCATTCTAATTTCAGTGACCAATTTGTGAACATTGTAAACTTCCAGATTATACCATCTTAACCAACTTAACTAACCCTTTATCGAAACGCTTTGATGCTGTTTCGATATGGGTGCATGATGATCAACCTTGGTTGACTTTGCTCATTACCCGTATCGATACAACTAAGCCATGTTTCGGTACGAGTTGACTTTCATTGACTTTGACCCGTTCTGATACATGTTAGGCTCGTATCGAAACATGAAATTCCAGTAGAAAAACGTTCAGATACAGTCCCAAACCATATCGGTATGCCCCGTTCTATGGTTCAATTGTGCTTAACCGTATCGATACGCCATTACCCCGTATCGATACGACATGACCTGTAATGACAAATTTTTGCTGGTTTGTAATCAAATTGACCTATCAAATGGTGTTCAAATGCAATGAAACTTTACACACAATATTTCAATACTATAAAATACTAGAATGCCAAATTTCATGTTCATACGAATACGTTTACTAGGTTTTCACCTAAGTGAGCCAATTATGCCATTTTTGCCAAGTTTTAACCAAACCAAAAGTCAAATTTAAGCCTTTAACAACCTTACAACTTATGCACATTACAAACATACCAAAATGGGCACAAAAGACTAGTTCAACTACTTTGCCACCTTTCTATGAGTTCGTAAGGTCAAAATACATTACTTTGGCTTGTAGTGACTTGTCTTACTGCGACTTATCCGATCTTCTACCACTGATGATTCCTAACCTGAAATGCATGAGATGAGACACGTTAGGCATACATTGCCTAGTGAGATAATCACAACAACGTAAATAACAATGTATGATGCATATACATAATCTCATGCTTATCAATAACAATATCATGTTTCAATATATAATGTTTAACATATCAAATTCATTAATAATCCTTGGATTGAATCAAGATAGTGGATACGCGAATTCCTACACCTCGCCAAATCAATGAATGGTCTAATCCCTCCGCCTCGCTAATATGACCAATACCAAAACACATCCCTCTACCTCACCGAATCAATATAGGTCGTAGCCTTAGGATCGTAGTCCACCCGTACACTGAGCTCATGAATTCTATGACATGCCAATTGTATCCAATGTCTATTCAAATTCAAGGTTTCAATGTCAATAACCATATTCAATATTCAAGAATAATTCCGATGACTAATGACTTTAATATTATCAATAGTGAACATGTCTCATTATCAATATTTCATGGTTTCAATGCCAATGTCAATATCAATATCCAATGATTTATTTACAATGTTTCAATAACAATAACAATATCGATGTCAATGCATGATGACGATGCCAATAACTATGTCCGATGTTCATTAACAAACTTACCGACGCTTACCAATGGATCCATTTACTAATCCGATGCAACTTCCTCAATGGTAATGTTAGCTATAAGATCGAAAAAAATAATAAAGGATTCAAGAAGGCTCCTCTCATAATCCCAAGACTCCGACTACACTCACCTTAAAATCCGATGCTCTTACGGCTCTTAGATGACAATTCCCTTGTTCCTACTCTTCGGTGAATTCGATAGATACTCATTTTTGTTATCTTGAGCTAGGAAATCAATAGGAAGATTATTAGGATCTATATTACGATATCAAAATCAATATAACGATAACAAAATCGATATCCAAATTCAATATAAACAACAACGATGAAATATCCATGGATGGTCAAAACCCTAGCTTGAGATTAAGCTTGATATATCCATGAGATTCAATGATTAATAGAGGAATATAACTTACCCAATCACTAGCAATGATTCGATATCAATAAATCAAAGAAAAACTAAACTAAAGCTTGCTCTCCAATGAAGGTGCTAGCTTGGAGGAAGATGATGAAGATAGCAAAGAGAGGTGCTTACTTACTAAAGTATCGGTAAGTTCTTTTGCTTTCTATTTCTTGTCTATCTTTTCTTTTATTATCAAGCCAACCAATGGCTTTCCTTCAATTTAAGGAAAGCTCCCAATTTGATCCACGTAGGTGGAAATATGATTGAGGAGGGGCTAATCACAAGATTAGTCCCTCAACTCTCACCATACTATAGTTTTGCCCTTCAACTTGCATTTTCCTTAACTTAGTTACATATTAGATTCTAATATTATTCGATAGGATCCAATAACAATGATTTAACTCAATTAGAGTTAAATATCAATAATTAACTAGCCGATACAATACTTAGACTTTATCAAAGTGAAATTTCCGATTATCAGAACTCAATTCCGACTAGACCAGATTTTGGGGTGTTACACCAATTTCCCCCCAAATTAAAAACACTAAATTAGGAAATCTGTAATTTTTAAGCACTAATTTTTGGATATATAATCTTAAACCTAATTTGATTTAAGGACTAAATTGAGATAATTCGAAACTTCAGTGACATTTCTGTAAAGCGGGTAATACTAGAGACCCTTGTTTTGTGATTTATCCATTAAGTTGGGGTATTTAAGCACCCTTTTCAGCCCTAGCCACCATTTCGTATTCCATAATCAAGAATTGCAACAACTTTACTCTCTCCCTCAATCTCTTCTTTCAATAACCACCCTCACCCACGTTTCTGATCACACTCTAACGAGGGTGTTATCGGCGCCCGTTCACAAATTCGAGACCAACTCTCGTCTCCTCGTCTTCATCCAATCAAAACCCTATCAGTTCAACCTTGTCACCAGCCGTTTGCTCAGAAACGATGCTAAACCATTCGAAAACCTTGCGCCATCGTCCCTCTTTTGAATTTTTTTGGGTAAGTGTTCGTGTGGCTTTCCCTTTTTCCTTATGGTTTATGTGTTTAACCCTTAATCTTTGATGTGTTTTGGCCAGAAATGACCACTATGGCCTCTGTTGGTGTTTGCCTCCAGACACGGCGCTATTGAAGGGTTTTAAACCCTAGTTTCCAGATTGCATATGGGGGGGTAATCGAGCCTTGAGTGTGTATTTGGGTTTAACCCAATCTAGTAAGTGAGCCGAGAGAGGGAACCCATATCTGTGTGTGTAACCAAACCAAATCGGTCTAGGGAACCGAACTGTTTTCCAAACTAAACCTATCGGACAAAACTGAATCAACATTAAACCTGAACGATCAGACCGGACCAGTGAACCCGACCTATTGACCTTGCTAACGTCGACATTGACAATGACATCAACATTGACCTTGATGATGTCAGCACCGTCATTGACCGTTGACTTCCACCGTTGACCGTTGACCACTGTCGTTGATCATTGACCGCTGCCGTTGACCGTTAACTTTTCAGCGTTGACTTTTTCGGTCAAAGTTAACTTTACATTTTTCAATGTTTTGATTCTAAATCCACTGCTTGTTTTCCTAAATTCGAACCCGAAAGACTGATTTACTATTTACATTTATTTGGAATTAGTATTTTAAGATATTGAGTACATCAAAATTTGATACGAATTATTCTTATGTTTATGTTACGTTTATTCGGATACCAAGATCCTTCCTTCTCTGATATCTGTGTGGCCTGCTGCTGTATAACCTGCAAGATCCACACGTGAGTATAGCTTGGTTATTGAATATATTCAATTAGTGTTATGACATAATAGTAGTAATGGAACCTTATGTAGTGCTTACTCTCGTAGGTGTTGACTATGTCCGACCTAGTGCTAGGGTTGAGCGTGGGAGACGTCACTCTCGACATTGAGTTATTAGCTGCCTAAGGTGTGTTCTCTTCCTGTGCTACATATTTCGGTTCTTAATATGTGTATGTGAGTATGTTGGTATGATTTGTGAATTTATGATATGATCTGTGTGACTTGTGATATATGACATAACTTAAGCTATTTGTGATTTATGACATGATCTATCTGACTTGTGATTATGATATGATTTGTATAATGACATGCCATGTATCATATATCAGAATCAGAACAATTAATATTGGACTTTTTGTACATGCATCTTCGTTTATTAAACAAGAATGCGTTCAGATTCAGAAATCAGAATAACATGTCATATTATATGGGTTAGGAAATTGTACAGGGAAGATCACTGGTTTCACCATTCAGGCTGAATTCCACTTCGAACACGGTGACGATGTAGACAGTGGTTCTGGGTAACCTTACTCTTCAAACGGTGATGTAGTTGGGTGCATGACATTATATTATGTGCATCATATTATATATATATATATTTGTATATCAGAATATCTGTTTGAGTTTAAGCATGTTGATCGGATTATCTTGATGTATGTTTTATTTGCACTTTAGAGACACATTGAACTTTATAGTTGACTCCCCCTTAGTTCTTATTTCAGATACTCAAACTTAGGCATACGGTACCTGGAGGACCTCATTTATCAGACTTATTATATATTATCAGTATGGACTGTTCCAGATCTATGAACTTTATTTTATCATTTAGAATTTATGTAATTTTGAACTTGAACATTATTATTTGGGAACTTATTGTTTTAGCATACATATGAAACAATCTCTGAATATTTATTCAACTTTTCGAAATACTTTCATACGTCTGCGTTTTATACAAATGGATACTATTGTGTTTAGTTAGTTTTTAATAACTACTATGAATATTAAATTTCTAAACCTACTAACGATTCTTGAGGGACAAGTTTTCAAACGCGACTTCCTAAATTCAGCCCATTTCTTCCAGATCGAGTTTAGGGGGTTACTTTTAGTGGTATCAGAGCCTAGGTTCAACCGTCAGACTGTGATGCTCAAAATCAATTTTAGATCGAAAATGATTTTTGCATGCATAATAAATATTTTTGGGAGAAATGAGAATTTTTAGAAAATTTGTTATTTTAAAAGAACTTGATATGTTTTGAATATAAACTCTAAGTACCGACTCTAATCTTAGGGTTCTTTTTTTTGTAGATAGACTACTATGCCACCTCGTAAGAGCTCTAGATTAGCTACCGCTCGTGGCCGAGGTCAAGGCCGAGGTCGTACTGTTGCTGTAGAGAGTGACGTTACACCTCATGTGGATCTGCCATAGAATCATGATAATAATCATGATGATGTAGAGGAGCAGACTGTGGATCAGACTAGAGCTCAGTAGACTAGAGTGCATCAGACTTGTGGTGAAGATCTACATGTTCAGCGGACTTAGAGTGATGGTCCACATGATTCCGGGGATAGTGAGACTGTGGGCATGGATATTGCTACAGTGCATCGAGATTTGCTTCGTTACCTCCGTCAGTCTGAGGATGTCAGGAAACCCATATCCACTAAGCTCTTGGATGTTGGGATGACTATGTTTGAAGGGAAGACGAGAACGGATCCAGCTGATGCAGAATACTGGCTAAAGAAGCTTCAACGTTTGTTTGTTGAGATGGATTATCCCGCCGATCGGAAGCTTAGGGCTGCTATATCATTGCTTCAGGGTGAAGCCTAAAATTGGTGGGAGGTAGAGGAAAATGTTGTTGCAACTAGTCAGATCTTTTGCGATTATTTTCGACAGTCATTCTTAGATCGATATGTTGGACCGGAGTGTTTAGCAGAATGCCGACATGATTTCATGAACTTGGAGCAGAATAATGTGACCGTTAGTGATTATGAGATTGAGTTTATGAGGCTGATTCAGTATGTTTCGGGGTTAGTGACCACAAGGAAAGAAAAATGTGAGTGGTTTCTAAGGGGGCTGTGATCTACAATTAAGGAGGGTGTCGCTTTACACATGGATACAGAGTATAAAGAGATTACAAAACGAGCTAGGATTGTTGAGCGGATTGAAGCACAAAAGAAACATCAAGAATCTCAGGTTACCGATCAAGCTAGGAGACAACTGACCGCATCAGTTCAACACAGTTAGGGGAGTTAGTCTAGGAAGAGGGCTAGAGATGAGTCTGACCATCAGGGTTATTCTAGAGCTAGACCAACGACATCTACTATTCCGACTGCAGTGCTTAAAGTTCGACTAGTTCTCATGGGGGTGCCACAATGTTCTTTTTGCAAGAAATGGCATTCGGGCAAGTGTAAGAGGCAGAATGGGGCTTGTTTCTAATGTGGTTCTTTTGAGCATCTCTTTAGGGATTGTACGTTTTCTCCTCTATCAGCTTATGTTCTGAGTAAGTCTCAGGCATTTGTACTGACTCCTGCTAGGGGTAGAGGACATGGTAGACCTACTGCTTCGGGTATTGCTGATAGAGGTAGGCTTGCTCAGAGTAGAGGATCAACTGGATCATGAGCGAGATAACCATGGTTGGTTTATTCTACCAGGAGGCATAAGGATCATGAAGAGCAAGTGTTATTGCTGGTACCTTTTCTATTCATGTTATTTCATATTTTGCACTCCTAGATAATGGTTCGTCCCATTCATATGTTGCGAGTTCTGTATTTGGGGAACTTGAAATTCCTGTTGAAGACACCACTAATGATGTTACCGTACATAGTCTGGTGGGTAATCTGGTTGAGGTTACCAAAGTGTACAAGAATTGTCCTCTTGAGATTCAAGGGGAAATCTTTTCGGCTAATCTGATGGAGTTACCTTTTGGGGAGTTTGATCTCATTCTTGGTATGGATTGGTTATCTGCTCACCGAGTCAATCTGGATTGTGAAAAAAGAGGGCAACTCTGAAAACTTCTAATGATCGTGAGGTGATTCTTATTGGAGAGTGAAACAATTTTCTATCTAATGTAATATCGACTCTCAAAGCTGAGAAGATGATCAAGAAGGGTTCCATTGCCTACCTTGCTTATATTCTTGATCCGAGACAGTATGATTATGGGATGGATAAGATCCAAGTTGTGAGAGACTTTACAGATGTTTTTTTCTAGAAGAATTGCCTGGTGTATTTCCACATCATGATGATGTTGAGTTTGACATCGAGGTTTATCCGGGTACAACTTCCGTGTCTATGGAACCTTACCGAATGTCACTAAAGGAGGTTAAAGAGTTGAAGATATAGTTGCAAGAATTTCTAGACCGGGGTTTCATTCGACCCAATGTTTCACCATGGGGAGCTCCTGTTCTATTTGTGAAAAAGAAGGATGGGACACTTCGACTATGTATTGATTATCGAAAGTTAAATAAGCTAAGGATCAAGAATAAGTATCCCCTCCTTCGTATTAATGATCTTTTCAACCAGTTCCAGGAAGCAATGGTGTTTTCTATGATAGACCTGAGATCTGGTTATTACCGACTCAATGTTAAGGATACTAATGTGTTCAAATCAACTTTCTGGACACTTTACGGTCATTACGAGTTCCTTGTTGTTGAGTGGATCGAAGAATCGATTTAAGCCAAGAGGGGGGGGGGTGAATTGGATTTTTAGAAATTTTGGTGGTGGAGTTGAAAATTAAAATTTGCTAGACAAGAGAATTTAGAGTGGTTCAAGTTCCAATTGAACTCTACATCCACTATCTTAGCTACCACTAAGGATTTTCCAACAATCCACTAATTTCTCTTCCCCTTTTCTAGGCTTAAGAGGTAATCTTTACAATACCAGTCAAATTTTCTACCCAAAATTTGACCCAATCGTCACTCAAGTAATACAAAGAAGTTTAAGGCTAAAGACTAGTATCTCTCAATCCAAATGTAGCCCTTTTTACAAGAACTCAACCCAATTAAACAAATAAGATTGGAAATACAAAGTTCTACAATTGGGGTTTACAAGAAAATATGGGAATTTATCACAATTGCTTGGATTTGATGTTTGGATAATTATTTTGGGATCAATAGTTGTTACTGGTGCTTTTGGATGTCCCTTTTATACCTTCTCATTGAATTCTATCCGTTGGGGTTGTTGCCTTCATTATTATAGCCGTTGGGATGTTATCTTCCCTCCATAAATGCAGTCTGCAACTACCCGTTCCAAAACGCCCAACCCTGTTTCGAAATAGACCAAAATAGAAAGAGCCGTTGGGGTGTAATAAGTAGGCCGTACCGAAACGGGCACGATCGTTTCAATACGCTAAGAGCCTGTTCTGAAACGCGCTAAAGCCCGTTTCGAAACATTTTGCCACTATCAAAACTTGTATCGAAACGACTTAGAAGCGTTTCGATACGCCTTAACAATATTTTTAAATTCAGTTATAAAACTTCAACGATCATATTTTGAAACCAAGTTTGAAATTCGTTTCAAAATGTTTGAGGTTGTTTTGATACAGCCGTATCGAAACGGTTCAAACCGTTCCATTGTTCTTCATCCATTTCGAAACATAACTAGCTGTTTCGATACACCCGTATCGAAATAGGAAAGCTAGTTCCGAAACAGAAGTTAACAGTTTCAAAATGTTCCGAAATGCCCAAAGGCCGTTCCGAAATGATGACTCAAAAATCACTGTTTTGACTTGGTAAACACTTAGAAAATATTTGATAAGTTAAGGTTTTGACTTGTACATTTTTTTTAAACACATAGAGAGGTTTTGAGGACTTAAAAATTCATTTTCTCTTTTTCAATTTAGTCCTTAAATCCTTTGTTATATCAAAATCAATTTATTAGTTTTACAATCTCCCCCTTTTTGATATAACAAAACCAAGTTAGAATATGATGGGTTTTAAAGTTTTGAAGAGATTAAAATTCAAGTGTTTACAACTCAAAACCTTCTTAAATTTTTTGGCTCTTATATTACTTCTCCCCCTTTTGTTAGATCAAAACGAATAATAATCAAGGCTAATCATGAGAAGAAACAAGGTTATAAGAAAGAAACCAGACAACATAATATAGATAGAATTAAGTTCAAATAACCAAACATAAATACTTAAAGTAATAGAGTTTAATCTCAATCTCAAACTAAATATGCAAAGCATAGGTCTTTAAAGCATAAAAAATTGAAAGGTGCAAACTTATTCCTAATATGATAGACTAAAATGAGATGCAATGGAGATCCTAAGCCTCGTCATCATCGTCACCATCATTATCGTTTTTAGCTTGAGCCCGACGAAAGTTCCTCCAATCACCATAGAATATGGAGAAAGACAAGTCCACAGATGATTGTTGATTCTCAAGAGCGGTAAGACGATTCTCGTTTCCAAGAACACGATCCTCCAAGGATTGCAAGCGAGTGTTGATAGCACCAAATCCCGAAGCCATGTTCGTATCCATTGAGTTGAACCGCTCGGTAAGGAAAGCCATAAGAGCTTCAATGTTAGGAGCCGAAGCTTGAGGTGGTGGCTCAACTTGAGGTGGCGGAGCTTGCCTATCAACACGAACCCATTGGCCAAGAGTATAGCGGAACCTGGACTTACGAAGAGAAGATTCACCAATCTTGTTCTTGCGGGGTTCCGGAGAATCATAGGAGTAATCAATGTTGAGGGTACCAAAGACATAGCTTAAAACAACCCCAAAAGTGAAAGATGTAAGAGCATCGGTTTCGCGAATCTTCACATTGTGGACCATCTCAGCGAACATGATTTTGATAAGATTTGGCTGTTGTTGAGTGTATAAAAGTTCTATATTTAACCCATATTTCTGCTGCATTCAAGCATATTTCATTGCATTTAGGTAGATTTCTGCATATACATCACAAGTAGATAAAATGGCACAATTGCTACTGATTTTGGTCACTTTTGCAGGTGTCTGCTGCGGTAGACTCGGGGCAGCAAAGGAGCAGAACTGGATCACTGAACTGAAGTCAAGGAGCACACGCTGCCGTGGCAGCCATGACGACAGAAGGATGAAGTGGACAAGTGAAGTGGAGCTCGACAGATAAAGGACTTCAAGCTGGTCTGTTGTGGGCCACACCTATATTTTTCTGAGCCCGGAGGAAGAATGAAGGCCAAGCCCAAAGTCCAAGGAAGAAACTCAAGGCAAGAAAAGAGGATGAACTAAAAGCATATACTCAGAAGATTTAATCTCCAATAGAGTTGTACTTTAGTTTAAACTTGTATTCTTGCCATATTAGAAAACTTGGACCCAAGGCCTATATAAAGGCATGTAATTCGACCTAGGGAAGGATATATCATTCCTAGCCATCTTCCCCAAAACCCTTGTCGTTTTCCTTTCTCCATCATGTTCTAAATTCCCCACAGGGCTAAGGGTTGATTCTGTAAAGTAGTTGCAAGGATTGTACTGTTTTAGGGATTTTCTGTTCAAAGCAATAAAAACTTCAAGTTTATTTATTCTGGTTTTCATATCTCGCAAGAGTATCGGGAGAGCATTGTGAGGTTATCCATTTGTTTGATATCGGGAGAGTCAAGCATACGAACGAAATAAATACGCGTTTTCCAGTTTATGGTTAAACCATCTCGACTTAGGGATAAGTACGAGGTTAAGTGGCTAAGGAAGAATTCAACAACATTGGTGTTCACCCTTCGATTTACGCCGGGAGGTATCATATAAGAAGTGTTCATCAACAGAACTTGGGCCTAGGGATAAGACAAGTCATAGCAGGGATTCTTGCCAAGCTTGAAGTACAGAGTTGTGTGATCGCTGCCGCGACATCAACAGACTTCTGCCGTGACAGGTGCTGCTGCGACAGGGATGACGACAAAATAGAAGTTCTCTTACAGTGCAACACATGCACTACTGAGCAATTCAATACCGGCCTATTTCTTAAACTTGATCCTTTACTCTTTTATTTTAGTTGTTATTCACGATTACTCTACAATTCAATTAAACTCTTTCTCTTTCTTGTGCAACAATTCTAGGTTAAAGTTATTTCCAGTCCCTGTGGAGACGATATCTGATACTCCAAGTATCACTTTACTACTTGCGTCGTGTACACTTGCACTATTTGCGATAAGACTCTTTTACACGCAACAAGTTTTTGGCGCTGTTGCCGGGGAACTGGCAACATATCTTTAGCCTTACTCTTACTGTACTTTTTCTTTTTATTTTTTGTTTTTAGTGGTATTATTTACCCTATGCTTTTCACAAGGTTTTCTGTTTGCTTATGTGCAGATCTAGACGAGGCAAAGAACCTGAGTACGAACTAGACCTTGAAATCGAACGCACGTACCAACTCAGGAACCAAGTGCGACTCTTGATAGCAAGAAACAACTATCTTGAGGAACAGCTAGAAGCAATGGTGAACGGAAGGCAGAACAACGGGGTAGATGATGACCAGAGGGTTGCTGAAGATCCTCCCCAAGATGTCCAAAATGAACGGCCTGCTGCCGTTGCCGCGACTACATGGTCAATGACCATGTTGAACTGGAAACCACCTTGCCAGACGTGGAAGCTGAGAACTTCGAGCTGAAACCTGTTATGTTCAGCATGATAAATTTTGCTGGCCAGTTTAGCGGTTCTGCAACTGAGGATGCCCGAGAATATCTGAAAACGTTCCAAGAAATCCGTGGATCGTTTAGATTGCCAGGAACCAATCTGGAAGTACTGAGGCTCCGGTTATTTCCTCATTCACTGAGAGACAAAGCTAAAACTTGGTGGAATAAACTAACATCGGGTTCAATACGAACTTGGGTAGATCTCTCTCGTGAATTCTTATCTCGTTTTAATCCTTCTTATTTATCTGAAAGATTGCGTAACGAAATTGCTACTTTCAACAGGAGGATGACGAACCAATGCACGAGGCATGAGATAGATTTACAACTCTTCTTCGAAACTGCCCGATGCATGGATTCCCCGTGTGGAATCAAGTCGTCAAATTCTACAACGCTGCCAATGCACACACCCGTCTGAGAATAGATTCAACAGCAAATGGGCTAATACTAGATAAGGAACCAGACGAGGCAATGATAGTGTTGAAGAATTTAGCAAAAAACGGTGAGCAGTTTCCTACAGCTAGGAGAGGGGGCAAACGAGGGATATCTGCAAAGGATTATGAAGCTGTAACACCCCAATTTTGGGCTTAGAAGTTTAGGGTCTGAACCGGACCGGTCTGATTTACGGATCGAATATAAAAAGAGGTTTTAGGGGAAGCCTAGTTCGGGATGCTTTAAAAATATGGAAAAATATCTAAAAATCCTCTTTTAATATATATAAGAGAGTGGTGAAATAAATTTTACAAAATAAGGTTTGGAAATACAACATTATGGAACAATGACTAAAATGCTATTTTTGAAAAGTTCAGTGGTGACTGTTTTGCTAGGATTGAAACTTTAAATCTTTAAGGAGCTAATTTACCCAAAAATGATTTCTCCAGATTTTTCCTTAATTTAGGTGATTTAATTAATGTTTAATTAATTAAATGAAAAAGAGAAACCACTTTTTGGAATTTCATAACTACCTTTTCCTAAAATTTTTTCACTTCTTTTTCTCTCAAAATTCCATCATCCAAACACTTTCCTCCAGCAACTTTTGCTTTGAATTTCACTCCAATTGATGAGATTTCTATCATCAATTTATTCCTAATCAAACTAGCATCAAATCCTTTTGATTTTCTCATTGGATTTTTAAGGAAATTGGCTCAAATCAAGGAGAAATCACCATTTAGAGGTAATGTTGTTCTTCTCCTCTAAATACTCAGTTCTTTACTGAAATTCCCAAGTTATTAATCCTTAATTTAAGTTTTATAAATGGTTTTAATGATAGGAACTTGATTTTGGCTTAAAACTCAAGATTTGGAAGAAATCTTGAAGAATTTCGTTGTGATTGTTTGGGCTCTATTTTGAGATGATTCTTAAATGTATTTTGGATGTCTAATGATGTGTAAATGAGGTTTTATCAATGCAATCCCGAATAGGTTGTGTTTCCTAAGTTTTTGCTTATGAAAATGGTGGTTTTTGGGGGTGATCTTGGTGTTCTTTTATAGCTGGAGGTATAAGGACGAGTTTATGTTATTTTGGATGTTAATTGATGTTTATAAATGGTTAGAAGTGATGGATCTTGGCTGGGTTATGTTTTGTAAGAGTTTGGAGGTGATTTCGGTTGTGTTTGGTAGCCGAAATGTTGGCTTTAGGTAGAGCAGCGAGTTTAAGTGTGTTGGATGAAGATTTCAATGCATGATGATGCATTAATCCTCTGCTTTGATGTGTTTAAAATAGGGGAGACATCTTCGGACACCTTTGGAGTTGATCCGGAGGCTTGATCGGCGTTTCGGCAAGCTTGCGAAACGAAATTGGTGAGTGGAGTTGGGTTTTCAGCTTTGAAACAAACGTTTGAAGGTTTTGGGAGCTTAATTTAAGTCTAAGCAACTTAACTAAGCTCAAGAGTAAGTTTTCGGAAGAACTCCCTTGGATGAGCCATGAAGTGGTTCGATCCATTTGTTATAAATTGCATGTTTAAATTCTGTCTTGAAAGCATGTTTTAGCATGGTTAATGCTGGTTTTGAAATCCATGTGTTGAAGGATGCTCAAGGTAAGAGATCCTTGGTTTGACATATTGTAAATATGGTTTTGATGCATAGTGATGCATGGTGATAAATGGCTTTGATTAATGCTTTAAAACAGTGAATTGTTGATGGTAGATGATGTATATTGGCAAGTGATGTAATGGTTTTAAAGTACTTGAATCAGATATAGTTAGCCGGCTATAGGATTGGGTGCACCGCGAATAAAGTCGCCTTGGATGTTGAGGGGTTGTAATTGTACCGTACACTCCATCCAAGTACCCTAACGAGTAAGGTAAGATCACAACGGTGGTTAAAAGTCCGTGTGTGGATCTTGTGTTATGTGTCCCGTGTACTCGTTAGTGGAGTTATACAACTATCGATGAGTGATGTTGAGGAGTTGTGATTGTACCGTTAAACTCCATCATGAGTGTTGAGGGGTTGTGATTGTACCGGTAAACTCCACCTTGTGTTGTTCGGTAGTGTGTATGAAGCGTGTGGGACAACGCTTGTAATCCGCGTATCCGATTGTGTTTTGTGTTGTAAATGATTATGGATTATCACTTGGATGCCAATATGATATGTTGATTTTAATGAAGCATGAGATGCTTGTAAAGTATGCAAGGTTGCATAAAAAGAGATGAGTTTGTGTTAAAAAGCTTTGTTGAAAGTGTTTTCTAAATGCATTGTTGTGTTGTTTTCTTTAGAGCATGCCTCACTAAGCAATTGTGCTTACGCTCTCTCTCTTGAACCAATAATGTAGATAATTGAAGTGTTGGAGGGCAACAAGGAGGCTAAGATTCCAAGGGAAACTAAGCTCATGTATGGTGATGTTTTCATAACACTATTAGTTTTGGTATTTTGGCAATGGAAACCTAAGATGTGTTTTGGGAGATGTTTTGGACTCCCTAGTTTGTGGCATGATGCCTTTGATGATTTGGATTTGTAAATGGCCTTTTGATGCTTGATTTGGTGTTTTGTTGGTTTCTTGGTTTTGGATATTAGGATGCATGCCTATAGACTTGTGGAATTCCATGTTTGATGCTATGAATGTGTTTTGAAGTTGCAAACATGTACCTTAAATGCATGATGACTTGTTGGCATGGTTAGGAAGTCATTAGGATGTGTTTGAGTGGTTTAATGTATGAAAAACCAGCAATTTCTTCAACTTCTGGGCAAACCGTATCGGAACGGGCACTGGCGTTTCGAAATGGGGGCCTGTAATGGCCTTCGTGTTTCGAAACGGCTGGTGACTGTTTCGAAACGATTTGGCCACTAGAAGGCCCTGTTTCGGAACAAGTCTCGAAACGAACCCGTGTTTCGGAACGGTCAACACCATTTCGAAACAGGTGACCGTTGGGCACTGATTTGAATGATGTTCAAGTTTGCAAGCTTTGTGTTTTGGTCCCAAAAGTTGCATTTGCAATTGTATGAGTTCGAGAAGTCCAATTAAGGTGAAATTTGACAGAGAAGCATGTAACATGACTAATTTAATGCTGGTAACCTTTAAATCAGTTATGAGCTTCTAATTTACAGAATTTACAATTTGGTCCCTAATATTTGTATGTTGTGCAATTGAGTCCCTTATTGAGATCCGATTGGTGTGACTCAAACGTACATGTTTCTTAAGTGTTAGCTTAGGGTTAACGTGCATCTAGACAAGAATTAAAAAGAAAAAATGGGTCGTTAATCAAGGTTGACTTTCAGGTTGAATTTGGTTTTCCCCGTGTAATCTTCGTAGTTCGGGTCAACCGTCTAGGCCGGGCTAAGGGGGTTACCTTTGGTGGTATCAAAGATGAGTTCTCGTGTAAATGGGAATGGTTATGTGGGTGATGTATGTGTATTTGCATGATATGCATATTGGGTGAAAGTATGTTGTATGAATTGTAAAGTATGTTGCAATTGTGATGCTATGCTATGTTGAAGCATGTTAGAGGAACCCATTGCCATATCAAAACTAATGAAAGGAATTGTTTTTGGAAAATGAGCTTGAGTACTTGAATTTCTTACCTTGTTGAGCCTAATTATGTTTATTGCATTTGTCTCAGTGCATTGTTTTTCTTGTAAATGGGGCCTCGTAGAGAGATGAGGATGAATACGAGAGCTATGGCTCAGAATGAGAACGAGGAAAACGTTGAGAATGTTATGGATATACCTCCTCCCTCTGGTGGTGGACCACCCGGCGGTGGTGGTGCTGGAGGTGAAAATGCTGGTGTTGGTGCTGGTACTGGGGTCGCTGGACCTGATGGTGTGCATGGGCAAGCTGCTCCTGACATGATTGTATTGATACAAGCTATTGCCGGAGCCTTTCAGGCAGCAGTAGTTGGATCTCACGGAGCTGTGCAACAGGGTGATGCTAACGTGTGATTTCCTTTGGAACATCTTCGCAGTCTGGGAGGGACTGAGTTCAGAGGTTTATCTCCCGAGGGTTCTGAATCTTGGTTGGAAAGCACCAAGAGGATATTGGGTCAAATGAACTGCAACAATGTGCAGAAGTTAGGCTGTGTGATATCGTTGTTACATGATGATGCGTATACTTGGTGGACGACCACTGTCTCCGGAATGGAGGAAGTTGATGTGACTTGGACGTTCTTTCTGAACGCGTTCAAGCGAAAGTATCTAGGTGTGCGATACCTAGATGAGAAGAAAATAGAATTCATGTCTCTTGTGCAAGGAAGCATGACGGTGGCTGAGTATGAGATCCAGTTTGTCCGTCTTAGTCAGTACGCACCTGAGCTTATCCCTGATGAACGGGAGAGGTGTGAACGCTTCCGACATGGTTTGATGCCGGGTGTGAAAACTTTCATGCTTACAGATGAGTATATAGATTTTGATGTGCTGGTGAGTAGAACGAAGGACATTGAACAGGACCTGGGTTTGTCTTCCAGGGGTGTTAGTTCTGGCTCGGGCAAAAGAGCTACTGAGTATAGTTCCGGTGGTGGACAGAACAAGAGAGGACGAGATAAGAGGTATCAATCTTCTGCTAGGCGAGGTAATGGAGGGCATGGTGCGCCTATTCAAGGAGATAGGATGAGAGCTGATCAGAACACGTGCTGGACGTGTGGATCGCGTGGCCATCTGAGGCGGGATTGTCCTTGAGCAGCGAGGGAGGTTCAGGCTTCTGTTGCAGTGACCGGTAATTCGTGCTGGAATTGTGGTTCGACAGACCACATGAGGAGGGAGTGTCCCTTGTTGGCCGGTGGTGGCCAGGGACGTGCTCCTGGGGTTGTTGCACCACAGAGAGGTCGTGGGCACGGCCGTGGTAACTTCCAGCGCAGAGATGATGGTGGGAGGAATGTGGCACATGTGGTAGCCGTTCAACCAGAGTGTGGTGGCCAGGCTCGAGTGTATGCACATTGAGAGGGGAGAAATGATACGGATATGATCGCATGTACCTTTACTTTGCAATCCTTATCATTTCTTTCCTTGATTGATTCTGGATCTACAAACTCATACATATTGCGTGAACATGCTCAATTGCTTGGTTTACTTGTTGAGTCTTTGGATGTTGGTATGCGTGTAACTAGTTCCTTTGGTGAGACCGCTGTGACACGGAAGTTGTATAGAAGATGTCCTTTGGTAGTGCAAAATCATGTTTTTCTTGTTGATCTCATGGAATTGCCATTCTATGGTTTTGATGTAATCCTTGGAATGGATTGGCTTGTTGAACATCGAGCTGTGGTGGATTTTAAGAACAAGCGGGTTTCGTTGAAACTTGTGGATAATTATGAGGTAGTGGTGGTTGGTGAGAATGTGAAGTTTCTTACCAATGTGGTGTCTACATTGGAAGCAAGCCGAATGCTGAGGCAAGGTTGTGAGGCTTATCTGGTTTTTGTGATGAATCCTAGTTCTAAGGAGTTGCGAGTGCAAGATATCAAGACTGTGCGAGAGTTTCCTGGAGTGTTTCCGGAGGAGTTACCTGGATTGCCTCCTAGTCGAGAGGTGGAGTTTGGAATTGAGTTATATGAAAACACAACTCCAGTGTCCATTACTCCTTACCGAATGGCACCTAAGGAGTTAAAGGAGCTGAAGACGCAACTTCAGGAGTTGCTTGATCGTGGTTTCATTCGGCCGAGTGTGTCACCTTGGGGTGCACCAGTCTTGTTTGTGAAGAAGAAGGATGGCACTATGAGAATGTGCATCGATTATCGTCAGCTGAATAAGTTGACTATCAAGAATCGATATCCTTTGCCGAGGATTGATGATCTTTTTGATCAGTTTCAGGGAGCGACTGTGTTCTCTAAGATTGACTTGAGGTCAGGTTATTACCAGCTCAAGGTGAAGGATGTGGATGTGCCAAAAACAGCCTTCAGAACGAGGTATGGGCATTATGAGTTCCTTGTGATGCCGTTTGGCTTGACGAATGCTCCTGCAGCTTTTATGGACATGATGAATAGAGTGTTCCATGAATATTTGGACAAGTTTGTTGTGGTGTTCATTGATGATATCCTTGTGTACTCTCGTACTGATGAGGAGCATGAGGGTCATTTGAGGATTCTGTTGCAGGCATTGTTGGAGAATCAGCTTTATGCTAAGCTGAGCAAATGTGAATTCTGGCTTAGGGAAGTTGTTTTCCTTGGTCATGTGGTTTCAGCTGAGGGGATTCGTGTTGATCCTCAGAATATTGAGGCGGTGATGAATTGGAAGCCTCATAAGTCTATTCATGAAGTCCGTAGTTTCCTTGGGTTGGCAGGATACTACCGGAGGTTTGTGGATGGATTTTTAAAGATTGCTGCACCTTTGACGAAGTTGTTGCAGAAGGATGTCAAGTATGAGTGGATAGAAGCAAGACAACAAGCTTTTGAGAAGCTTAAGACAGCTTTGACACAAGACCCTATCTTGGTTCAACCTGAATCGGGAAAAGAGTTTGTGGTGTACAACGACGCATCCTATGTTGGTTTAGGGTGTGTGTTAATGCAAGAGGGTAAGGTGGTGGCTTATGCATCGCGCCAGTTGAAGGTGCATGAGCGCAATTATCCTACGCATGATATTCAGTTGGCTGCGGTGGTCTTTGCTTTGAAAATTTGGAGACATTATCTATATGGTGAGAAGTGTACTGTGTACACGGATCATAAAAGTTTGAAGTATTTGATGTCTCAAAAAGAGTTGAATCTTAGGCAACGACGTTGGGTGGAGTTGCTTAAAGATTACGATCTGACGATCGAGTACCATCCGAGAAAAGCTAATGTTGTAGCGGATGCCTTGAGTAGAAAGGTGGCAGTGGAGTTGAGGGCTATGTTTGCCAACTTAAGCATTTCGCGAGATGGAGGTCTTGTGGCTGAATTGCAAGTGAAACCATCCTTGGTGCAGTTGATAAAGGATAAGCAGATGTTGGATGATTCTTTGGTACCGCATGTTCAGGACATTGCTGAGGATAGACCATCAGATTTATGTTTTAATGATGATGGGGTTCTATGTTTTGGGGGTCGGATAGTAGTGCCGAATGATGCTGAGTTGAGGCGTACTATTCTGACTGAAGCTCATAGTAGTCCTTTTGCTATGCACCCTGGTAGTACAAAGATGTATCGTGATCATAAGGATGAGTACTATTGGGTGGGACTGAAGAAAGATGTTGCGGAGTACGTGAGTAAGTGCATGGTTTGTCAGCGAGTTAAGGCTGAGCATCAGTTTCCTTCTGGGTTGTTGCAACCGTTGAGGATTCCTGAGTGGAAGTGGGAAAGGATTACCATGGACTTTGTGTCTGGTTTGCCTTTGTCGCCATTGAAGAAGAATTCAGTGTGGGTGATTGTGGATCGCCTTACGAAGTGTGCGCATTTCTTACCTGTGCATACTACGTATACCTTGGACAAGCTTACAGAGCTGTACATTGCTGAGATTGTGCAGCTGCATGGTGTGCCAAAGTCTATTGTGTCGGATAGAGATCCGAGGTTTACATCACGTTTCTGGGAATGTTTGCATCAAGCTTTGGGTACACGGCTGAATTTCAATAATTTTTATCATCCATAGTCGGATGGACAGTCAGAACGTGTTATCCAAGTGCTGGAAGATATGTTGAGGTGCTGTGTGATTGAGTTTCAGGGTTCTTGGGAGAAGCATTTGCCTTTGGTGGAGTTTGCTTATAACAATAGCTACCAGGCAAGTATTCAAATGGCACCTTATGAAGCTTTGTACGAGAGGAAGTGTAGAACTCCTCTTTGTTAGGCTGAAACAGGGCAGAAGTTGGTTTCAATGCCAGCTTTGTTGAAAGCAACCATCGAGAAGGTGAATCTCATTTGTGAGCGATTAAAGGCAGCTTCTGATCGACAGAAGTCTTACGCGGATTTGAAGCGTAAGAAGATTGAGTTTGCGGTAGGTCACCGTGTGTTTTTGAAGGTTTTGCCTTGGAAGAAGGTGATGAGGTTTGGCCGGAAGGGTAAGTTGAGCCCTAAGTACATTGGACCATACGAGGTGATTGAATGTGTGGGTCCTGTTGCGTATAAACTGAGGCTGCCGCAAGAGTTGGAAAAGATTCACGATGGTTAAACCCACTCGAAAGGATTGGTCTCGACATATCAATGATGCACTATGGGCCTATAGAACAACGTTCAAAACACCATTGGGGATGTCACGCTATAGACTCATCTATGGGAAAACCTGTCATTTACCTGTTGAGATAGAACAAAGGGCTTACTAGGCTATCAAGGCAGTAAATATGGACTGGGATAAGGCAGGACAGAAAAGGCTACTAGACTTGAATGAGATTGAGGAAATTCGAGCAATGGCCTACGACAATGCCAAGATCTACAAGGACAAAACCAAGAAGTGAAACAACAGGAAGCTGCTGCCACGACAGTTCTGCCCAGGGCAGCAGGGGTTGTTGTTCAACTCTAGGTTGAAGCTTTTCTCAGGAAAGCTTAAATCTAGGTGGTTTGGTCATTTCCAGGTTGTCCAAGTTTTCCCCCATGGTGCCATCACAATCAAATCCCTAAAGGATAGGCACCAGTTCAAGGCCAATGGATAGAGTTTCAAGCATTATCAGGGGACTCAAGCATTATCAGGGGAATGAAGCCCCAAGGATGCAAGAAGTAGTTACTTTAGGAGATGCCCTTCAAGGCATCCCTAATTTAACTTAGTTTTTATTTTATTTTATTTATTAGGAATTAAGATATTTATTAATTTATTTATTTTAGGAACCAAGATTTTAATTTCGTTTATTTATTTAATTATTTTTAGGAAATAAAGGAAGCAAGGTAAAGAGAAGGAATGAACCAACCCACCACATTCACAGTAGCCCAAAAAGCCCAACGGACGAATCTGTCGTCACAACCTTTCATTAGCTGTCGCGATAGACGCGGAGAAGACATCCTGTCACGAAGCTGTCGCGACAGACATGCAAATGCGTAATAGACAGGCAACAGACACAGAAATGCGTGACAGACGCGTCAGAAACCACGTAACAGCTAGCCCCGTTATTCGCGCCTGTCGTTACAGACCCAACGGCAGAAAATCCCCGTTCTATATAAACCCCCACTCACTATTCATTTTTCATCTCATTCTCATTCTCTCAACATGCTTTTTCTGTTTTATATCTCAAAAATTTCTTTTCATTTTTCTACAGTCCTTGCAATGGCTTGCAGACAAACCCGCCGCAGCGCTGCCTCCACTTCTACCACGACAGTATCAACCCCGAGTCACAATGCCATTCCCAACCGTTTCGCTTCCACCGAATCTGCCACGAGGTACTACAGTTCCTTCCAAAAGAGGGACATGTGGGAGGAACGAGGGTTCATCTACACACAACCAACGGGAGATCTAGGGTTAGAGAGCTTCATAGTCAAGAAAATTCAAGCCCTCAAATGGCAGAAATTTGCTGCCCAACTTGTGGAGATGAATATAACCCTCGTCTGAGAGTTCTACGCTGTCGTCGACAGCAAGGATGCCACGACAGTTACCGTTCGAGGCAAGCAAATCTCTCCCGAAAACCCCATCTACTGCCTCCACACCTACCCCTGCCACGACAGGCGAAGGCGACAGACAGTCTGCCACAACTAGAGGAGAGAAGAGGAAGGACCCCTTACCGGAGATCGACCCCAAGTACTTTGAAGGGTTCTCCTCCTCTTCCGTCTGGCAGAAATCTGACTCCGAGCCCTCAGTAGCAAGAGACATCTCAAAGGACTTCCCTCCGATGAAGAGGAAGAAGCTCAATGAGACTGTTGAAGGCCCCTTCCACGGCAGATCTGCCAGCAACAACACCGACGACGACATCGAGGTCCTAGACCAGCCCTCACGCATCTCACCGACACATGTCCAGCCACCTCGAGAGGCAAAGAAGAAAATGGCTTCTGCCTCCCCTAGCAACCTGCCAGCCCTTGCCATGAAAGTCACTGCCCGCCGACAGCTTCAAATCAGCAGCAGCAACGACGACAACTCCTCAAATTAAGTTTCTTTCTTATATTTTGCTGTCTTTGCTGTTATATCTATTTTGTGATGTATTTTCTTTTTTTGTTTTTTTTATTTTTCATCCTGTCATGCATTGAGGGCAATGCAACCCTCTAGTTTGGGGGTGGCATCCCTCCATTAATGAAGTTATTAGTTGTGTCTTAAATTGTGTCTAATTATTAGTTTATTTTTAAGTTATTTTTGTGTCAAAAAAATGAAAATAAAAACAAAAAATTGGCTTAAGTCTTTGAACTAAACTTACCTTCCGCGACATACTCTGTCGTGACAGTGCCTTTAGGAAATTTTAGGAACTGTTTAGAGCCTTGCTATAATTCTGATCTGTACAACACTTTTTTTATGACTCTTATGCTGTCTAGACTTCTATAGTGCACTGAAATAGGAATGTTTACCCACTTGAGATTGCCCCTAGAGGTGCCTATCACTGGCTCTAGGAAAGGAATAAAGGAAAGAAAGAATTCAGACTCATTTGCTTAAAAAAACTGCCTTGCATCGAATTTAGGGAGATTTCTCTTTGAGCTTAGATAGAAAAAACTAAAGGAGCCTAATAATTGTCTCCATAAAAGATGCATTTAAATCAAGAGTCAGAAAAAACTAAAGGAGCCTAAGAATTGCCTCCAGAAAAATGAATTGGGATAAAACTCAAGTTTCTAAGCATGAATATTTTGATAAACTAAAGGAGTCTAGACATATAGTTGCTCACAGAACCTACACACAATGCACAAGAATTATAGCATGGTTCTGAATAATTCCAGAAACGCCCGAAAAGGTATTACTCTTGATAGGGAATGTGTGGTAGGTAATGAAAGGTTCACTGAATTAAGCCAAACCAAAAAGTTTTTGTTTTTAGTTAGGTCATATTTGCTTGAGGGCAAGCAAGAACTTGATTTTGGGGGTGTGTTGAGTGTATAAAAGTTCTATATTTTACCCCTCATTTAACCCATATTTCTGCTGCATTCAAGCACATTTCATTGCATTTAGGTAGATTTCTGCATATACATCACAAGTAGATAAAATGACACAGTTGCTACTGATTTTGGTCACTTTTGCAGGTGTCTGTTGCGGCAGACTCAGGGTAGCAAAGAAGTAGAACTAGATCACTGAACTGGAGTCAGGGAGCACACGCTGCCGCGACGGCCATGACGACAGAAGGATGAAGTGGACAAGTGAAGTGGAGCTCGACAGTTAGAGGACTTCAAGCTGGTCTGTCGTGGGCCACACCTATATTTTTCTGAGCCTGGAAGAAGAATGAAGGCCAAGCCCAAAGTCCAAGGAAGAAACTCAAGGCAAGAAAAGAGGACGAATTAAAAGCATATACTTAGAAGATTTAATCTCCAATAGAGTTGTACTTTAGTTTAAACTTGTATTCTTGCCATATTAGAAACTTGGACCCAAGGCCTATATAAAGACATGTAATTCGACCTAGGGAAGGATATCTCATTCCTAGCCATCTTCCCCAAAACCCTTGTCGTTTTCCCTTCTCCATCATGTTCTAAATTCTCCCTAGGGCTAAAGGTTGATTTTGTAAAGTAGTTGCAAGGATTGTACTGTTTTAGGGATTTTCTGTTCAAAGCAATAAAAACTTCAAGTTTATTTATTCTGGTTTTCATATCTCGCAAGAGTATTGGGAGAGCATTGCGAGGTTATCCATTTGTTTGATATTAGAAGAGTCAAGCATACGGACGAAATAAATAAATGTTTTCCAGTTTATGGTTAAACCATCTCGAATTAGGGATAAGTACGAGATTAAGTGGCTAAGGAAGAATTCAACAACATTGGTGTTCACCCTTCGATTTACGCCGGGAGGTATCATCTAAGAAGTGTTCATCAATAGAACTTGGGCCTTGGGATAGGACAAGTCATAACATGGATTCTTGCCAAGCTTGAAGTACAGAGTTGTCTGATCGCTGCCGCGACATCAACAGACTTTTGCCGCGACATGTGCTGCCGCGACAGGGACGCCGATAGAACAAAAGTTCTCTTACAGTGCAACACTTGCACTACTGAGCAATTCAATACCGACCTATTTCTTAAACCTGGTCATTTACTCTTTTATTTTAGTTGTTATTCACGATTACTCTACAATTCAATTAAACTCTTTCTCTTTCTTGTGCAGCAATTCTAGGATAAAGTTATTTCCAGTCCCTGTGGAGACGATATCCGATACTCCAAGTATCACTTTATTACTTGCGTCGTGTACACTTACACTATTTGCGATAGGACTCTTTTACACGCAACAACCGTTGTCCTTGGCGAAAGCACTCTAACAAAAAATAGTCAACTTGACGAACATGAGAGAATTTACCTCCAGAAGGGCGGATGAACCAAGAAATCATCAAATGGAGGAACTAGTCATGAGCATTCAATTAGAGAACGGATCCGGTGTGAGCACCAAAGTGGCTCTCATCCTCAACGCCTTCATCCTTGAGCCCAAGAGCATTCTCTAAAACAGATATACTAATGGTGAACTTCTTACCCAAAAGGTACGACTCAATGCCAATCACCTCGGTATGATCTTCATTATCAATAAGAATGGCATTGGAGTAGAAAAGAAGGACAATATACTTGTAGACAATATCCGAAATGCTCAAAAGGCCAATAAGCTCCATTCTCGCAAACGAGCTAGATAGCGGAATTCAAAACGCTTGGAGCCAAGGAACTCGATATGCACAACACGCTCTCGGCGAGCGGCTATATCTTTAATGATTTTGAAACAGTCCTTAGTCTCTTGATTCTGAAAACTCTTTTGAAAAAGGAGGGTTAGGTTAGGACGAATGTTCGCTTGGGTTGAAGCTTCACCCGTTTGAGTCGTCTTGCGTTTCTTGTTAATGTTTTCCATGAAATTCCTAAAATCATAAAGCAAGCAATTAAAAAATTAAATGTATGCATATTAATCCTTAATTCAATCCAATGGAAAATATCATTTAGGTTTAAAAAAACTTTAAAAACATATATACATATAACAATTTTTTTGAAAAAGAAACAACTTTTGAAAAATAGTAAAAAATACGAGTAAAAATAAATATATTCGAATAAAAATTTTTAAGATTTTGAATTTTTTTCCCATGTTTTGAAGAACCCAAGTTGCAAAACATATAATCTATACAAAATTAATATTTTCTAACCTAAGATTCGAATAAAATTAAAGGAAAAAGAAAAAGAAAAAAATACCTCAAATAGAGATTTTGGATGAATGAATGGAAAAAATTGCACCAATTTGTTGAATCTTGCTTAGACTTAAGTTTGTGAGTAAAGGCCCTCAAGATTTGATGAAAAACAATGAGGTTTCGAGGGTTTTTATAGGGAAAAATTGGGTTTAGGGTTTTTAGGAGTTTTAATGAAAAACAAACTTTGCAATTAAAGCCCTTTAAAAAGTTGTCCACAGAGGCGTTTCGGAACAAGCACGATCATTCAGAAACGTGCGTACCGAAATGTTGACTAATGTTTCGAATTCTGTTGACCGTTTCGATACGACTTTGATCGTATCAAATCCCATGTGGTAACCCGTATCGAAACACTTTTGGGCCATTTCGATACAAATCTTGGCAGAGGCAAAATGTTTCGAAACACCTTGGTCACAGACCATTCTATTAAGACACCCATATCGAAACATTTTGATCCGTTTTGATACGCCTAGGCCTGGAGGTGCAGATGAGGCTCTAATATTGCAGAAATATTGAATTTTATGAAGTCCTAGATGCATAAATGATATGAATGAGTAGGGATAACTTGTTAAAACACAAACATACTCCCCCTAACCATAAGATGGATGAAGTTAGGAATAAAAACACATAAGCATGGAATTTTGCAAGAAATCAAACAATTTAAGCACAAAAAAGGTCTTAAAAGGTCAAGATATGCTAGTTAGACCTAACTCTCTTCTAAGGGACCAAACACGCTCCTTATCTAGAGGTTTGTAAAGATGTCTACTAGTTGATTTAAGGTGTCTACGAATTCTAAAACAACATCTTCCTTAAATACATGATCTCTAATGAAATGATGCCTTATTTCTATATGTTTGGTTCTAGAGTGTTGGATGGGTTTTTAGTTAGGCATATAGCACTAGTGTTGTCACACTTAAGGGGTATGATTTCAACTTTAACACCATAATCTAAGAGTTGTTTCTTCATCCAAAGGACTTGAGCACAACAACTCCCTAAGGATATGTACTCGGCTTCGGTTGTAGAAAGAGCTACACTATTTTGTTTCTTAGAGAACCAAGATATGAGCATACTACCTAAGAATCGACAAGTGCTAGAAGTACTTTCCCTATCAATTTTACAACCCCCGTAATCCACATCCGAATAAGCATGAAGGTAAAATGTTGAGTCTTTAGGGTACCAAAGACCTAGACAAGGAGTATCTCTAAGGTACCTAAAGATTCTCTTAACGGCTATAAGGTGAGACCCTCTAGGACTAGCTTGAAACATAGCACACAAGCAAACACTAAACAATATATCCGGTCTACTTGCGGTAAGGTAAAACAAAGATCCAATCATAGAGCGATAAAGCTTAGAGTCAACACACTTACCTCCTTCATCTTTGTTAAGCTTTGTAGATGAGCTCATTGGTGTGGCTTGAGGCTTTGCATTCTCCAAGCCAAACTTCTTGAGCATATCCTTGATGTAGTTAGCTTGATTAATGAAGATGCCATCCTTCATTTGTTTGATTTGGAGTCCCAAAAAGAATGAGAACTCCCCCATCATGCTCATTTCAAATTCACCTTGCATCAACTTAGAAAAATCTTTACAAAGCAATTCATTAGAAGAACCAAATATAATATCATGAACATAAATTTGAACTACTAATATATCTTTGTCATTGTTTTTAATAAAAAGTGTTGTGTCCACCTTTCCTTTCTCAAAACCGTTTCCAACCAGAAAACTTGAAAGTCTTTCATACCAAGCTCTAGGAGCTTGTTTTAAACCATATAAAGCTTTTGACAATTTAAAAACATGGTTTGGAAAAATCGGATCTTCAAAACCCGGTGGTTGTTCCACATACACTTCTTCATTTATAAAGCCATTTAAAAATGCACTCTTGACATCCATTTGAAAAAGCTTGAAATCAATTCCCTAATAGCGAGTAGTTACCCCCTTGGATGGATCACCCAAGATTTCATCACCTTTAACATAGTTGTACTCCCTTGGGTAGCTCACTTCCTTTTCCTCAAGAGCCAAGTCCTTCAAGGCTTCAAGAGGTGGATCTTGTGCATCTTCTTCTTTAGTTGGAATCTCATCCTCCTTTGAAGTTTGTCCTCCATCAAAGGCATCAAGGATTCCTACATCATCATCATCACAAGATTCCTTCCTCGGAAGGAGGTTATCATTGAAAACCACATGAATAGATTTCTCTACAACTAAAGTTCTTTTGTTAAACACACGATATGCTTTAGAGTTTAAAGAGTAACCTAGAAAAATAGCTTTATCACTTTTTGCATCAAATTTACCTAAATTTTCTTTTCCATTATTTAAGACAAAACACTTGCAACTAAAAGGGTGAAAATAACTAATGTTAGGCTTTTTAGATTATAAAATCTCCTAAGGAGTTTTCTTTAAAATAGGCCTAATCATTACTCAGTTAATAATATAGCAAGCAGTGTTAGTGACTTCCGCCTAAAAATACTTAGGTAAATTGTTTTCACAAAGCATAGTCCTAGCCATTTCTTCTAAAGTTCTATTTTTCCCTTTCAACTACCCCATTTTGTTGAGGAGTTCGAGGAGCCGAAAAATTATGGTAATCCCATTTTCATTACAAAACTCATTAAAACCCATATTTTGAAATTTCGTTCCATGATCACTTCTAATATGTGAAATTCTAAGTTCAAGATCATTTTGGGTTAATTTTGAAAATGTGATGAAGTTTTGTAAAGCCTCATCCTTGGTGCTTAAAAAGAGAACCCAAGTATATCTAGAGTAATCATCAACAAGCATAAAAGCATATGATTTTCCACCCAAGCTAGTTGTTCTAATTGGCCCAAATAGATCCATATGAATTAGTTGTAAGCACCTACCTGTAGAAACATCATTAATGGATTTAAAGGATGATCTATGTTGTTTACCCTTAGAGCATGTATCATATATTTTATCATTTGAGAACTTGATCTTGGGTAAACCTATAACTAGATTTAGGGAAACTAATTTTTCTAAAACACTAATGCTAGCATGCCCTAGTTTCCTATGCCATAACCATGCATCATTTTCATCTTGAGCAACAAAACATGCATGAGATGTATGAATGTCATATAGATGCACCATATAAATGTTACATATGCGATGACCAATGAACATTATTTTATTTGATTTAATGTCAACAATTTAACACCCATTTTATCAAACAAGACATTAAACCCCTTAACACAATTGACTAATGCTAAATAAATTATGTTTTAGACCATTAACATACAAAACATTTTCAATGAGTATAGTAGAGTGATTACCTATGGAGCCAATACCTTCAATGTGGCCTTTGAAGTTGTCACCGAATGTCACTACTCCCCCACTTTTTGGCTTTAAGTCCATGAATCGACTCTTGTCCCCGGTCATGTGCCTTGAGCATCCATTATCAAGGTACCATGAGTTTTGGCTTTGTGCTTTGGCCTTGTAGCAGTGCTCCCCTACAAACAAAGAGTTAAACTTTGATTTTTGGTACCCAAATCATTTTGGGTCCATGAGAGTTAGTTCCCAAATACTTGGTTCCCTTAGGAATCCAAGATGAAATGGCTACAATATTGTTAGAAACTACAAGTTCCTTAGGAACCCATACACTTCTAACCTTTTTTGTTCTTATGATACTTATGGGAGCCTTTTTGTTTGTGGTCAACAAAGTTTCTCTTCATATGTTGTGATTTTGAAGAATATGCTTTTTCAAAATGGTTTTTCCCAACATTGGTTAGAGAAGCTTTGAGTTTACTCACCTCCTATTGGTGGTAAACATGGTATTTCTCAAGAAGGTCATTTAAATCATTTGATTTCTTTTCAAATTCATTTGAGGAATTTTATAAAACCAAGACCTTCTTTTCTAATTCCGAGTTGGTTTTATAAAGGGAGTCATTTTGGGTCCTTAAAACTGAAATCATTTTCTTATTTTTTAAAATCGACTCCTTTTATTTCTCAACCAACTCATCATATACCTCTTGCAACTCATCATAACTATCTTGAAGTTCATCAAATGTAAAATCAAATGTAGATGAGTTAGAGGTTACCATAGAGGAATCCTCCTCAAGAGCCACGAGGCAAAGGTTGGCCACTTCATGTTCCTCATCCTCGGATGACTCCTCATCACTCCATGTAGCAAGCTTGGCTTTGAGCTTCTTCTTCTTCTCAAAGCCCTTCTTCTTGAGTTGAGGGCAATCAAAATGTATGCGACCCGACTTCTTGCACTCAAAGCAAATGATTTGGTCACTCTATTCTTCTTTGCCTTTGTTCTTGAAGTCCATCTTTCTTTGAAATTTTCTCCCTCTGTTGGACTTCTTGAACCGTGAGAATCGTTTGACTATCATAGCCAATTCCTCAAAGTCTTCCTTCTCACTAGAAGAGCTCTCCTCATGTAGAGAGGCTTTGAGAGAAACTTCTAGCTTCTTTTTCTTTTCTACCTCATGCTTCTCTATCCTTCTCTCTCCCTTCTTCTTCTCTTCCTCTTTTTCCTGCTTCATAATCTTGTGTGTAAGAAGAGACCTAACAAGCTCATCAAGCTTCAAAGTTTTCAAATTCTTGGCTTCAATGATAGCCGTTCTCTTACCATCCCAAGACTCCGGGAGAGAGCATAGAAGGTTCCTCACTAGCTTATCTTCAGGAATTACTTCACCGAATCCTTTAAGGCCATTGACGATGATTGAAAACCGATCAAACATCTTTGAGACGCTCTCATCGGGGTCCATCTTAAAATTCTCATAGCTCAAGTTTAGCAACCCAATCTTCGTCTCTTTCACATCGCTAGTCCTCTCATAAGTCGTCTCCAAAGTGTCCCACACTTCCTTTGCACTTTCGATAGATGAAACCTTGGAGTAGATAATCGGACCAAGTGCACAAAATATGATATGTAGAGCTTTGTCATTGACTGGCATCTTTCGTCTATCTTTCTCGGTCATTTCCGACTTTACTTTCGAAACTAGTCTTCCTTCATTGATTCTCTTAAACGGAATGTAGGGGCCTTCTTCCACTAAATCCCAAACCATGCAATTCGTTGAATTGATGAAGAGACGCATCCGATACTTCCAATATTAATAGTTGTCCCCATTGAAGAATGGTGGTTTAGTGGTTGATTGTGACTCATAGAGGTTGGAGGTTGAAGTAGATGCCATGACTTGTCTTTAGAATATATCACACTCTCCTAGAAACTCCTCTTGTGGTTGTTAATCCTTCAAAGAGGTAGGCTCTGATACCAATTGTTGAGTGGATCGAAGAATCAATTTAAGTCAAGAGTGGGGTGAATTGAATTTTTAGAAATTTTGGTGGAGGAGTGGATAATTAAAATTTGCTAGACAAGAGAATTTAGAGTGGTTCAAGTTCCAATTGAACTCTACACACACTACCTTAGCTACCACTAAGGATTTTCCTACAATCCACTAATTGCTCTTCCCCTTTTCTAGGCTTAAGAGGTAACCTTTACAATACCAATCAAATTTTCTACCCAAAATTTGACCCAATCCTAACTCAAGTAATACAAAGAAGTTTAAGGCTAAAGACTAATATCTCTCAATACAAATGTAGCTCTTTTTACAAGCACTCAACCCAATAAACAAGTAATATTGGAAATACAAAGTTCTACAATTGGAGTTTACAAGAAAATATGGGATTTTAGCACAATTGCTTGGATTTGATGTTTGGATAATTCTTTTGGGATCAATAGTTGTTGTTGGTGCTTTTAGAGGTCCCTTTTATACCTTCTCATTGAATTCTAGCCGTTGAGGTTGTTGCCTTCATTATTATAGCTGTTGGGATGTTATCTTTCCTCTATAAATGCAGTATGCAACTACCCATTCCGAAACGCCTGACCCTGTTTCGAAATAGACCAAAATAGAAAGAGTCGTTAGGGTGTAATAAATAAGCCGTACCGAAACAGGCATGACCGTTTCGATACGCTAAGAGCCTGTTCTGAAACGTGCTGAAGCATGTTTTAAAAAATTTTGCCACTGTCAAAACCTGTATCGAAACAGCTTAGAAACGTTTCGATGTTTCGATACGCCTTAACAATATTTTTAAATTTAGTTATAAAACTTCAACGGTCATATTTTGAAACCAAGTTTGAAATTTGTTTCGAAACGTTTGAGGTCGTTTCGATACAACCGTATCAAAACGATTCAAATCGTTCCGTTGTTCTTCATCCTTTTCAAAACATAACTAGCTATTTCAATACACCTGTATCGAAACAGGAAAGCTAGTTCCGAAATAGAGGTTAACAGTTTCAAAATGTTCCGAAACGCCCAAAGGCTGTTCCAAAACAGTGACTCGAAAATCACTGTTTTGACTTGGTAAACACTTAGAAAATATTTGATAAGTTATGGTTTTGACTTGTACATTTTTCTTTAAACACATAGAGAGGTTTTGAGGACTTAAAAATTCATTTTATTTTTTTCAATTTAGTCCTTAAATCATTTGTTATATCAAAATCAATTTATTAGTTTTACAGTTGTGATGCCTTACGAATTGGCTAAATCCCCTGCCACCTTTATGGACATGATGAAGAGGGTGTTCCAAACCTACTTGGGCTAATTCATTGTGGTTTTCATATATGATATTTTGGTCTAATCCAAATCTGAGGCTGAACATGAGGAACATCTCCGGTTTATATTGTAGACTCTACGAGAGAAGCAATTATATGCAAAATTCAGCAAGTGTGAGTTTTAGCTCTTAGAGGTTGTGTTTTTTGGGGCATGTAGTGTCAGTTGAGGGTATTCGGGTTGACCCGAAGAAGATTGAGGCTATAATGAGATGGAAGCAAGCCAAGAATGTTCTTGAGATCCAAAGCTTCTTGGGTTTAGCTGGCTATTATTGGAGGTTTGATGATGGTTTCTCTATTATCGTAGCTCTGTTAACTATACTTCCGAGGAAGAATGTTCCTTTTGTTTGGATTGAGGCTCAACATGTAACCCTCTTAGCCCGGCCTAGACGCTTGACCTGAACTATAAAGATTACACGGGGAAAACCAAAGTCAACCCGGAAGTCAACCTTGATTAACGACCTTTTTTTCATTTTAATCTTGTCTAAATACATATTAAACCTAAGTGAGTACTCACGTAACATAGATGAGAAAGGCACATCGATCGGATATCAATTAGGGACTCAATTGCAATTTATAAAAGATTAGGGACCAAATTGTAATTTTTGTAAATTAGAGGGTCTCCGTTGATTTTAGGATTACCATTATGAAATTATTCATGTTACATGCTTCTCTACCAAATTTCATCTTAAAAAGACATCTCAAGCTCAAGCAATTGCAATCAAAACTTTTAGGACTAAAATGTAAAGCATGCAGACTCAAAGCAATTCAAATATGTGTCCAACAGTCACCCGTTTCGGAACACCTACTCGCCGTACCGAAACGCTGTATCGAAATGGTGTTGAATGTTTCGGTACGTGGATATGTTTTGAGACCAGTTCCAAAACATGGCATTCTAGTAACCAAACTGTATCGAAACAGCCCCATACGTTTCGAAACGCCAAGACCATTTCAGGCCCCCGTTCCGAAACACCATAGGGTGTTTCGATACACCCTGCCCAGAAACAACAACAAATGCTGGTTTTTCATTCATTAACACACTCAAACATGCCTCAAAGGCCCCCAAACCATACCAACAATCCAACATACATATAAGGAACACATTTGGGACATTCTAACACGAACATAACATCAAACAAAAATTCACATTGTCTAGAGGCATGCTTCCTAATCACAAACCAAAATAAGCAATCCAACCTCAAACCAAACAATTAAGGTCATTTACAACTCAAACAAGCTAACACAAACATGCCACAACCTTAGGGAGTTCAACATATCTCCCAAATACAAATCTTGGTTTCCCATTGCTATTATATCAAAACTAAAATGTGTGAAAACTTCACCATACATGAGCTTGAACTTCTTTGGATCACCTTAACCTCCTTGATGCTCGAAAACACCTCAATTATCTGCATTATTGGTAAAAGAGAGAGCGTAAGCACAAATGCTTAGTGAGGCATGCTCTAAAGAAAACCAACACAATAATGCATATCTTGAAAACACTTTCTCAAAAGCTTTTGAACAACATGCTCATTCTATCTCATGCTTGGAAACCATTCAAAGCAACTTCTCATTGAAAACACATGTACCTTCATTCTATTTCATGAATTTAAACCAATGCAAAACTCATGGAAAAGCCATACTCATGCTTGTACTCTAAAGCATTTCATAAACAAATCACATATGCATTTCTCATAGCATAAATCATTTCTTCAAAGGTACATGTGAATCAAAAATCATTACATATATTATATTGGCATTTCACATCTCATTATTACTCGGATATGCGGACATCTCACTAGACACTTCCGGTGGCATCTCTCATCACCGTACTCACTCGTCTAGTAACATAGTTTCCGGTGGAATCTCACATCATCGTACTCACATGGCGGAATTTCACATCGCCACAAAGCTTGGGTATTTCACCAAGTCCTACCCGATGGAATGCCCATCATCAGTTCTCTCCCTTTGGCTTAACCAAAGAGCACGTACGAATTTTTAGTTTATAGTGCACTCTCATCCTATTGATTGATCAATTATATCCGGTAAGTATCTCAACATTTATGCCAATATATTATGATAAACATCATCTCACCTACTGTTTTTCATGCAACAATTCTCAAACTTTCTCATCTCATTTCAAAACCATAACATTTGCTATGCTTTAACATAAAAGCTCAAATCTCAACTATGCAACATGTTACTTCATGAAATCATTTAAGCATCATCTCATGCTATAAAATATGCATAAAAATAGTAGGAATTTATCAATCTTAAACCATGAGCATGTAAATGCATTTAAGGGGCAATCACCACATTCAAGAGAGCAATCTAGCCAATACTTACTTCCTGACTTAGGAAGGTGTTTCAAACTTTCCTAAATCCCCAAACCTTGTTTCTTTGTCCCTCAAGGACTTCTAAAACCGTACGCACTCACCGATTACGTTTCGTTTGCTCGCCGAAACGCTATCTAAGCTTCTGGATCAACCCCAAAGGTGTCCGAAGATGTCTCCCCTGTTTTAAACACATAAGAGCAGAGGATTAATGCATCATCATGCATTGAAATCATTAGCCACACACCTAAACTCGCTTCTCTACACAAACACCACATTTTGGCTACTAAACACTACCGAAATCACCTCCAAACTCTTCCAAAACCAAACCCAGCCAAGATCCATCACTTCTAATCATTTCTAAACATCAATTAACATAAAAAACAAACACAACCACGTCATTATACCTCCAGCTATAACATAACACCAAAATCACCCCTAAAACCATCATTATAACAAGCAAAACTTGGGAAAAACAAACCTATTCGGGATTGGATTGATAAAACCTCATTTGTAACATCAATTAACATCCAAAATACATTAGAAAACCATCTCAAAACAGAGCCCAGTCATTCACCACGAAAATCTTCAAGATCTCTTCCAAAATCTTGAGTTTTAAGACAATTTCTTGTTTCTAACATTAAAACCACTTAAAAATCATTAATAAAGGATTGATAATTTGGGAATTTCAGTAAAGAACTGATCATTAGAGGAGAAGGACGAAGCTTACCTCTAATGGATGATTTATCCTTGATTTGGGCAAGTTTCCTTGAAAATTTAATGTAGAAATCAAGTGGATTTGATGAGGAATTGATTAAGAATCAAAGAGAGGTTGAAATCTCATCAAATGAAGTGAAAATCAAAGTGTATTTGCTGGAGAAAATGTGTTTGGTTGAAAGGAATTTGAGAGAAAATAAAATGAGGGAAAATTTGTGAAAAGTAGTTATGAAAAGTCAAAGGTGGTTTTCTAATTTAATCACCTTCATTTTCTTTAATTAAAACATTAATTAAATCACCCAAATTAAGGAAAAATCTGATGAAAACATTTTGGAAAAATTAGCTCCCTAAAGATTCAAAGTTTCAATCATTTACAAAACAATCACTACTTAACTTTGCAAAAACTACGATTTGGTCACTACACCGAAATGTAGTATTTTCAAACCTTATTTTGTAAAATTGATTCCACCATTCTCTTTTATATATTAAATGAGGATTTTTGGATATTTTTCTATATTTTAAAGCATCCCGAACTAGGTGTTCCCTAAAACTCCTTTTTAGGTTTGAACCGTTTTCCAGACCGATCCGGTTCACACTCTAAACATCTAGGCCCAAATTTGGGGTGTTACAACTCTCCACCTCTTAAGAAATTTCGTCCTCGAAATTTACCTGGAGGAAAAAGGTAAGGAACCTACTTCTTCATATCATCTCTTCTTTCCCACGTGGCTTCCTCAACACCACGATGCCTCCACAACACCTTAACCAGCTCAATGGTCTTACCACGGAGAACCTTACTGTCCGAATCCAAAATCTCGACCGGCTCCTCATCATAGGTCAAATCTGGATTCAACTCAACTTCCTCCACGGGCATAACATGCGAAGGATCCGACTGATACCTTCGAAGCATGGACACATAAAACACATTATGAATCCTCTCTAGCTCCTGTGGTAGCCTCAGCTTATAAGCAACATGACCCACACGTTCTATCACCTCGTATGGTCCAATGTATCTAGGGCTCAACTTACCCTTTTGGACAAATCTCATCACCTTCTTCCAAGGTGAAACCTTTAAGAACACATGGTCACCCACTACAAACTCAATCTCCTTACGCTAAAAATCCGCGTAAGACTTTTGCCGATCAGAGGCTGCCTTCAATCGCTCACAAATGAGCTTCACCTTCTCGGTGGTTCCTTTCAACAAAGTCGACATCGAGACCAACTTTTGTCCCGTTTCAGCCCAGCAAAGAGGAGTTATGCACTTCCTCCCATACAAGGCTTCATAAGGTGCCATTTGAATACTTTCCTAGTAGCTATTATTATAAGCAAACTCCACCAAAGGCAAGTGCTTCTCCCAAGAGCCTTGAAACTCAATCACACAGCACCTCAACATATCCACAAGCACTTGGATAACATGCTCAGACTGACGATCTGTTTGCGGATGATAAGAAGTACTGAAATTCAGCCGCATACCCAATGCCTGATGTAAACACCCCCCAAAACCTTGCCGTGAACCTCGGATCCCTATCTGACACTACAGATTTTGGTACACCATGCAAACGTACAATCTCAGCAATGTACGGTTCTACAAGCTTATCCAAGGTATACGTAGTATGCACAGGTAAGAAATGCGCACACTTCATAAGGCGATCCACAATCACCCACACAAAATTCTTCTTTGATGGCGTCAAAGGCAAACCAGACACAAAGTCTATGGTGATCCTCTCTCATTTCCATTCAGGGATCCTCAACGGTTGCAACAACCCCGAAGGAAACTGATGCTCAGCCTTAACCCGCTGACAAACCATGCACTTGCTCACATACTCAGCAACATCCTTCTTCAAACCCACCCAATAGTATTCATCCTTCAGATCACGGTACATCTTTGTACTACCTGGGTGCATAGCAAAAGGACTACTACGAGCTTCAGTCAGAATAGTATGCCTCAACTCCACATCATCCGACACTACTATTCGACTTCCAAAACATAGAACTCCATCATCATTAAAACAAAAATCCGATGGTCTATCCTCAGCAATATCCTGAACATGTGGCACCAAAGAATCATCCAACAACTGCTCATCCTTTATCAACTGAACCAAAGATGGTTTCACTTGCAATTCAGCCACAAGACCTCCATCTCGCGATATGCTCAAGCTAGCAAACATCTCGCTTAACTCCACCACCACTTTTCTGCTCAAGGCGTTAGCCACAACATTGGCCTTTCCCGGGTGATACTCGATCGTTAGATCGTAATCCTTAAGCAACTCCACCCATCGCTGTTGCCTAAGATTCAACTCTTTCTGAGACATCAAATACTTCAAACTCTTGTGATCCATGTACACAGTACACTTCTCACCATAAAGATAATGTCTCCAGATTTTCAATGCAAAAACCACTACAGCTAACTCAATATCATGCGTAGGATAATTGCACTCATGCACCTTCAACTGACACGATGCGTAAGCCACCACCTTACCCTCTTGCATTAGCACACACCCCAAACCAACGTAGGATGCGTCACTGTACACCACAAACTCCTTCCCTGATTCAGGTTGAACCAAGATAGGAGCTTGCGTCAAAGCTGCCTTAAGCTTCTCAAAAGCTTGCTGACTCGCTTCCGTCCACTCATACTTAACATCTTTTTGCAACAACTTCGTTAAAGGAGCAACAATCTTAGAAAATCCATCCACGAACCTGCGGTAGTATCCTGCCAACCCAAGGAAACTACGAACTTCAAGAACAGACTTAGGAGACTTCCAATTCATCACCGCCTCAACCTTCTGAGGATCAACTCGAATCCCTTCATCCGAAACCACATGACCAAGGAACACAACTTCCTTAAGCCAAAACTCACACTTGCTCAGCTTAGCATAAAGTTGATTTTCCAACAGCGTTTGCAAAACAACTCTCAAATGACCTTCATGCTCCTCCTCAGTACGAGAGTACACAAGGATATCGTCGATGAACACCACAACGAACTTATCCAAGTATCCGTGGAACACTCTATTCATCATGTCCATGAAAGCAGCAGGAGCATTCGTCAAGCCAAACGACATTACAAGGAACTCATAATGCCCATACCTCATTCTAAAGGTTGTTTTCGGCACATCCACATCTTTCACCTTTAGCTGATAGTACCCTGACCTCAAATCAAATTTTGAAAACACAGTCGCTCCCCGAAATTGATCAAAAAGGTCATCAATCCTCGGCAAAGGATACCTGTTTTTGATGGTCAACTTATTCAGCTGACGATAATCGATGCACATTCTCATTGTGCCATCCTTCTTCTTCACAAACAAGACCGGTGCACCCTAAGTGACACACTAGGCCGAATGAACCCACGGTCAAGCAACTCCTGAAGTTGCGTCTTCAACTCCTTCCGCTCTTTGGGTGCCATGCGATAGGGATCAATGGACACCGAAGTTGTGTTCTCATACAACTAAATCCCAAACTCCACCTCTCGACTAGGCGGCAATCCAGGTAATTCCTCCAGAAACACTCCAAGAAACTCACGTACAATTCTTATATCTTGAACGCGCAACTCCTTTGAACTAGGATTCATAACAAAGGCTAGATAAGCCTCGCAACCTTGCCGCAACATCCGACTTGCTTCCAATATAGATACCACATTGGCAAGAAACTTCACATTCTCGCCCACTACAACCATTTCATTCATAATCATCCGCTAGTTTCAACGAAACTCGCTTGCTTTCAAAATCCACCACAACTCTATGTTCAACAAGCCAATCCATGCCAAGGATTACATCAAAGCCATAGAATGACAATTCCATGAGATCAACAAGAAAAACATGATTTTGCACCTTCAAGGGACATCTCCTATAAAACTTTCTTGTTACCACCGTCTCACCAAAAGAACTAGTCACACGCATACCCACATTCAAAGACTCAACAGGTAAACCAAGCATTTGAGCATGTTCACGCAATATGTACGAGTGTGTAGATCCAAAATCAATCAAAGAAAGTAATGACAAGGATTGCAAAGTAAAGGTACCTGCGATCACATCTATATCATTCCTTCCCTCACGATGGGCGTACACTCGAGCCTGACCGCCACCCTCAGGTTGAACGGCCACAACATGTGCTACGTTCCTGCCACCATCATCCCTACGCTGAAAATTACCACGGCCACGCCCACGGCCCCTCTGTGGCTCAGCTGCTCTCATCAGCCCGTCCCTCTCTCAGCGGCTGAGGACAATCCTTTTTCAAATACCCTCGGTTCCTACAATTCCAGCATGTCCCAAGGTTACCCCAACACTCGCCACCATGCCGTCTACCACAACAGTTACATTCAGGAGTCCTCAGAACAGCATTAGGTCCTTGCTGACCTCTACCAGGGTTACCACCCCCACGCCAAACATCATAATGCAGCTTCCTATCCTTATGCCTCTTGTTGCGATCTCTACCATAATCGCGTTCAGCCGCCCGCTTTCCAGAGCTAGATCCACCCGCTCGACTAGCCAAACCAAGATTCGATTCAATGTCCTTGGCTCTATTGACCAAGACATCAAAATCCGTGTAATCAGCTGCAAGCATATAGGTCTTGACATCCGCTACTAACCCATAACGGAATCGTTCGCACCTCTCCCGCTCACTAGGGATTAGCTTAGGTGCATACTGACTGAGCCGAACAAACTGAATTTCATATTCAACTACTGACATATTGCCTTGCACGAGAGACATAAACTCTCTTATCTTTTCATCGAGGTAACGTACTCCCAGGTACTTCCGCTTGAACGCATTCAAGAAGAACATCCAAGTCACCTCATCATCCTCCGACCCGGAGATAGTGGTCGTCCACCACGTATAAGCATTACCATGCAGCAGTGACACAACAAAACCCAGCTTCTGTATATTGTTGCAGTTCATCTGACCCAAAATCCTCTTGGTGCACTCCAACCAAGACTCAGATCCTTCCTGAGATAAGCCTCTGAACTCAGTCCCTTATAGACTGCAAAGACGTTCCAAAAGCAACCTCACATTAGCATCATCCTAATGCGCAGCTCCATGAGCTCCAGCTACTACTGCCTGGAAAGCTCCAACAATAGCCTGAATCAACATGGTCATGTCACGAGCAGCCTGCCCCTGCACACCCTCGGGTCCAGCAACCCTAGCACCAGCACCAGCATTTCCGGCACCACCACCACCGGGTGGTCCACCACCAGGGGGAGGAGGAGGTAAATCTTCAGCATTCTTGACATTCTCATTATCAACCATCGATCTAGTATTGATTCTCAGCTCTCTACGTGGCCCCATTATAAAGAAAACAATGCACTGACAAAAAATGCAATAAACACAATTAGGCACAATAAGGTAAGTAATCCAAGTACTCAAGCTCATTTTTCGAAAACAATTCTTCTCAATAGTTTTGATATAGCAATGAGATCTCCAACCACACTCCAAACATAACATAGCATCACAAAATCATCTTAAATGAATCATACACCACTAATCATACATCATTCTTTCACCAAGAAGATACATCATGCATAAACACATACATCACCCACATATCAAACCCCAATTATTCGATAACCTAGGTCTGATACCAACAAATGTAACCCCCTTAGCCCAGCCTAGACGCTTGACCCGAACTACAAAGATTACACGGGGAAAACTAAAGTCAACCCAGAAGTCAACCTTGATTAACGACCCTTTTTTTCATTTTAATCTTGTCTAAATACATATTAAACTTAAGTGAGTACTCACGTAACATAGATGAGAAAGGCAGACCGATCAGATATCAATGAGGGACTCAATTGCACTTTATATAAGATTAAGGACCAAATTGTAATTTTTGTAAATTAGAGGGTCTCCGTTGATTTTAGGATTACCATTATGAAATTAATCATGTTACATGCTTCTCTACCAAATTTCATCTTAAAAAGACATCTCAAGCTCAAGCAATTTGAATCACAACTTTTAAGACTAAAATGTAAAGCATGCAACTCAAAGCAATTCAAATCTGTGTCCAACGGTCACCCGTTTCGGAACACCTACTTGCCGTACCGAAACGCTGACTGTTTCGGTACGCGGGTATGTTATGAGACCAGTTCTGAAACATGGCATTCCAGTAGCCAAATTGTATCGAAACAGCCCCATACGTTTCGAAACGCCAAGACCATTTCAGGCCCCCGTTCCGAAACACCATAGGGTGTTTCGATACACCATGCCTAGAAACAGCAGCAAATGCTGGTTTTTCATTCATTAACACACTAAAAAATGCCTCAAAGGCCCCCAAACCATACCAGCAATCCGACATACATATAAGTAACAGATTTGGGACATTCTAACACGAACATAACATCAAACACAAATTCACATTGTCTAGAGGCATGCTTCCTAATCACAAACCAAAATAAACAATCCAACCTCAAATCAAACAATTAAGGCCATTTACAACTCAAACATGCTAACACAAACATGCCACAACCTTAGGGAGTTCAACATATCTCCCAAATACAAATCTTGGTTTCCCATTGCCATTATATCAAAACTAAAGTGTGTGAAAACTTCACCATACATGAGCTTGAACTTCTTTGGATGACCTTAACCTCCTTGATGCCCGAAAACACCTCAATTATCTGCATTATTGGTAAAAGAGAGAGCGTAAGCACAAATTCTTAGTGATGCATGCTCTAAAGAAAACCAACACAATAATGTATATCTTGAAAACACTTTCTCAAAAGCTTTTGAACAACATGCTCATTCTATCTCATGCTTGGAAACCATTCAAAGAAAATTCTCATTGAAAACACATGTATCTTCATTCTATCTCATGCATTTAAACCAATGCAAAACTCATGGCAAAGCCATACTCATGCTTGTACTCTAAAGCATTTCATAAACAAATCACATATGCATTTCTCATAGCATAAATCATTTCTTCAAAGATACATGTGAATCAAAAATCATTATGTATTTTGTATTGGAATTTCACATCTCATTATTACTCGGATATGCAGACATCTCACTAGACACTTCCAGTGGCATCTCTCATCATCGTACTCACTCGTCTAGCAACATAGTTTCCGGTGGAATCTCACATCACTGTACTTAGATGGCAGAATCTCACATCGCCACAAATCTTGGGTATTTCACCAAGTCCTACCGGATGGAATGCCCATCATGGGTTCTCTCCCTTTGGCTTAACCAAAGAGCACGTACGAATTATTAGTTTATAGTGCACTCTCATCCTATTGATCGATCAATTATATCCGGTAAGTATCTCAACATCGATGCCAATATATTATGATAAACATCATCTCACCTACTGTTTTTCATACAACAATTCTCAAACTTTCTCATCTCATTTCAAAACCATAACATTTGCTATGCTTTAACATAAAAGCTCAAATCTCAACTATGCAACATGTTACTTCATGAAATCATTTCAAGCATCATCTCATGCTACAAAATATGCATAAAATAGTAGGAATTTATCAATCTTAAACCATGAGCATGTAAAAGCATTTAAGGGGCAATCACCACATTCAAGAGAGCAATCTAGCCAATACATACTTCCGGACTTAGGACGGTGTTTCAAACCTTTCCTAAATCCCCAAACCTTGTTTCTTTGTCCCTCAAGGACTTCTAAAACCATACACACTCACCGATTACGTTTCGCTTGCTCGCCGAAACGCTATCTAAGCTTCCGGATCAACCCCATAGGTGTCCGAAGATGTCTCCCCTATTTTAAACACATAAGAGCAGAGGATTAATGCATCATCATGCATTGAAATCATCAGCCACACACCTAAACTCGCTGCTCTACACAAACACTACATTTCGGCTACCAAACACTACCGAAATCACCTCCAAACTCTTCCAAAACCAAACCCAACCAAGATCCATCACTTCTAATCATATCTAAACATCAATTAACATCAAAAACCAACACAACCACGTCCTTATACCTCCATCTATAACAGAACACCAAAATCACCCAAAAACCATCATTCTAACAAGCAAAACTTAGGAAAAACAAACTTATTCGGGATTGGATTGATAAAACCTCATTTGTAACATCAATTAACATCCAAAATACATTATAAAACCATCTCAAAACAGAGCTCAATCATTCACCACGAAAATCTTCAAGATCTCTTCCAAAATCTTGAGTTTTAAGACAATTTCTTGTTTCTAACATTAAAACAACTTAAAAATCATTAATAAAGGATTGATAACTTGGAAATTTCAGTAAAGAACTGATCATTAGAGGAGAAGGACGAAGCTTACCTCTGATGGATGATTTCTCCTTGATTTGGGCAAGTTTCCTTGAAAATTCAATGTAGAAATCAAGTGGATTTGATGAGGAATTGATTAAGAATCAAAGAGAGGTTGAAATCTCATCAAATGAAGTGAAAATCAAAGTGTATTTGCTGGAGAAAATGTGTTTGATTGAAAGGAATTTGAGAGAAAATAAAATGAGGGAAAATTTGTGAAAAGTAGTTATGTAAAGTCAAAGGTGGTTTTCTAATTTAATCACCTTCATTTTCTTTAATTAAAACATTAATTAAATCACCCAAACTAAGGAAAAATCTGATGAAAACATTTTGGTAAAATTAGCTCCTTAAAGATTCAAAGTTTCAATCCTTTACAAAATAGTCACTACTTAACTTTGCAAAAACTGCGATTTGGTCACTACACCGAAATGTAGTATTTCCAAACCTTATTTTGTAAAATTGATTCCACCATTCTCTTTTATATATTAAATGAGGATTTTTGCATATTTTTCTATATTTTTAAAGCATCCCGAACTAGGTGTTCCCGAAAACTCCCTTTTAGATTTGAACCGTTTTCCAGACCGACCCGGTTCAGACTCTAAACATCTAGGCCCAAATTTGGGGTGTTACACAACAGACTTGTTTTAAGAAGCTCAAGATTTTGTTGACTAAAGCACCCGTTTTAACTCAACCTGAGCTTGAGAAGGCATACACCGTTTACAATTGATGTGAGCACATCCATGCCAGCAAATGAGGTTAATCCGGAGGTCTTGCCAATAGGACCTATCACTCGTTCTAAGGCAAAGAAATTCAGAGAAGTTGTTTCTCTCACTTGTGCTAAAATTTCTGAATCTTTTGATAGTGATTGTGCCTTAGAGAATAGGTTTTATAATGTGTTGCATGCTGATATGTGGCATATCTATGCTTATACTACGTATCTAAGTGTGTTTACTATGTATATATTATGTTTGGTGTGTTTTGGATTTGTTTGATATGACTTATAATGTTTTGTATTTGTTTGTGCGTTATTGAATAAGATTACAAAGCTTTGATAAGTGTTTCATTGTTTTGTAACATGCACATGAAAGGACAACAACTCAAGAGAGTTATATTCAACTCGGAAGAAGCTCAAGAGAGTTTATGCAGCTCAGCTCTAGCTTAGGAGAATGTATCCAAATCACCTTCAGCTCAAGATAGCTGGAAGGCGTTGATCCCAGCTCACTTCAGCTCACTTCACTTGTAGCTAGCTCATTCTAGCTCAGCTCAGTTCCAATCAGCTCAACTTCAGATCCACTAGCTCAACTTTAGTTGACAAGTCTAGAAGTAGCTTAAAAGTGTCCTACATGTCGGGGAGTGTACTAGTGCACATTTGGCAGCCTAGGTGGCATCCAGTCATACGAAGCATCCACGTGGCAGCTTGGATGATGTGTGTGCATGTGTGAGGCCGAAACCAACCTTCTTCATGTGTGTATGTGCGGCAAAGTGAAGATAAGAAGGCAAAGTTAATTGTTTGAATTTCAAACAAATTAACACATGTTAAATGTGTTAAACATGGTGCCATCTTTTCAAATGCTTGGCTAGGAATGCATGCTGCCCAAAGGATGAGTTTATGTGTTTGAATTAATTTTTTTTAATTAATTTCAGCCACATAATCAAATTCGGCCACCCTCATCTTTCTCATATATATATGTGTTTTAAACAATGTAAAAGGGTTAGACTTTTATAATGAAAAATTTATTTGTGAGTTTTCTCTCAAATTCGGTAATTTTTAGAACTTCTTTGACATTTCAGACTTAATTTTGTTGTCAAATTTCCTTGATACTTCGGGTTCCTAGATTGCTATCTAGAGGGTCCAAGTCCGTTGACGTTGAACGTATTCAATTCGGGTTTGCATAATAGATTGTGCGAGTTCTTTCGAGTTCTTCGTTGTTCAAGTTTCCAACAAATTTCCAGCAAGTTTCTACCATTTTGAGCACTCAAGACGACCATGGATGAACGTTGAAGCATTCATCTTCCTCCTTCTTCAAATCTGCCCAAAAATTCCAGCAACTTCTTTCCTTATTTCTTTTTGTTTCTTTTCTTCATTTCGTGTCATTTTAGAGTCTAAATCGGCCTTCTTGTTTTGTTTCACTTGCAGGGATATGCTTGCTTGAATCGTAGATCCGTATCACTCAAGGAACGTTGTTTCGACAAGCAACGCTCTTATCATGTAGAATCAGAGCCAGGTTGGATTTTAGCACGTTCTGCATTCAAAAATCATGAAAACAAAACAAAAAGACAAAAAAATGAGTTCGATAATTACATAAATCAAAGACAAAGTTTGACTTTTAAAAAGTCAAAATTTGAAATAAAAAAAATAAAAAATTCCAGATTCGAAATTTACAAAAAAAAAGTGAAAAGGAAAGAGTGATGGTTCGTTGAAATGATGAAGGATGCTCAAGCTGTGCCATGAAATGTTTGAAAATCAACCGAAACAACTTATTCTTATTTGTTCGGTGATAGGATTGTTGAAAGCATTTCTTTTGCAGTAAGTTGCTGAATTTTCTTTCGTTTTGTCATCCTAATTTTCTTCATTTCACTTGTTCTTAATTTCCATCATTGTCTTTTATTTTCTAGCCTTGTTATTTCATTTTACAGCCCTAACTTTGTTTTAACTGTTTGTTTCTTTGACCTTATTGCTTTCTTTGAAAGTTGACACAGTTAACAAGTCAGAAAGATCGAGTTAGTTCCTTAAAGAACTGATTGCGAGAGATTGAGTGGAAAAAGGCAATTATGCGTGGTGAGAACAGAAGGGAGACAAAAAGAGCCATTCAAGTTTTCTCCCGAGTGAAACACGAGTGTTGAGTGCAATTGTTGAGTGATTTTCTTTGGAGCGATCTGTGAGACTTTGTTGTGTGTGCAGTAAGGTCCATTTCTTTATTTTTCACTAACATGTATATATTGTGTTGTTTTGTTTGTTGTTTTTTATTTAAAATGGCAGGCTCTAATGATTATTCGGGTAGACAGAAACCACTGAATCTCCAGATGCAAGCCTTGGAACGCATGATGCAATGAGTGGTGACTACTGCATTGGAGCCATTACAGTCTGGAATGGATAGAATTGATGGAGGATCCAATTCTGCACATGAAGGACTAAACGATAATGAAGTCGATCAGTCATTGAGACAACATACTCCTAGGCAAGGACGTGTGCAATAGGTAGATGAAAATTTGACTAACATAAAGGTTTCTATTCCTTTTTTTTTCAGAGACGTACATATCCTGATGCATACATAGCTTGGGAAAGCAAAGTTGAACACGTTTTTTAGTGTTACAATTACTCGTAACAAAAAAAGGTCCATTTAGCAGCGATGAAGTTTGTCGACTATGCCTTGATATGGTGTGATCAGTTACTGCTTAGTCAGGGACGTACATGCGAAGGTCCAGTGACTACATGGGATGAAATGAAACGAATAATGCGAAAACGGTTTGTTCCATCTCATTACCATCGTGATTTATATAAAAAATTACAAAGTTTGAAACAGGGTAATTGAAGCGTCAAAGATTATTTCAAGGATATGGAGATGGCCATGATGCGTCCAAACGTCGAGGAAGATCGAGAAGCAACCATGGCACGTTTTTTTGCAGGATTGAATCAAGAAATTGCCATTGTTGTTGAATTTCAGTATTACGTCAAATTAGATGATATGGTGCACATGGCAATTAAAGTTGAACGCCAGCAGCGCAGAAAGTCTTCAAATCGAGGTAATACTCCATTTAAATCATTTTCAATTCCATTGAATGCTCCTAACAATTTCAGGAAGCAAGCACCACAAGCACCACTTCAGATACGCGAGAAAGAAGAATCGAGCAAGCTAAAGACTCCTATCACTGAAAATAGGCGTGACAAGCAGGTGGTGACACAAGAACGTTTGAGAGACATTATGTGTTTCAAGTGATTAGGATGAGGACATGTTGTCAGTCAGTGCCTAAATCGAAGGGCCATGATGTTGTTAGATTGTGGCGAGATCGAGTCTGAGTCTAAGGAAGATGAGCAGGACCCCCTACAGTGGACATTGAAGAAGATGATGATAATGTACAGACATTTGCTACCGGTGAAGCACATGTTGTCAAGGGAAGTTTGAATACGCAACCAATTCAAGATGAATAGCAGTGAGAGAACGTCTTTCATACAAGATGTCTCATCAATGATAAGGTATGTGTTGTAATTATCGATGATGGTAGTTGCACTAATGTTGCTAGTTCTGTGATGGTTGATAGGTTAGGTTTGAAGACGACAAAGCATCCAAATCCTTACAATTTATAGTGGATGAACAACGGAGGAGAGATCAGAGTGACTAAGCAGGTTCTAGTGTCGTTTGCCATTGGAAAGTACAAGGATGAAGTACTTTGCGATGTCTTTTCGATGGATGCAAGCCATTTGCTTTTGGGACGCTCGTGGCAGTTTGACAAGAGGGCGATGCATGATGGCTTTACGAACATGTATTCTTTTATGAATCAGGTAAGAAGATCACCTTGGCACCTTTGACACCGAGTCAAGTGCAAGAAGACCAAGTGACATTGCGAGAGAATATCGAAGAAGCTCAAGGGAAAAAAAAGATGAATGTGTACGCAAACAGCAAGGGAATCAAGAAATGTCTTTCCTCTCAAAATTCTTTGCTTACTTTGTTATTTAAAGATAGTTGTTTAGTGGCTGAGATTTCAAGTGATTTGCCTGCTTCAATTTCATCTCTTTTGCAGGAATTTGAGGATGTGTTTCCGGATGAAACACCAAAGGGTTTACCCCCTCTTCGTGGCATTGAACATCATATTGATTTTATTCCAAGAGCCAAGATTCTGAATAGACCAACATACTGAAGTAACCCCGAAGAGACGAAGGAAATTCAAAGACAGATTTCATAGTTGTTGGACAAGGGGTACATTCGAGAGAGTTTGAGTCCGTGTGTTGTACCAATGTTGCTAGTACCAAAGAAAGACAGAACTTGGAGGACGTGTGTTGATTGTCGAGCAGTGAACCGGATTACAATCAAGTATCGACATCCCATTCCTCGACTGGTGACATGCTGGATGAGTTATGCAGAGCGACTATCTTCTCCCAAATTGATTTGAAGAGTGGATATCATCAGATTCGTATGAGAGAAGGTGACGAGTGGAAGATAGCGTTCAAGACGAAGCTAGGTCCGTATGAATGGTTAGTGATGCCTTTTGGTTTAACTAATGCACCGAGTACTTTTATGCGTTTGATGAATCATGTTCTGCAATCTTTTATTGGCAAGTTTTGTGTTGTGTATTTTGATGACATTTTGATCTATAGCAAGACTTTGCAGGATCATGTAGAACATTTGAGAGCTATTTTGCAGACTTTGCGAGAAGAAAAGTTGTTTGGTAACATGGAGAAATGTGTGTTTTGTACTGACAAACTTACATTTCTTGGTTACATTGTTAGTTCATAGGGTTTTGAAGTCGATCCTTAGAAGATTAAGGCGATTCAAGAATGGCCACAACTGACATCGATTAGTCAGGTTAAATCGTTTCATGGTTTAGCTAGTTTCTATCGTCAGTTTGTTCCCCATTTTAGTTCTATTACCACCCCTTAACCGGGATTACAAAGAAGAATTCAGTCTTCTCATGGGGTAAAGAACAAGAGGACACCTTTCTGAAAATAAAAGATTGTTTGACAAAAGCGCATGTTTTAGCATTACCTGATTTTGATAAAATTTTTGAAGTTGAATGTGATGCTTCTAGAGTTGGTATAGGTTCTGTTTTGTCATAGGAAAAGAGGCCCGTTGAATATTTCAGTGAGAAACTTAGTGGAGTAACATTGAACTATCTTGTCTACGACAAGGAGATGTATGCATTGATTCGGGCATTGGAGACTTGGTAGCATTATTTGTTGCCTAAGGAGTTTGTGATTCACACTAATCATGAGGCTTTACGATACATTACAGGTCAGCATAAATTGAATAAACGACATGCTAAATGGGTTGAATTTCTTGAGTCTTTTCCTTATATCATTTGTTACAAAAAGGGTAAAGACGATGTCGTTGCTGATGCTTTATCACGCAGATATGCACTTTTAAATTACCTTAATTCTCATTTGATTGGATTTGCATATATTCGTTAGTTATACACTGATGATCCTAATTTTAGGGATAAGTTTAATGCTTGTGAAAAAGGTGCGGATGTAAAGTTTTACAGGCATGATGGCTATCTTTTCAAAGAAAACAGGATATGCATTCCACAAGGATCTATGCATGATATTCCGCTTCGTGAAGCACATGAAAGTGGACTAATGGGTCACTTTGGAGTCACCAAGACGTTGCAGACATTGAAGGAGCATCTATTTTGACCTAAGATGCGCAAGGATGTTAAAAGGAACTGTGAACGTTGTGTGACTCGTAAGAAAGCAAAATTGAAGGTTTCCCCACATGGTATGTACTTGCCTTTACCTATTCCTGATTCCCCTTGGACTGATATTTCGATGGATTTTGTTTTAGGACTGCTTAGAACTAGGACAAGTAGAGATAATATATCTGTTGTGGTTGATAGGTTCTCGAAGATGGCACATTTTATTGTATGCCATAAGACTGATGATGCTGTGAATGTGGCTAACTTGTTCTTTAGAGATGTTGTTCGTTTGCATGGCATTCCTAGGTCAATTGTTTCTAACAGGGATGTAAAGTTTTTGAGTCACTTCTGGAGGACTCTTTGGAGCAAGCTAGGTACGAAACTTATATTTTCTACTACTTTCCATCCCCAAACTGATGGACAAACTAAGGTTATTAACAGTGTTTTATCTGCTTTACTTTAATCCATCATTAAAAAGAACATTAAAACTTGGGAAGATTGTTTGCCACATGTTGAATTTGCTTATAATCATGATGTACATTGTACTACTAAGATGTCACCGTTTGAAGTTGTTTATGAATTTAATCATATCTCTCCTCTAGATATGTTGCCTTTACCATATGAACAAGTGATGAATAGTGATGGTCAAAGCAAAGCAGAATATGTGAAGAATTACATCAACAGGTTAAGGAGAACCTAGAATGAAGGACTCAACACTATGAAAAGCAAGCAAACAAAGGAAGGAAGCGAGTCACCTTCGATGATGGTAATTGGGTTTGGGTTCATTTTCGAAAGGAACGATTTCCAGCCCAAAAACAGTCTAAGTTGTTACCACGAGGAGATGGTCCTTTTCAGGTGTTGGTGAAAGTGAATGGCAATGCCTACAAGTTGGATTTACCGGGTGAATACAATGTGAGTTCCATATTTCATGTTTCTGATTTAAGCCCTTATGACAACCCTATAGATTTGAGGACAAATCCTTTTCAAGAAGGGGGGATGATGTGAGTACATCCATGCCAGCAAAGGAGGCTAATCCAAAGGTCTTGCCAATAGGACCTATCACCCGTTCTAAGGCAAAGAAATTTAGGGAACTTCTTTCCCTCGTGTTAAAGTTTCTGAATCTTTTGATAGTGATTGTGCCTTAGAGAATAGGCTTTATAATGTGTTGCATGCTGATATGTGACATATCTATGCTTATACTACGTATCTAAGTGTGTTTACTATGTATATATTATGTTTGATGTGTTTTGTATTTGTTTGATATGACTTATAATGTTTTTGTATTTGTTTGTGTGTTATTGAATAAGATCACAAAGCTTTGATAAATGTTTCATTGTTTCGTAACATGTACATGAAAGGACAACAACTCTAGAGAGTTTTATTCAGCTCAGAGGAAGCTCAAGAGAGTGTATGCAGCTCATCTCCAGCTTAAGAGAGTGTATACAGCTCAGCTCCAGCTCAAGAGAGTGTATCCAACTCACCTTCAGCTCAAGATAGCTGGAAGGCTTTGATCCCAGCTCACTTCACTTGTAGCTAGCTCATTCTAGCTCAGCTCAGATCCAGTCAGCTCAACTTCAGCTCCACTAGCTCAACTTTAGCTGACAAGTCCAGAAGTAGTTGAAAAGTATCCTACATGTCGGGGAGTGTATCAGTGCATATGTGGCAGCCTAGGTGGCATCCAATCATACGAAGCATCCTCGTGGCAGCTTGGATGATGTGTGTGCATGTGTGAGGATTTAACCAACCTTCTTCATGTGTGCATGTGAGGCCGAAACCGTTGTTTGGACTGAGGCTCAATAGACTAATTTTGAGAAGCTCAAGATCGTGTTGACTAAAGCACCAATTTTAACTCAGCCCGAGCCTGGGAAGGCTTACACCGTATACAATGATGCTTCTCACACCAAATTAGGATGTGTTCTGATGCAGGATGGGAAGGTAGTGGCCTATACGTCCCGATAGCTAAAAATGCATGAGTGCAACTATCCTACTCGTGATCTTGAGCTTACTTCCATGGTTTTTGCTCTCAAGATCTGGAGACATTATCTCCACTGAGAGAAGTGTTATATCTATACAGCTAAGAGTCTGAAATATCTCTTCACCTAGAATGAGCTTAATCTAAGACAACGACGATGTTTAGAGCTTCTCAAGGACTATGACTGTGAGATTGAATATCATCCAGGCAAGACTAATGTTGTTTCCAATGCCTTGAGTCGTAACGCCATTTCAGATTTGAGAGCTTTATTTGCCCAGATGAGTTTTTCTGAGGATGACAGTCTTTTGGCAGAACTTCAGGTTATTCCTACTCTGATTTTTTATATTCGAGCTGAGCAGCCTAGTGATCTATTTTTGATGCACCGTGTGAGAAAGGTTGAAGAATGTACATCTTAGGATTTCTTTATTGATCAGGATGGAGTTTTGTGTTTTCTTGGTCGGTACTGCATTTAGAGGAATTCTAGGTTGAAATAGGTTATTCTTATTGAGGCCCATGACAGTCTTTATTATATGCATCCTAGTGAGGACAAGATGTATAAGAATCTTCGTGAGAGGTACTGATGGAAAGGCCTCAAGCGCGATGTATTTGGATTTGTGTCGAAGTGTTTGACCTGTTAGAAGGTCAAAGTAGAGCATCATCGTCCATCTGGGTTACTTCATCATATTGAGATTCCTCGGTAGAAGTAAGAGCGTGTGACTATGGACTTTGTTAGTGGTCTTCCTTTGACTCTGTCAAAGAAGGACTCTATCTGGGTTATTGTTGATCATCTAACTAAGTCTACGCATTTCATCCCTGTTCGAGTTGACTATTCTTTGAGCAAGTTGGCTCGGCTTTACATCTCTGAGATTGTTTGACTTCATGGGGTACCGTTTTCCATCATTTCTAACCGTGATATGAGGTTTACAACTAAGTTCTGGATTATTTCCATACTGCTCTAGGTACTCGGTTGAACTTCAGTACTTCTTATCACCCGCAAACTGATGGTCAGTCTGAGAGAGTAATCTAGATTCTTGAGGATATGTTGAGAGGCTATGTAGTTGATTATAGAGGCAGTTGGGAGGATTTCTTACCGCTTACAGAGTTCGCCTACGATAAAAGTTATTAGTCCATTACCAAGATGACATCATATGAGGCTTTGTGTGGGCGTGAGTGTTGTACACCTATTGGTTGGACTGAGCTTAATAAGCACAAGTTGTTGGGACTAGATATTGTTCATGAGGCTGAACAAACTGTAAGACTGATTCGGGGTCGGCTTAAGGTTGCTTTTGACAGATAAAAGTCTTATGACGGTTTGAGACGTCGGGATATCGAGTATGATGTGGGCGATGATGTTTTCCTTAAAGTATCTACGTGGAAGAAGGTACTTCGTTTTTGTAGTAAAGGCAAGCTGAGTCCTCATTCCATTGGTCCCTATCAGATTATTCATCGATTTGGACCAGTTGCCCATCAGCTTGAGTTATCACCAGAGCTTGCACATATTCATGACGTCTTTCACGTCTCTGTGTTGAGGCGATATCATACTGATCCATCTCATATCCTTCATATGGAGGAAATTAAGATATGTCCCGATTTGCATTTTGAGGAGGAACCGGTCGATATTTTTGCTCAGGACAAGAATGTTCTTAGGAGTAAGACCATTAAGATGGTTAAGGTCTTGTGGTGTAATCATGGTCATGATGAGGCTACATGGGAGCCCAAAGCCGTTGTCAAAGCTCAGTATCCACATCTCTTTGATCCAGGTAAATTTTGAGGCCAGAATTTCTTTTAAGGGGGAGAGTTGTAACACCCTAATTTTCCCCAAATTAAAAACCTTAAATTAGGAAATCCCTAATTTCTAAGCCCAAATTTTTGGGAATTATGATCTTAAATCCTAATTTGATTTAAGTGCTAATTCTTCCTAGTTCTGAATCAAGGTGAAACAAGCTTAAGTCTAGAACTCATACTAGGTGGCATAGAAGACTATCTAAAAAATACAATAACCTAAAGTTAGATTTGGTACTTGAAGTTTCTATTTAAAACCATAACTGAAATTCTATAAAATAGAAGACTTATCAAAAAAATCTCGTTTTACCCCAAAACATTTTAGATGCATACAAAAATTCTTTTTTATTTAATTCTTACTTTATGTGAGCCTCAAAGTCTGAGGGTTTTGTAACTCTCAAACGTTAACGAATTCTGATTATTTACTAAAAGTATCTGAATTAAAATCTATAATGTATGCTTAAATAAGTATCTCAATTATAAAGACCCAGAGTCTGAATTACATAATTGTCTCAAAACATTAAATAATAATATGAAAGTCTAATTAAAAATAGTTTATACTGATGATAAATTATCCGAAAAAATACAATATGCTCCAAGTACCGAGTCACCTAAGAGTCTGAGTATATCTAAAAGAGAAACTAAAGGGAGTAAGCTAAAGAGCTTTGTGCATCTCTAAAGTGCAAGGAAAAATCACAATCTCAAAATCACAAATATTTCGATAAAATATTTAAATTCACAAATGATAATGCACAACACAAAACTTTACTTTATAAAAATGATGCAATGAACCCTACTATGTAGCACCGTCTGAAGAGTGAGTTTCCCAGAACCACTCTCTACATTCACCAATCGATGTGTGGTAAAAACCACTGCTTCCACCGCACAATCCTAACCCATGCTCACAATGATGCAAAATCACATTTTTACTAGCCTCAACACATGTTTCCAGGAAACTTCTGAACCGGTGCTCTTGTTTTTGTTACTTTAGCCTTTGGGAAAAGGGTACCAGCGAGCGAATGTCCTCTATATGCTCCTTGTGTTGGAACGTAATCTAAGGAGGATCATCTGCTTCAGGACAGTTGTCCTTTTCAGCTGATGTGGCGGCTGGTGTTGGTGCTGCCGCGACAGGCTTTTCTTTCTGGTTTGGCTGAGTTTCTGGCTATTTATCCACCCTGGATTCATCAATCTGCTTCCCACTTCTTGTAGATATAGCCTTGCATTTTTTGTAAGTGGGTTTGGTTGCTGCCTCTGGGCTGCTGGATGCTGCTCCCATTGTTCGGCTGTTGTAGATCTCTGTGAACTACCCAAATTGGGTCTCCAGATTTTTTATAGCAGCCTCATGGTTGTTCATCACCATCTCCGTCCTGTCCGTAAAAGACCCAGTTTTATCAATGAATTTATTGGTACGAACAATAAAATCACTAGTTCTAGTCATAAAAGTGTGAAGGGTTTCTTCTAGTGAATTATTGTTTTGTGGTTGTTGAGTCTGCTATCTGGACTGGTTCTGTTGGTCGCCTCCTTGTAACTGTTGTGGGTTTGCAGCAGTCTCTGGGTTGCTCAAGGAGAAATTAGGATGGTTCTTCCATCCAGGGTTGTAAGTGTTCTGGGCATGTCTGATGTTCCTCTCATATCCTCTCATATAATTAACAGATGCGGTGCAGTCAGAGGAATCATGGTTGCCCCCACACTTGCCACAGAACGGTTCTACATCCTTTACCTCATGGACTTTCCCAGCAGATTGCACAATTTTCATGACCAGTTCTGTCAGAGTGTCAAGGTGGGCATTGACAGAGTCTGAGGCTTCTACCTCGTTCACAATGGTTGGCCGCCTAATGTCGCCTCGGTGGGCGGTTTGATAATTGTAGTCATTTTTGGCGGGTTGATTCAGCAGCCGCGGTGCCTCTTCTAGTGGTCTGTCGAGGATGATTCCTTTGGCAGAGGCATCGATCATCATCTGCGTTGGGTAGTTCACCCTGTTGTAGAATATTGATACATGCGTCCAAGCTGGAAGACCATGCAACGGACAATTATTCAGCATCTGTTGGTACCGCTCTCATGCTTCGTACATCGGCTCATCATCCCCTTTCCTGAAAGTTGTTATCTCATTGCGCAATCTCTCTGTGACATTGGATGAACTGAATCGGTCCAGGAAATCCTTGCACAGTTCCGTCTATGTGTTGAATGATCATGTCGGTTGATTGTTTAACCACTGTTTTGCCCTATCCCTTAATGAATAGGAGAATAACCTCAGCCTCAGGATGTCTTGGTGGACCCCGTGTATCTTGAATGCTCTGCAGATGTCTAGGAATCCTCTCAAGTGCCGTCGAGCATCTTCACTGGCAGTTCCTCCAAAGTGCCCTAGTGTGTTGATCATGTTAAACATGACATGATTCAACTCGAACTGGTCCGCCTCTATATCAAGTTTTGTCATGGTTGGATCAAACCCTCTGAAATCATGTTCCAAATAGTCTCTAGTGGTTCGGACATGATGAAGATGCCTGGGCGGAATAGGGGGTTCTGCCTTGGTGGATCTTACTGACCTCTAGGCGGCAAGTCTTGCTGCCCATCCCTGCCGTGCGCAGCGTTGTTGGCAGGGTTGTCGTTGTCCATGTTTACCTTTGTTTTGTCATTTTCTTCTTCTTTTAGCTAGAACTACCTTGATCCCCTTCTTAAGTTCTCTTGCCTTAATCTCGATATCGAAGTAAAAGAGGAGTTATCCTTTTGGGATTGCCCTGGTCATACACTAGCAAAGGCAACTGTAAAATTCTTTTTTTCGATTAAAAATGAAAATAAAATAAAAAGTAAAGAAAACTGTAGAAATTAAAAACGAAATTCGCTGTTACCAATCCCCGGAAATGGCGCCAAAAACTTGTAGGGTGTGTAGGTTTTCCCCTTTTTGTAAGAGTGCAAGTGCACACTCCTGCCAAGTTATAGTATAAAAGATGTTGAATCCCACGAAGATTGGACAGCTTGTTTTGAATTGTTGTTCCTACACAAGGAAAAGTAAATTGCACAAGTGAAGTGGTTGTTGATGAGAAAAGTAAATTAAAACACAAGTAACAGAGGAAGTGATCAGGTTGATAGAGAGGGCAGGGTTATGCTGCTTCTTAGTGTAAGAATGCGTTGAAAAGGTCAAGTTGTTTTGTGCTGTCACGATATACTGCCTTGGCGGGTAATGGCAGATTGAGGATGCGACAACTTTCGCTGCCATGGCGAACTCTGCTCATGTAACTTTCGCTGTCTCGGCAGGTGGAATGGAGAGAAGTCCTGGCGGCAAGTCTGGCAAATACTCCAAGTTCGGCAGAGCAATTCTAAAGTGATCCTTCCTATGACTATGCAAGGATTATGTCACCACGTGATGTAGGCAATACCTAGCAATCTCAACGTAAACCTAACACAGACAGATGACGTTTGGTTGCTCCATTTAGCAACTAAAACTCGAACTTATGTCTAAGCCGAATTAGTCAACACCTCGACATGATGAGACTGTACTTAATTCTTTCGTGAGTTTGACACTCACGTGCCCAACAAATGGATTTCTTTAACTGGACTTTTGGAACTAATTGAAGAAGTGAAGAAGATGAATTAAGTAAACTTGGAATATTTTATTGAAAACAAACTTGAAACCTAAACAACCGTTTTCAAAACTAATTTACAACATAACCCCAAACCCAAGAAAAGTTTAGAACATGACGACGGCAGAAAACCCTAACTATGTCTAGAGAAAACCCAAGATGATTTGAACTACGAGTACAATGAGTATTTATAGACAAATAGATAAGTCTAGTCCTTCTTGAAGTAGAAGTCCTCAAAAGTAGCTTTCAACATTTAATGTGACTCTAAACTCTGACTTCTTTGAGTTGAATGTGGACTTTATCATGTTGCCTTAGCCTACAAGCAATCTTGAGATTTCACTTTTGCGGCTTTGCCCGCTGCTACAGACGTCGAAAAATCAAGTGGATGTCATCGATAGACTTAGAATTTTTAGCTCTACAAATCACACTCTGATTCTCCATCTCCATAGTTTGCCCCCACCATGGGCAGCAAGGTCGGCGGCGGTAGCACTCCGCAGCTACTTCGGCAACTACTGTCTTCGGCTGGAATTGCTTCAGTACAACTCCATGGTTCGCTGCCTCAGCATCACATCCTCAGCTCCTCTTTCCCTCTGTCATTCGTTAGTACCTAAAACCAAAAGTACACTAAAACAATATCTCTTCTTCACCAAATAAAAGATAATCTATAAAAACAAGGTAAAGCGTAGAAACACTGTAAAAAGCAATGCATGATCCTAATTATGCCTAAGATGTGCTAAAGAATGGCAATAATATGAGGTGGAATATGCATGAAATATAGGACTTGTGGACACTTTACACAGAGCATTGGGTTAGTCTGGATTGTGAGTCAAAAAAGGCTACCTTGAAGACTTCAGATGGTCGATCAGTGATCTTAGTCGGAGAACGTCGAGGTTACTCGTCTAATGTGGTATCTGCTCTGACTGCCGGTAGAATGATCCGGAAAGGATATGAAACCTTCATTGCTTGTTTCTTGAACACGAAAGGCTCTCTATCTAAGATTGAGGATATTCACAGTGTTAGCGAGTTTCCTGATGTCTTCCCAGAAGAGTTACCCTGGCTACCACCAGACAGGGATGTTGAGTTTGAAATCGAAACTTATCCGAGGTTTGGGCCTGTATCCATGAATCCTTATCGTATGGCCCCTAAAGAGCTTAAGGAGTTAAAAGTCCAGTTGCAAGAGCTTCTTGATCGAGGCTTTATCCGACCCAGCTCTTTGCCTTGGAGATCTCATGTTCTCTTCGTGAAGAAGAATGATGGTTCACTTCGGTTATGTATTAATTATCGGAAGTTGAATAATTTGATTGTGAAGAACAAATATATGTTACCCAGGATTGATGAATTATTTGATCAATTTCGGGGAGCCACAGTTTTCTCGAAGATTGATCTTCGATCTGGATATTATCAGTTGAAGATAAAAGATTCTAATGTTGCTAAGACGACAATTCGTACCAGATACGAGCATTACAAGTTTCTAGTGATGCCTTTTGGTCTTACTAATGCACCAGCTGCTTTTATGGACATGATGAATCGTGTGTTCCAGCCCTTTATAGATCAATTTGTTGTGGTTTTCATTGACGATATCCTGGTTTATTCTCGGACAGAGATAGAGCATGTTGAGCATTTGAGGATTGTTTTGTAAACTTTGAGAGAGCATCGTTTGTATGCTAAGTTGAGAAAATGTGAATTTTGGCTCAAAAAAGTGACATTCCTGGGACATTTTGTGTCTGCTCGAGGCATCCAGGTTGATCCAAGTAAGATCGAGGCCATCGCCAATTGGAAGCAACCTAAGAATGTCTCTGAGATCCGTAGCTTTTTGGGTTTGGCTGGATACTACCGATGTTTTATCGAGGGTTTCTCCATCATTGCCACCCCTTTGACAAAGCTATTGAGGAAGAATGTTCCTTTTGTTTGGTCTGAAGCCCAGCAAGCTATTTTTGAGAAACTGAAGGTAGCTTTGACTCAAGCCCCGGTTCTTACACAACCCGAGTCTGGGAAGGGCTTCTCAGTGTATAGTGATGTTTCACACTCTAAGATCAGTTGTGTACTGGTGTAGGATGTGAAGGTTATCGCTTGCATCACGTCAGTTACGACCACATGAGTATAACTATCTGACCCATGACCTCGAGTTAGCTATGGTGGTCTTTGCTCCGAAGATCTGGAGGCACTACCTCTGCGGAGAGAAGTGTTATATCTTTACTGACCACAAGAGCATGAAGTATATCCTCACTCAGAGGGATTTAAATATGAGGAAACGACATTAGGTTGAGCTTTTAAAGAACTATGATTGTGTGATTGAGTACCACCCGAGAAAAGCCAATGTTGTTGTCGATGCCTTGATTCGTAAGGCCATATCTGACCTGAGATCCCTAATTTCCAGGATGAGCATTTATAGTGATGACAGTTTGCTAGTAGAATTGCAAGTTAAATGAACTTTGTCGATGAGATTAAGGCCAAGCAACTCTTAGATAGTTCCCTACTTCCAGTCATACATCAAGTTGAGCAAAGATCCATATCTATTTATGCCTTCGATCAGGATGACATAATGTGCTTCAAGGGTCGTTATTGTGTACCCGATGATGCTGAAATGAAGCGAGCCATACTTAGTGAGGCTCATAGCAGCCCTTATGCTATGCATCCTGGTGGAGACAAGATGCACCAGAACCTAAAGCAAAGGTACCGTTGGGAGGGTATGAAGAAGGATATATTGGATTATGTATCGAAGTGTATGACTTGTCAGAAAGTCAAAGTGGAACATCATCATCCTTCTAGTTTACTGCAGCCCATCTAGATTCCTGAGTGGAAATGGGAGCGTATCACGATGGACTTTTTCGCCGGGTTACCATTGACTCCTAAAAAAGATTCTGTTTGGGTTATTGTGGACCGTCTCACCAAGTCATCCCACTTCATTCTTGTTCGAGTTACTTATTCTCTGGAGAAGTTGGCTAGGCTTTATATCTCAGAGATCGTCATATTGCATGGTGTACCCTTATCTATCATATCTGATCGAGACCCGAGGTTCACTTCTCATTTCTGGTCGGCCTTTTATAATGCTTTGGGTACATATTTGAATTTCAGTACATCCTTCCATCCACAGACCAATGGTCAGTTTGAGAGGGTAATTCAGATTCTGGAGGATATGTTGAGGGGATGTGTGATCGACTTCCACGGTAGTTGGGAAGAGTTCTTGCCCTTGGCCGAGTTTTCTTATAATAACTTCTATCAGGCTAGAATTCGCATGGCACCATATGAGGCCCTATACGGTCGCAAGTGTCGGACACCTATCTGTTGGACCGAATTATATGATCGCAAGACCTTGGGTCTAGAGTTGATCCAAGAAACTGAAGAGACTGTCAGGTTAATATGTGATCGTCTGAAGGAGGCCTTTGACAGACAGAAATCTTATGCTGATCAGAGAAGGAACGATATTGAGTTTGAGGTCGGTGACCAGGCCTTTCTGAAAGTATCTCCATGGAAGAAAGTACTAAGATTTGGACGCAAGAGTGAGTTGAGCCTGAGATTCATTGGGTCGTATCAGATTGTGAAGAGAGTTGGGCATGTTTCCTATCAGCTTGAGCTACCTCCCCAGCTTAAACGTATCCATGATGTCTTAAATGTGTCCATGTTGAGGCAATACCATCCAGATCCGAGTCATGTCATTCAAGTTCAGGATGTGGAGTTGAGGCCAGACTTGTCCTATGAAGAGGAACCAATACAGATTCTAGACTCAGACGAGAGTGTTTTGAGGAACAGACGTATTCCTATTGTTAAAGTTCTATGGAGCAATCGTAGTTCTACAGAGGCTACTTGGGAGGTCGAAGGATCCATGAGAGAACAGTTTCCGCATGTGTTAATCAGGTAAATTTTGAGGACGAAATTTCTTAAGGGGGGGGGGAGAATTTTAACAATGAAAAAAAGAGAGAGAATGAAATTGTTGGTTGTGGGAATCAAACCCACAACCCATTGGTAGCCAAGCCTGTGACCCAACCATCTAAGCTAAACAACTCTTAGTGTTTAAGGTTCCTTGGTTTTCTTTTGAACCTTTCGTGTGGTGTACCTAGATAATAAAGCTGATCTGACTTTTAAACTACCAAAATTTATGCCTATTGTTTTCCCCCATTCGAGAACCTTCCTCCCTCCCTCAAACGCCTCACCTCCCCAAGCTCCGACCACCGATCATCTCGCCTCACCGTCACTCTGTGCGCGACACCGTCGCCACCGGTGTGAGCGCCACCTTGCTCTGAACCCCCAACCAGCATTCACTCGCGCATCCGGGCCACCGTTCACCGAGGAAAACGATTCAAAATCTTGAAGGAAACCCATCAGTCTCCCTTGTTGTCTCTATTTCTGGCCATCCTCGATGCCCAATCGTGTAAAGGTCGTCAGATTTGGGCAACTCACGTCGGTCTGACCAAAACCCAAGTTGTCAACCTCCATTTTGTCGTCGTTAACCCCCACGTCGGAGCTACGCGTATCTCCAACCATAAGGTCGCATCTTCGGGTTTCCAGTGAGATTTCGGTTGGCTTCCGTTTGGGTAAGTGAATATCAGTTCAAAAATAGAGCATCCTCATACTTTTCCAGCAAAAATTGGGTGTTTTGGGACCTCCGATGACCTTTTCGACGGCCGGCCAGCAAGGTCTATGTTTTGATAAGCGGGCCGATTTGATTCAGCCCAAACCCGACCCATTCAACCCAAACCCGAGTCTGACTCGTATCCGAGCCAACTAAGCCCGAGTCAGTCACCGAGTCAACTCAGCCCGAGTTAGCTCAGTGAGTCAGCTGAGTCAACCCAGTTGACCTCTGCTCGTTGGCTGCTGACGTCAGCGTTGACTTGCTGACATCATCGTTGACTTTGATCGTTGACCAAAAAGTCATATTTTCCGAAAACTCTCATTTTATGTTTTTTGACGTCCTAAGTCTGTTTTTGAAGCACGTTTCGTGAAATTCTAACTTGAAGACCTCCGAATCTAACCCTAAACCTAATCATGCATATGTATTTAATTGTTTCATTAAGTTAAATGTAAATCGAATAAAGAGCTAATATAAGCTTTTATCTGTTTAAAGGTAATCGAGACTCCCCCGACCGTTCGTCTGCTCAGCCTAGTTCCTCCTGATCCACTCCTCCGCGCATTCCGATAGTTACTAGTATGAACTTGTAAACCCTGTAAGCTATTAGAGTTATCACTTATATCTTGTAGTAACCATAATCCTTTATTGATCTAGGATCTAGCACTGTGGCAGATCGTAGCGAGGTAGGAGCCCGATAGATTCTTTGACCAGCTTTTGAGGTGTGTTCCATGTGTGTTATATTTCTGTTCTCTGTGTGTGTGTGTGTGTGTGTGTGTGTGTGTGTGTGTGTGTGTGTGTGTGTGTGTGAATTCTAAAATGATCCTCTGAATGCACAATAGAACATTATTCTGTTTGAAAAGCATGATTACTTTCTGTTTGAAAAGCGTGATGATAATATGTTGAAAATCTTTATGTTGCGATATATTGGAAAGTATACCTCTTGTCTGATCTTAACCAGGGATATTAGATTTCTAGATGATAGAGATATTACATGTCTGTTGTCTGAACTCTGTTGATGATGTATATTAAACTGTATTGCTCTTCTTGGGGTATACTCTTGGGATATGATTGAAGTGTCTGCAGGTACAGCCCTGATCCAACTGGTAAAACCTTCGGTTAAGCTCCTACACCTAATGGGCCTAGGGTAAGAATTTTTGGGTAGGCTCCTACGCCCACGTGCCTAGGTTAAGTCCTTCAGTATACAGTTCATGAGGAATTGCACTTTGGTGTCTGGTCGGAGGGTAGATAGGTTAAAATGGACTTTGGTTGTACTTACGACATACTTTGAAATGTCTTACGTATATCTGAACTATATATATATATATGTGTGTGTGTGTGTGTGTGTGTGTTTTCTTGCAGTTATTGGAACACACTGAGCTCCCTAACTCACACCCCCAATTTTTTCCCATTTCAGATACTTTTGGATAGGCTACCCTGAGACTCGGCACTTGGAGGGTCGGCACATTCTTACTTGTCCTTTGTTGTAATGTTTCTATCCACCATACTGTCTATATTGGGTGACATGAGCCTATATATTTTTTGATATGATACACTTTCCTAATGGCCCGATGTGGCATCATTTTGTAATTAAACCTTGATATGGTTTTAAACTACGTGATACCCTATTCTATGGTATATGATTATCACCTGTTATGGGTCTTTGATGTGAAATGCTATTTTGAAATGTTGTAGTGTGTGTGTGTATATATATATATATATATATATGTATTGTGGCCCCTTGAAATTCAAGTGAAATGCATAAGCAGGTTCTAGGGGTTACAGAATTCGAGTATAGAATGAACCAAAGATAAGTTTCTTTTTTCTCCTTATTTTTTAGTTACTAATTATTTTTATGTTTATATTTTGAACTTGGTTTTTAATTTTTGAAAGACATGGAAGCATGTTTGATTGTATTTGAATTTTGACAATTGGACAAAGATGAGTTTGTGATTTCTTACAATTTTTGAATGGCATGGAAGCATATTTTAACTCAAAACATGATATCACTCAATTACCGTGGTTTGGTTGGTGATTCTCGGAAAAGATTTCAATATGATATTGAAGAATACATCCACTATATATTCAAACTATCTTGGAAATTTTGGTATGTTTTTTTAATCGTTCTTAAGTTAAGGTCAATATATCTTGATCTATTATTTGGTTATTGTCTTGTTTTAATAATTTTGATTAAGGGTTTGACCATTTTTATTGAAGTTAATAGTAACGACATTCATGTATGATTTGTCGATTTACAAATCATCTCAGGTGGGAAATAACATGCAGCCCATTAACATGATTTTGCTAATTAGAAATCCAATCATACGAATTGGAATTATAGATCCTATTATATATATATATATATTATTTTATCGTTGAGAATTGATATTTTAACCATGTTTTAAGTTTTACATGTCTTTAAACGGCTTGGAAAGAGATATGGCATAAAGAGATTACGAGGAGCTGTCTTGGTTATTTATATCTCCATTTTCCTCGAGAGGAAAATCAATATCGGTAAATTCTGATTTTATTTTTATTCTTTATATTATTATTTTAAAGTGTGAAAAATCATGGTGATTTTTCTCGAAAGTAATATATCTTCTACATCGAAAAACTCAACTATAGACTTCTCCCAATGTCAGATTACAAAATTTCATCTTGACAAGAATTTTGTGGGAGACATTCCTTGAAGTGAATGCAAGCATGATGTTTATTCCATGCGATTATCAATGATGAGGCATTCCCTGAAGTGAATGCAAGCATGATATTTATTCCATGTAATTATTGGATCTGTTTCATTCCCTGAAGAGAATGCAAACATGGTAAATCACTATTTAATTGGTAACATAACTTCGATATAATCCAAGTATATTGGCTGGACATCCCGTTCTGCGAGGCTATTGGTCTCAAATGAGGTTTTTAAAGGACCTTGTGGACTGATTTAACAATGTCGCGTACGAGGATTAAATCTTTGTTCTCTGTGATAAGGAAATGTGAAAAAGGTTTCAAAGGCCCACTGGCTCTACTCTATTCCCTAAAGTGAATGTGAGATTATATTATGGAAAGAATAAAATCCACATTAGAAGTTGTGGTCGTGATTGAAACCATGAATATAGACATGGAAAATATGGTCATTTTAAGGATACTTCTACCCACCGGTAGTGAGGTTATAAGGATGACAAGAGTGATAAAGATCATTCTAATGAAGTAAAATCCTTTTTATTACCAATGCGATATTATAAATCATTGGTCTTGTATTTGTCGTACGTTGAAAAATCAACAATCATTGAATGATAAAGGGAAGCAAATAGAAGAAAATTTTGTTTGCAAAAAATGACGAAGATGATATTGGTCCAACTTTATTTGGACATTGTTGGTCCAACTCATTTGGACGTTGTTGATTTTCTTATAACCCTCGAAAGGAATAAATCATCTTCTAATTATTCTCATAACTTTGAAGAAATTATTTATCGTTTTATTTATTTTTCTTTATGTTTATTTACTTTACACACATTAATTATTTACGTTTTATATTTATATTTGTATATTATGATATTTATTTTGTTTAACATGATTACTGATGTGACCACAACCAGCAAGAATTCCAATGAATTTCCTAGAGGTCCTATGACTCGTGCAAGAGCTAAAATGATTCAAGATGCTGTGGAAAGTTTGCTTTGCCAATGCTGGAAAATGAATGAAGAAATGACAGCAACAATTAGATCTTGCAACGTTTTGAGTCTGTTGGAAAGTTGAAATAAGTTGCATGAGTAGTTGCATAAGAATTTGCATGAGTAGTTGCATGAGAATTTGCATGAGTAGTTGCATAATAGTTCATTCATTTCATGAGAATAAATATGCTTGTTTATGCATTTATGCAAGCACTTCATTTATGAAAATACTTCACTTATGTATGTGTTTCATTTAAGCATGTAGGTTCATTAATTAAACTAGTTCATTCATTGAACTTGTTCAATTAATTCTTTGAGTTTGCATAACATTTTTATCATATTTTGATTAATATTTTATGTGTTTTTAGTGTCATTATACGTTGGGATTAAGATGGGAACAATTGAAGACTTTTCATCTTCTTCAAGGAGACATGCCATCTTTATCACCATTCAAAGAGAGTCTTTTTGAATTCCATGGGGGATGAAGCATTTAGAAGACTTTATTATGCTTTTATTCAGCCAATAAAGTTGAGAAATAAAGAAAGGAAGTGGAAGAGACACATACACTTAGATGCAAACATGGGCAGATTCATTCCAAGTCATCTACATGCACTTTTAAGAGCCAAGCAAGTGGAATATCAAAGGATGCATCACTTGGACGTGTATAAGTCTTCATTCAAGCCTTATTATGTCCAAATTCATTCTAAATTACACAAATGGCCAGCCACACTTGATAGGATTGAAGACAAACCATTGAATGTCATAAATTGGAGCCTTAATGCATTGTTTTGTCCATTCAAATTCTAGGCTGCCATGTACTATAAATAGGATGCTCATTTGCCTTTGTAAAGGACCTTTTTTTTGATGAAAATACATGAGAGTGTTCTCTTCATTGTTCTTTAAGAACTTTATCGGCTTTCAAGCTAGTCTTGTGGCAAATTTTCCCCTTTTCATTCCATTCTATTTATAGCGTTGGTTCCTAGCTTTCTAGCTAGCGGGTCACGTTCCACCATTCCACCATCACTTCCATTTGATTATATTGTTGGTTCTTAGCTCAATTATAGCTAAAGGGTCACAATCCAACTTTCTTCCATCATTTCACAAAGGGTAAGAACGTGTAAGGTTTGGGTCAACATTCACTATCTTGTTGGTTCTTCCTTGTTCCACACCGATTCTATTCCATATATCCATATCAACTTCTATCCATTTTTCCCCTTACATTTATCTTTCAAACCATAACCACCAACCATTCCATCACCTATTACAACAACAACTTTCACCATCTTCATTCCATATACATCACTTCCACACTCAAGTTTCAAGTTTGCAACTTCATACTAGAATCACGATCGGGCAACATCACATACGAATTCGGTCATCACGCAACCGGATACGTTTCATTTGGCATCAGAGCTATTTTGATTCAGTAAGTTAAGTGTTTCTCTTCCCGGTTTGCATAAAAAAAAGAAAAAAAAAAGAAAAAAAAAGAAAAACAAAGAAAAAGAAAAAAAAGGGAAGTTTGGTTGTTGTTGGTAATACTCAATTCAGAAAATTATTATTTCCTATTGCCTTGTTATTTTCTAATCATTTTACTTTTCTACCTATAGCCTTTTTTTCTAAACCCTTTCTTTCAGCCAATTTCCACAAGCAAACTTGTTAAGCCTTGAGTAAGTTCTCTAAGGACTTTGATAGGAGAACAAGAGCGGTAAAAGGCAAGAGTGCACATCAAGGGTAAAAGCCATCCCGAGTGAAACACGAGTGTGAGTGTTTTCCTTGGAGTGTAACGGTGAGAATTTTTTCTAGTGAGGTTTATTAGTTAATCATGTCTCAAGATTCCGTGAGAAACACTATTGGTGCTAGTAATAATGTTAACGTAGATGCAACTAACTCCAATCTTCAAGATATTATCCGAGAGATGGACAGGTTGTTTCAACAAAGGTTGGGGCCGATGCAAGAACGATTAGATCATTTGGAGGAAAGATCTCAACGAAGGCATAATTCAGATCACGAGGAAGAGTATGAGGGAGAGGTGGATGAAGAACTCATAGACGAGCGAGCCTCCCAGCAAAGTTTAAGGCGTCGAGAACCTAGGAACCAAAGAGCTCGACCAAGAGTTGATGATAATCTTAGCAACATCAAAATAACCATTCCTTCTTTCCAAGGAAGAACGGATCCTGAAGCTTATCTTGCATGGGAAAAAAAAGTTGAGCACATCTTTGAGTGCCACAACTACTCCGAGCTTAAGAAGGTAAAACTTGCAGCCATTGAATTTATAGATTATGCACTAATATGGTGGGATCAGTTGACATCTAGCAGGAGACGCAATGGCGAACATCCAATTTCTACTTGGAATGAGATGAAGGCCGTTATGCGTAGGAGGTTCGTTCCAACTCACTATCATAGGGAGTTGTTCAACAAGCTTCAAAATCTCACCCAAGGCAACCGTAGTGTTGAGGATTACTTTAAAGAGATGGAAGTAGCCATGATCCGAGCCAACATTGATGAGGATCGAGAAGCCACCATGGCTAGATTTCTATCCGGCCTTGATCCTAATATTGCGGCCACTGTTGAGTTGCAACATTATGTGGAGATCGAAGACATGGTTCATATGGCCATGAAGGTCGAGAGGCAACTCAAAAGGAAGGGCACAACTCGTGCCTATGGAGGCTCTTCTTCTAAATGGGGGCAAGGTACCTACAAACAGAAGGCATCCTTTACGCCTAATGAACGAAGCGTTCCAACAAAGAGTGCCAAACCCATTGCCGAAACTAGTAAGGGAAAGAGCACCACTATGCCAGCTCGATCCCGTGATGTGCAATGCTTCAAATGCTTGGGGCGAGGTCACATTGCTAGCCAATGTCCAAATCGCAACACAATGCTCATTCGAGAAGATGGAGAGATCGAAACTGACCAAGAGGAGGAAGAAGATGATGTTCCTATCCAAGAAGAAGAAGAGATGGAACATGCTGTAGATGGTGAGGTTCTTGTTGTGAAAAGAAGCCTAAGCGTGCAAGCCATAGAAGGAGAAGATCAACGCGAGAACATCTTCCATACTCGCTGCCATGTAAACGAAAAGGTATGCTTTGTCATTATTGATGGAGGAAGTTGTACTGATGTTGCTAGTACTTTGATGGTAGAGAAGCTTAGATTGGCAACAACAAAGCATCCTCATCCTTACAAGCTACAATGGCTCAATGATGGGGGAGAACTCAAAGTCACCAAGCAAGTACTTGTGCCATTTTCCATTGGAAAATACAAAGACGAGGTGTTGTGTGATGTTGTACCAATGCACGCTAGCCATATCTTGTTGGGGAGACCGTGGCAATTCGACAAAAGGGCTATACATGATGGTTATACCAATCGTTACACTTTCACCTATCAAACCAAAAAGATCACTTTAGCCCCTCTTTCACCAAAACAAGTCCATAAAGACCAAATCCACTTGAGAGAGAGTTTCAAAACAGCCCAAGAGAAAGAAAAAGAGTTTAAATCCAAAGAGAGTGACAAAAATGAGGGAAAACAAACCATTCTTTTTGCAAGAGAGAAAGAGATCAAAAAGTGTTTGCTTTTAGAGAAATGGGCACTTGTACTCATGTACAAGGAAAATCTTTTGAACACTAATGATCTTGATCCTGGTTTGCCATCTTTTATTGTCTCTTTATTGCAGGAATTTGAAGATTTGTTTCCGGAGGAGATTCCGAATGGGCTTCCACCTATTCGAGGAATAGAGCATCAAATTGATTTCATTCCCGGAGCTATCATTCCAAATCGACCAGCATATAGAAGCAATCCGGAAGAAACTAAGGAGTTGCAAAGACAAGTATCCGAGTTAATGGAAAAAGGCTATGTGAGAGAGAGCCTTAGTCCATGTGCCATGCCGGTTTTACTTGTACCTAAGAAGGATGGAACTTGGCGTATGTGTGTGGACTGTCGAGCAGTGAACAAGATAACGGTAAAGTATCGTCATCCTATTCCTAGATTAGATGATATGCTTGATGAATTAAGTGGTTCTAACATCTTTTCTAAGATTGATCTTAAGAGTGGGTACCACCAAATAAGAATGCGAGAAGGAGATGAGTGGAAGACAGCATTCAAAACCAAGCAAGGTTTGTATGAGTGGTTGGTTATGCCATTTGGCTTAACTAATGCACCAAGTACATTCATGAGGTTAATGAATCATATACTTCGACCATTCTTGGGTAAGTTTTGTGTGGTGTATTTTGATGACATACTTGTGTATAGCCAAACTTTGAATGATCATGCTCAACATTTAAGGTTAGTATTGGATGTTTTGCGAAAAGAAAAGTTGTATGCTAACCTACAAAAATGTACATTTTGCACTAACAAAGTTGTGTTCTTAGGTTTTGTTGTTAGTTCAAAGGGTTTGGAGGTTGATCAAGAAAAGATTAAAGCAATTGAGGAATGGCCGATACCTACTAACATTAGTCAAGTGAGGAGTTTTCATGGACTTGCTAGTTTCTATCGCCGATTTGTTCCCAATTTCAGCACCATAGCCGCACCTTTGACCGGAGTTATCAAAAAGAACTCTAGCTTCTTTTGGGGAGACGAACAAGAGAAGTCTTTTTGTTTGATTAAACAACTTTTAACCAATGCACCCTTATTATCTTTACCTGATTTTGATAAAGTTTTTGAAATTGAATGTGATGCATCAAGTTTAGGAGTTGGAGCTGTATTATCTCAAGAAGGACGTCCTATTGCATATTTCAGTGAGAAACTGAGTGGAGCAACTCTAAATTATTCAACTTATGACAAGGAGATGTATGCTCTCATAAGGGCATTAGAAACGTGGCAACACTATCTATGGCCTAAGGAGTTTATCATCCACACGGATCATGAGGCGCTGAAACACTTGAAGGGACAACACAAGCTTAATAAGAGACATGCCAAGTGGGTTGAATTCCTAGAAACATTCCCATATGTTATCAAATATAAGAAGGGTAAGGAAAATGTTGTTGCTGATGCTTTATCAAGAAGGTATACTCTTCTTAACCTTTTGGATTCTAGATTGGTAGGTTTTGCCTTAATCAAAGAGCTTTATGAATCTGATTATGATTTTGGTGAAATTTACAAAGCATGTGAAAAAGAAACATATGAGAAGTTTTGTAGGGTTGATGGCTATCTTTTCAAAGAAGGAAAGCTTTGTATCCCTCAAGGATCCATTAGAGAATCGCTTATCAAAGAGGCCCATTGTGGAGGACTAATGGGACACTTTGGAGTGGCCAAAACACACTCTATATTGCAAGAACATTTGCATTGGCCAAAGATGAAACGAGACGTGGAGAAGTGGTGTGAGCATTGCATCACATGTAAGAAGGCAAAGTCCAAAGTCATGCCCCATGGACTTTACACACCATTACCAATTCCAAATGCTCCATGGGAGGATATTTCCATGGATTTTGTGCTAGGACTTCCACGCACAAGGAATAACAAAGATTCCATTTTTGTTGTAGTAGATAGATTCTCAAAAATGGCTCATTTCATTCCATGCAACAAGACTAATGATGCTTCCCATATTGCTAATCTGTTTTTAGGGAAGTTGTGAGATTACATGGAGTTCCAAGAACTATTGTGTCTGATCGAGATGTGAAGTTCTTGAGTCACTTTTGGAGGACGTTATGGAGTAAGATTGGAACAAAGCTGTTGTTTTCTACAACTTGTCATCCACAAACGGATGGCCAAACTGAAGTTGTCAATCGTGTACTGTCCATGCTTCTTAGGACAATTATACGCAAGAATCTAAGGACTTGGGAAGAGGACTTGCCACATGTTGAGTTTGCATACAATCGCTCCATGCATTCCGCCACTAAATGTTCTCCATTTGAAGTGGTATATGGTTTCAATCCTTTGACCCCAATTGATTTGCTTCCTTTGCCTATTGATCAATTCAAAAATAAGGATGGGCAAAATAGAGCTGAATTTGTGAAAAAGCTTCACCAACAAGTGCGGGAGAACATTGAGAGGAGAACAAAGCAATATGAGCAGCAAGCTAACAAAGGGAGGAAACAAATAACTTTTGAACCCGGAGATTGGGTTTGGTTGCACTTGAGGAAAGAGAGGTTTCCAGCCCAACGCAAATCGAAACTTATGCCTCGAGGAGATGGTCCTTTCCAAGTGGTTAAGAGGATTAATGATAATGCTTATCAAATAGACCTTCCCGGTGAGTATAATGTGAGTGCTACTTTCAATGTTGCTGATCTATCCCCTTATGATGCAGGTGACGATTTGGGGGCAAATCGCTTTCAAGAGGGAGGGAATGATGTGACCACAACCAGCAAGAATTCCAATGAATTTCCTAGAGGTCCTATGACTCGTGCAAGAGCTAAAATGATTCAAGATGCTGTGGAAAGTTTGCTTTGCCAATGCTGGAAAATGAATGAAGAAATGACAGCAACAATTAGATCTTGCAACGTTTTGAGTCTGTTGGAAAGTTGAAATAAGTTGCATGAGTAGTTGCATAAGAATTTGCATGAGTAGTTGCATGAGAATTTGCATGAGTAGTTGCATAATAGTTCATTCATTTCATGAGAATAAATATGCTTGTTTATGCATTTATGCAAGCACTTCATTTATGAAAATACTTCACTTATGTATGTGTTTCATTTAAGCATGTAGGTTCATTAATTAAACTAGTTCATTCATTGAACTTGTTCAATTAATTCTTTGAGTTTGCATAACATTTTTATCATATTTTGATTAATATTTTATGTGTTTTTAGTGTCATTATACGTTGGGATTAAGATGGGAACAATTGAAGACTTTTCATCTTCTTCAAGGAGACATGCCATCTTTATCACCATTCAAAGAGAGTCTTTTTGAATTCCATGGGGGATGAAGCATTTAGAAGACTTTATTATGCTTTTATTCAGCCAATAAAGTTGAGAAATAAAGAAAGGAAGTGGAAGAGACACATACACTTAGATGCAAACATGGGCAGATTCATTCCAAGTCATCTACATGCACTTTTAAGAGCCAAGCAAGTGGAATATCAAAGGATGCATCACTTGGACGTGTATAAGTCTTCATTCAAGCCTTATTATGTCCAAATTCATTTTAAATTACACAAATGGCCAGCCACACTTGATAGGATTGAAGACAAACCATTGAATGTCATAAATTGGAGCCTTAATGCATTGTTTTGTCCATTCAAATTCTAGGCTGCCATGTACTATAAATAGGATGCTCATTTGCCTTTGTAAAGGACCTTTTTTTGATGAAAATACATGAGAGTGTTCTCTTCATTGTTCTTTAAGAACTTTATCGGCTTTCAAGCTAGTCTTGTGGCAAATTTTCCCCTTTTCATTCCATTCTATTTATAGCGTTGGTTCCTAGCTTTCTAGCTAGCGGGTCACGTTCCACCATTCCACCATCACTTCCATTTGATTATATTGTTGGTTCTTAGCTCAATTATAGCTAAAGGGTCACAATCCAACTTTCTTCCATCATTTCACAAAGGGTAAGAACGTGTAAGGTTTGGGTCAACATTCACTATCTTGTTGGTTCTTCCTTGTTCCACACCGATTCTATTCCATATATCCATATCAACTTCTATCCATTTTTCCCCTTACATTTATCTTTCAAACCATAACCACCAACCATTCCATCACCTATTACAACAACAACTTTCACCATCTTCATTCCATATACATCACTTCCACACTCAAGTTTCAAGTTTGCAACTTCATACTAGAATCACGATCGGGCAACATCACATACGAATTCGGTCATCACGCAACCGGATACGTATCAATTACTTTTCAAATACAATCTATGGTGACGATTTATGCTCAACATTAGCATAAGATTTATTTCTCATTTAAATGCAAGGGAATAATATGAGTATTATATCTCTAAGTACTGAAAATATTGATGCTCAATAAGAACAATAAGTTCTTGAGAGAAAGCACATTATGAAAAGTGCAGAATTACGAATATTGTAAAAATTATCGTTGATGGTAATAATATCGTCACCACTAGAAGTGGAAATTTTAAGAAAGCAATATGAGTTCTCAAAATAATCCTTTAGAAATTATAGATAACATATGTTATCAATTGGCATTTGAAATAAACCAATGTGGATATAAGTTCTGGTAGCCAAAAGTCAGTGAAAAGCTCTAGAAGAGTTATGTATTGCTACCAAAAGATAATTTCCATTGAAATCTCCGAAAGAGCTAAATATATTCCTATTTAAAGGAAAAATTTTGATGGTTGTACTAGATATGTACGTGTGAAATTGAATCACATGTTATGGTAAACCAGAAGTTTACCAAATTCAAAAATATATATGCACACATGTATATAGTTGGCATGATCAGTTAGACCTTCCTGATCAATAATGATGCGAAAATTGTTGAGATTTACATTCACATGTATCAAAGAACCTAGAGTTCTCGTGGTGATTATTCTCAAAGGAATTAATTAAATTTCGTTTATCAAAGAACATGAAGTTCTTGTGTTGCTTAAAGGAATTAATTAAATTACACTTACTAAAAGAACCTGAAGTTCTTGTGTTGTTTGTTCTCAAAGGACTTAGTTGATCTCACTTACCAAAAGAACTAGAACTTAAAGTTCTACTAATGAAGTTGAAACTGCATGTCTTGTATATCTTAATGAAATATGGGCTCATATATCCACAAATGTGGAAAGTTTTATATGATTTTAGTAGATGCATCTACTGTAACACCCGGGTTTGGGGGTCGGGTGAAAATAATATTAAAATAATGTTCGGGTTTCATTTTCATTTTCAAAATAATTAAAATATTATTTTAGGCCTCGGGTTTCAAAACAACCATTTTATTGTTAGACTAAATTGACATGAAACTCAAATTTACGTGGAATTTAAAGTAAAGGGGAAATGGCCATTCATTAATGGCATTTTTGTAATAAAGTGGACTTCATTTTAAAAAGCCCCTTTTTAATTAAAAACCCCATTTTGTCATCTTTTCCACTATTCATCTTCTTCCTTTGAACGACCATGAAGAGCTCTCACCCTATTTCACTATTCTATTCTCTTGCTCCTTCGTTTCGACTCGGTTTTGAAAGGTAATCACGTTTTTGACTTGCTCTCAACTTCCTCTCTTCAAAAGTACAAGTGGTTTTTATTTTCATCAAGGTTTTAGAAATTGAGTTTTTAGTGGATTTGTTTAAAGATGGTAGCTTTATGGTGTTTATCTTAAAATTTCGATTTAATGAGGTTGGATATGAAGTTTATGAGTCAAATGGTTCAACATATATAAATTTTACATGGTTTTATGCTCATTCCCGAATTTGGGTTTTGGAGGGGTTTTAGGAGGGTTTAGAAGTGAGTTTTAGGGCTGTTTTATGTTGGAAAATGAGGGCTGATGGTTGTATGATAGTTAGGGGTTGTTTTGGAAGCTATTAGGTGTGTTAAAAGAGTTGGAATCAATGGTTTTCGGCTGTGCAAGAGGGCTGCTCGGAAATGAGGGTTTTGGGGTTGTCTTTAGCTTGAAATATTGTGAATTGTGCTTGAACTGTGTTCCAGGTTTGCTACATTGTTTTGTGGGCTGATTTGAGGTTAATTTAATTGTGTTGGGATGATTAGAAGCAAGGATTTGTGTTGGTGAAGCTTCGGGATCGAATCCGGAAGTGAGGAGGCTTGAGTCGGCTTTGCTTGGCTTACTTAAGGAAGTAAGGTGAGTGGTTAATGTTTTAACTTGACTTCCAATGGTTGGTTCAAGCATGTAGATGTGAAAGAGTTTTCAAGTATTGTTTTGGTTCAAAGATAATTTTGAGAGTGGTTTAGATTTGGGCTTGAAAGTAATTTAAACTCAAAGAGTAAGTTGACGTGAAACACCTCTTTAAATTTCCCCTTTTATCGTTGTTTTTCATTGCTTGAAATGATATTTTGTTATGCATGAAATTTCAATACTTTGGGAGGAAGCATGTTGCTATTTATTAAATCGTTGATTTTGTATGATGATAATAATGGTGTTGTTGATACGCCTTGTAAGATGTGTGTAAGTTGGTGCAGGTTGTGCACGAAAATGGTGAGTAAGACCATTTGTGATTGGTAAGGTCGTAAGTAGTAAGTGATGCCTAATTGTGGATATTGTTACAACTTGTTTTGGTTGTGCATGATATAGTGAGTACATGTCGCATGATAGTGAGTGTATATTGTGTTGCATGGTTGGTGTCGAACCTCACGTGATGGTTGTCGTTGCTCCGGTGATGTGTAGTCCCGCCGGTAGCGAGTGGTATAAGACTCCGGTGATGTATAGTCCCGCCGGTAGTGACTAGTAGAAGAGTACTTTGATGTGTAGTCCCATTGGAAAACTATTAGTCGAAACGGTGATGTGTAGTCCCACCTTGTGTGTTTTGGTTATGCTTGTGCATGCCATGTATTGTTCATGTTGTATCTCACTATATCATTCTCTTTTATGGTTTTGCTTTTGTAACCCCCTTAACCCGGTCTAGACGGTTGACCCGAATTAAGAAAGTCACACGGGGAAAACCAAAGTCAACCCGTAAGTCAACCTTGATTAACGACTTTTTTTTTTCTTTTTAAACTTGTCTAGATGCACATTAACCTTAATTGTGATCATACAAACAACATATCAAAAGATCACAAACATCAGAGATCAAACAGGGACCCAATTGGACAAATTGCAACTTTAGGGACCAAATTGTAAATTCTGATAAATTAAGGGACTTAACCCAAATTAAAGTTACCATCTTGAAATTAATCAGGTTTCATGCTTCTCTGTGAAATTTCAGCTCAAACGGACATCCCAAACTCATACAATTGAACAAACATGATTCAGGACCAAAACGTAAACTAAACGAAACATCCAAAGATACTTTAAACTGTATTTAACGGTCTGGTATCGATACGCCACGTGTCGTATCGATACTCGGGGAAGGCAGAAACCAAACTCTAGCAAAGGTATCGATACCTTTCCCCCAGTATCGATACTTCACTCATATGGTATCGATACCTGTTCTATGGTATCGATACCCCTGGGCAGAAACATGCATATTTGGCTCAGGTGTATCGATACCCAAGCCCGAGTATCGATACCCCTGCCTGAAAACAACTCGAAAACAGCATCAAACATGCAATAAACACCAAATTAACATCACCAAACCATATCACTTAATCATACAACATGCAAGGACCTCAATTGCATCAACAATTCAACATATAAACAACACATATGAAAAGCCCCAATTCATATAGCATGCTTCCTACTTAAGCTATCACTCAAGCAATAAACCTTCATAAACAAGCAATAGGAGATCAATCCAAAAACCAGCAATTCAAACAACAATTAACATCCATAGGGAGTCTCAAACACCTCTCAAAACATACACATTGGTCCCCCATTGCCAAATCAACCAAAAGCTAAAATGTTTAACAAAACCTTCCATACATTGAGCTTTACTTGAACTTGTTTGCTTGCCTTCTCTTGCTGCCCTCAATGTACTCTAATGCTCTGCATTATTGAATCAAGAAAACGAGAGAGCGTAAGCCAAAGCTTAGTGAGGAGTGCTCTTTAAAAACCATTCAATAATGCAATTAAAACCATTTGCAAAACATGCATATATTCAACCTTACACATGCTCAAAGCAAACTTAAAAACAAGCAATTCCCATGCTTCCACATTTCATTTAAACAAGCATCTCATGCTTCAACATAAACATTAAAACATGCATCTCATGCATCTCAATGTACTATACATGTCATATTGGCTCAAGTGATACATTTCATTTATGAAATCAAGTTCAACAACTTTCCCCAAGGACTTTTAAACACCTTGGCCCCAAGGACTTTTAAACACCTTGGCCATGGACTTTTAAACACCATGAAAGGACCACACAAGGTCTTTTAACCACCTTTGTGTCCGTAGCTTGAATTTCCCCAAGGACTTTTAAACACCTTGGCCCCAAGGACTTTTAAACACCTTGGCCCCATGGACTTTTAAACACCATGGAAAGGAGCACCTAAGGACTTTTAACCACCTTAGTGTCCGCAACAAGATTCATCCAAGGACTTTTAAACACCTTGATGATCTTAGGTAACAAGGCTCACTCAAGGACTTTTAACCACCTTAGTGACCTTCACTTTTACAAACCATCACTTGCCAATACACACTTTATACATCACATAATCCACTGTTTTAAAGCATTAAACCAAGCCATTTCATCATGCATTTCAAAGCATTAAATCATCATTTAACAATGCATTAAAAACAAGGTACTCTTACCTAGAGTCACCTTCAACACATGGCTTTAAACATCAGCATAAATCATGCTAAACATCAGCGATTATCATGCTTAAACATGCTTTCAAAAACAGTAAACAAATCATGCAAAATCATCATTTTACATTGCATCAAACATGGCCACCACTTAAAGAGAAAATCCGAAAACTTACACTTGAGCTTAGCAAAGTTGTTTAGACTTAAACTAAGCTCCCAAAACCTTGGTTTCAAAGCCGAAAACCATTTTCACAAATCCACTCACCGATTTCCACTTTGCTTCAAGCCAAAGCACCAAATCAAGCCTCCGGATCAACAATTCTTGGATCCAAGGATGCCTCCCCTGTTTCAACACATTAAAGCAGAGGATTAATGCATCATCATGCATTAATTGCTTCAATGAAAGCATCTAAACTCGCTGCTCTCACAAAACCTCCATTTTCGGCCACCAAACACAACCGAAAATGCATCCGAAACACTTCTAAACAAAGCCCAGCCACAAACCAGCAAAACCTCACTTCCATTAACATCAAAACACATCTAAAAACAACCTATAAACATCCTTATACCTCCAGCAACACCAGATCCACAAGATCACCACAAAAGCTACCTTAAAACACAAGCTAAACTTAGGAAATCCAACCTATCCGGGATTGCATCAATCAAGACTCATTTCCACATCAACTTAATGATCATTTAACATCAAAAACACTCCTCAAAACACAGATTTAACAGATCAAACGAAAATCATGTGAAATCATCAAAATCTTGCATAACTAGCCAAGATCCATAAATCAACCTTAAAACCTTTAATCAATTATCAAATTAGGATTGAAAACTTTAGGAATTTCATTAAAGAACTTGAAGTTCAGAGGAGAAGGACGTTCTTACCTCCAAACTTGAGTTTCTCCTCTTTTTGGAATTGAAAAGCTTGATGAAACTTGAAGCAATTGAAGAGGTTTTGAAGACACAATGATTTGCAATCAATTGAGAGTTGAAAGAAGGATTTTAGGTGAGAAAATCAGATTTAGATCTCTGGAAATTGAGTGTTTGGGTTGAGAGAAAAAGAGAGAAAGAAAATAGGAAGTTAGATGAGAAAATGCTTAAAATGAATTTCCCTCCTTTTAATTTTCTTTAAAATCAGAATTATGTGTTAAAATATCTTAGAAAAATCTGGAGAAACTCCCTTTGGGTAAATAGCTCCTTAAAGATTCAAAGTTTCAACCCTTTATAAAATAGCCACCAAACTTTCAAAAATTACATTTTGGTCACTAGCCAAAATATCACACTTCTGAAACTCATTTTCCAAAATTGATTTCACAGTTCACTTAATTATATTAAAAGATGATTTTAGAACATTTTTCCATATTTTTAATGCAACCCGAACTAGGCTTTCCTAATTTAACCTCTTACGATTCGAACAACACTTTGACCAACCGGTCAACGCCCAAGACTTCTAAGCCCAAAACCGGGGCGTTACAACTCTCCCCCCCCCCCTTAAGAAATTTCGTCCTCGAAATTTACCTGAAGGAAAAAGATAAGGAAACTGCTTCAGCATATCTTCCTTCCGCTCCCACGTGGCTTCCTCAACACCGCGATGCTTCCACAGCACCTTCACCAACTCAATGGTCTTGCCACGAAGAACCTTGTAATCTGAATCCAGAACCTTCACCGGTTCCTCATCATAGGTCAAATCCGGATTCAATTCCACTTCCTCCACAGGCATCACATGCGAAGGATCAGATCTATACCTCCGGAGCATAGAAACATGGAACACATCATGAATCTTCTCCAGCTCCTGAGGTAACCTCAACCGATACGCAACAGGACCCACACGCTCAACAACCTCAGCAATGTACAGCTCTGCCAGCTTATCCAAAGAAAACGTAGTATGCACAGGCAAGAAATGCGCACACTTCGTCAGGCGATCTACAATCACCCAAACAGAATTCTTCTTCGATGGAGACAAAGGCAAACCAGATACAAAATCCATGGTAACCCTTTCCCACTTCCATTCGGGGATTTTCAACGGTTGCAACAAACCAGAAGGAACCTGATGTTCAGCCTTGACTCGCTGACACACCAAACACTTGCTCACGAACTCTGCCACATCCTTCTTCAGACCTACCCAATAGTACTCATCACGAAGATCGCGATACATCTTTGTACTACCAGGATGCATAGCAAAAGGACTACTATGACCTTCAGCCAGAATAGCACGCCTCAACTCAGCATCTGCAGGCACTACTCTCCGACTACCAAAACACAACACTCCATCCTCATTAAAGCAGAAATCCGAAGGTCTGCCCTCCGCGATATCCTGAACATGAGACACCAAGGAATCATCCAACAACTGCTTTTCCTTGATCAACTGAACCAACGACGATTTCACTTGCAACTCAGCAACAAGACCACCATCCTGCGATAAGCTCAAACTAGCAAACATAGCTCTCAACTCAACAGCTACCTTCCTACTCAAAGCATCCGCAACAACATTGGCCTTTCCAGGATGATACTCTATCGTCAGATCATAATCCTTGAGCAACTCCAACCAACGTCGCTGCCTGAGATTCAACTCCTTCTGAGACATCAGATACCTCAAACTCTTGTGATCCGTGTACACAGTACACTTCTCACCATACAGATAATGTCTCCAGATCTTCAGAGCAAAAACCACTGCAGCCAGCTCAATATCATGCGTAGGATAATTGCGCTCATGCACCTTCAACTGCCGCGACGCATAAGCCACAACCTTACCCTCTTGCATCAGCACACACCCCAAACCAACATAGGATGCATCACTGTAGACTACAAACTCTTTCCCTGATTCAGGCTGAATCAAGATAGGAGCCTGCGTCAAAGCCATCTTCAGCTTCTCAAAAGCTTGTTGTCTCGCTTCTGTCCACTCATACTTAACATCTCTCTGCAGGAACTTCGTCAAAGGAGCAGCAATCTTGGAAAAACCATCCACAAACCTTCGGTAGTATCCTGCCAAACCAAGGAAACTACGAACCTCCTGAACAGACTTAGGAACTTTCCAATTCATCACTGCTTCAATCTTCTGAGGATCAACACGAATCCCCTCAGCTGAGACCACATGACCAAGAAAAACCACCTCTCTAAGCCAGAACTCACACTTGCTCAGCTTAGCATAAAGCTGATTCTCCAACAAAGCTTGCAACACAATCCTCAAATGCTCTTCGTGCTCTTCCTCAGTACGCGAGTACACAAGGATATCATCAATGAACACCACAACGAACTTGTCCAGGTATTCATGAAAAACACGATTCATCATGTCCATGAAAGCAGCAGGAGCATTTGTCAAACCGAACGGCATCACAAGAAACTCATAATGCCCATACCTTGTCCTGAAAGCTGTCTTAGGCACATCCACATCCTTCACCTTCAACTGATAATACCCTGACCTCAAGTCAATCTTAGAGAACACAGCAGCTCCCCGAAATTGATCAAAGAGATCATCAATCCTCGGCAAAGGATACCGATTCTTGATAGTCAACTTGTTCAGCTGACGGTAATCAATGCACATCCTCATCGTGCCATCTTTCTTCTTCACAAACAAGACAGGAGCACCCCAAGGCGAAACACTCGGCCGGATGAAACCACGATCAAGCAGCTCTTGCAACTGCGTCTTCAGCTCCTTCAGCTCCTTAGGTGCCATTCTATAGGGAGTAATGGACACGGGAGTGGTATTCTCATACAGCTCAATACCAAACTCCACCTCGCGATTAGGAGGTAAACCAGGCAACTCCTCAGGAAAAACATCAGGAAACTCCTTCACAACCCTGATATCCTGCACCCTTAACTCCTTAGAACAAGGATTCATCACAAAAGCCAGAAAAGCTTCACAACCTTGCCTCAACATCCTGCTCGCCTCCAAGGTAGAAACAACATTGGCAAGAAACTTCACATTCTCACCAACCACCACCACTTCATAATCATCCGCAAGCTTAAGCGAAACCCGCTTATTCTCACAATCCACAACAGCACGATGCTCAGCAAGCCAATTCATACCAAGGATTACATCAAAACCATAAAAGGGCAACTCCATAAGATCAACATGAAAGACATGCTCTTGAACAACCAAAGGACACCTTCTATAAAGCTTACGAGTCACAACAGTTTCACCAAAAGAACTAGTGACTCTAACACCAACATCCAAAGACTCAACAGGCAAACCAAGCAACTCAGCATGCTCACGAAGAATGTATGCATGCGTAGATCCAGAATCTATCAAAGAAAGCAATGACAAGGATTGCAAAGTAAAGGTACCTGCAATCACATCAGCATCATTCCTTCCCTCGCGCTGAGCATACACCCTCGCTTGGCCACCACCCTCAGGTTGAATAGCCACCACATGAGATACTCCGCGACCACCTTCCTCTCGCCTCTGAAAATTACCACGGCCGCGCCCACGACCTCTCTGCGGTGCTGCAACAGGAGCACGCTCTTGACCACCAGCCATCCTCGAACAATCACGTCTCAAATGGTCAGCAGAACCACAGTTCCAGCACTCATAACCAGCTGCCACAATAGGAGCTTGCACCTCCCTCCCAGCACGAGGACAGTCACGCTTCAAGTGACCACGGGAACCACAAATCCAACAAGCACTAGGGTCAGCTCTAGCATTGCCACCCCTAGCAGGTGCACCTCCACCTCTCTTAGATGAGGACTGAAACCTCTGATCACGCCCTCTCTTGTTCCGTCCACCGGAACTATACTCAGCAGCTCTCTTCCCAGAACTAGCTCCAGCACCCTTAGCAGACAAACTCAGATTCATCTCAATGTCCTTGGATCGACTAACCAACACATCGAAATCATTGTACTCAGCAGCCAACATATAGGTCTTAACTTCCGTCACCAAACCATAACGGAACCTCTCACACCTCTCACGCTCATCAGGTACCAGCTCCGGTGTATACTGGCTAAGACGTACGAACTGTACTTCATACTCAGCCACACTCATGTTCCCTTGGGTCAGAGACATGAATTCACGCTTCTTCTCATCCAGATATCTAACTCCCAGATATCTCCTCTTGAACGCATGCTGAAAGAACGTCCAAGTAACATCAGCATCAGCCATTCCAGAGATTGTGGTCGTCCACCACGTATAAGCATCGCCTTGCAGCAGTGACACCACACATCCCAGCTTTTGCACATCAGTGCAACTCATCTGTCCCAAGACACGCTTGGTACTCTCTAACCATGCTTCTGACCTCTCCGCTGACATACCCCTAAACTCAGTCCCACCAAGACTGCGCAGACGCTCTAAGGGTAGTCTAGCTCCAGCATCTCCCTGATGCCCAGCTCCTTGAGCTCCAGCTACTGCTGCTCGAAAAGCACCCGCAATAGCTTGTACCAGCACAGACATGTCAGGCATCGCTTGCCCCTGACCAACTTCAGGTCCTGCAGCTCCAGCACCAGCTGCCTCAGCTCCAGCTCTTTCCCTCTCCGCACCACCACCACCAGGTGGAGGAGGAGGTATCACAGCACTACCCGTGTGCTCATCATTCACATTCCCTTTCGGGGTCGTAGCTCTCGCGCTACTCCTTAACTCTCTACGTGGTGCCATACTTTTACCATGTATAACAATACAAAATAAAACAAGTCAGGACCAGCAAGGTAAGCAAATTCCAAGTATTCAAGCTCAATTTCTTTCAAAAACAACGTCATCTCTTTAGCTTTTGTTTGGCAATGGGTACCCTCATCATGCATCATCACTACATGCATCACACACACATCATCATATCATATCACTGAACATGCTTTCACTCAACAAGCATACAAACCAAACCATGCTTCAATCATGCATACACACATTCCCAATTACTCGAGAACTTAGCTCTGATACCACCAAATGTAACCCACTTAACCCGGTCTAGACGGTTGACCCGAATTAAGAAAGTCACACGGGGAAAACCAAAGTCAACCCGTAAGTCAACCTTGATTAACAACCCTTTTTTTTTTCTTTTTAAACTTGTCTAGATGCACATTAACCTTAATTGTGATCATACAAACAACATATCAAAAGATCACAAACATCAGAGATCAAACAGGGAGTTTATCTTAAAATTTCGATTTAATGAGGTTGGATATGAAGTTTATGAGTCAAATGGTTCAACATATATAAATTTTACATGGTTTTATGCTCATTCCCGAATTTGGGTTTTGGAGGGGTTTTAGGAGGGTTTAGAAGTGAGTTTTAGGGCTGTTTTATGTTGGAAAATGAGGGCTGATGGTTGTATGATAGTTAGGGGTTGTTTTGGAAGCTATTAGGTGTGTTAAAAGAGTTGGAATCAATGGTTTTCGGCTGTGCAAGAGGGCTGCTCGGAAATGAGGGTTTTGGGGTTGTCTTTAGCTTGAAATATTGTGAATTGTGCTTGAACTGTGTTCCAGGTTTGCTACATTGTTTTGTGGGCTGATTTGAGGTTAATTTAATTGTGTTGGGATGATTAGAAGCAAGGATTTGTGTTGGTGAAGCTTCGGGATCGAATCCGGAAGTGAGGAGGCTTGAGTCGGCTTTGCTTGGCTTACTTAAGGAAGTAAGGTGAGTGGTTAATGTTTTAACTTGACTTCCAATGGTTGGTTCAAGCATGTAGATGTGAAAGAGTTTTCAAGTATTGTTTTGGTTCAAAGATAATTTTGAGAGTGGTTTAGATTTGGGCTTGAAAGTAATTTAAACTCAAAGAGTAAGTTGACGTGAAACACCTCTTTAAATTTCCCCTTTTATCGTTGTTTTTCATTGCTTGAAATGATATTTTGTTATGCATGAAATTTCAATACTTTGGGAGGAAGCATGTTGCTATTTATTAAATCGTTGATTTTGTATGATGATAATAATGGTGTTGTTGATACGCCTTGTAAGATGTGTGTAAGTTGGTGCAGGTTGTGCACGAAAATGGTGAGTAAGACCATTTGTGATTGGTAAGGTCGTAAGTAGTAAGTGATGCCTAATTGTGGATATTGTTACAACTTGTTTTGGTTGTGCATGATATAGTGAGTACATGTCGCATGATAGTGAGTGTATATTGTGTTGCATGGTTGGTATCGAACCTCACGTGATGGTTGTCGTTGCTCCGGTGATGTGTAGTCCCGCCGGTAGCGAGTGGTATAAGACTCCGGTGATGTATAGTCCCGCCGGTAGTGACTAGTAGAAGAGTACTTTGATGTGTAGTCCCATTGGAAAACTATTAGTCGAAACGGTGATGTGTAGTCCCACCTTGTGTGTTTTGGTTATGCTTGTGCATGCCATGTATTGTTCATGTTGTATCTCACTATATCATTCTCTTTTATGGTTTTGCTTTTGTAACCCCCTTAACCCGGTCTAGACGGTTGACCCGAATTAAGAAAGTCACACGGGGAAAACCAAAGTCAACCCGTAAGTCAACCTTGATTAACGACTTTTTTTTTCTTTTTAAACTTGTATAGATGCACATTAACCTTAATTGTGATCATACAAACAACATATCAAAAGATCACAAACATCAGAGATCAAACAGGGACCCAATTGGACAAATTGCAACTTTAGGGACCAAATTGTAAATTCTGATAAATTAAGGGACTTAACCCAAATTAAAGTTACCATCTTGAAATTAATCAGGTTTCATGCTTCTCTGTGAAATTTCAGCTCAAACGGACATCCCAAACTCATACAATTGAACAAACATGATTCAGGACCAAAACGTAAACTAAACGAAACATCCAAAGATACTTTAAACTGTATTTAACGGTCTGGTATCGATACGCCACGTGTCGTATCGATACTCGGGGAAGGCAGAAACCAAACTCTAGCAAAGGTATCGATACCTTTCCCCCAGTATCGATACTTCACTCATATGGTATCGATACCTGTTCTATGGTATCGATACCCCTGGGCAGAAACATGCATATTTGGCTCAGGTGTATCGATACCCAAGCCCGAGTATCGATACCCCTGCCTGAAAACAACTCGAAAACAGCATCAAACATGCAATAAACACCAAATTAACATCACCAAACCATATCACTTAATCATACAACATGCAAGGACCTCAATTGCATCAACAATTCAACATATAAACAACACATATGAAAAGCCCCAATTCATATAGCATGCTTCCTACTTAAGCTATCACTCAAGCAATAAACCTTCATAAACAAGCAATAGGAAATCAATCCAAAAACCAGCAATTCAAACAACAATTAACATCCATAGGGAGTCTCAAACACCTCTCAAAACATACACATTGGTCCCCCATTGCCAAATCAACCAAAAGCTAAAATGTTTAACAAAACCTTCCATACATTGAGCTTTACTTGAACTTGTTTGCTTGCCTTCTCTTGCTGCCCTCAATGTACTCTAATGCTCTGCATTATTGAATCAAGAAAACGAGAGAGCGTAAGCCAAAGCTTAGTGAGGAGTGCTCTTTAAAAACCATTCAATAATGCAATTAAAACCATTTGCAAAACATGCATATATTCAACCTTACACATGCTCAAAGCAAACTTAAAAACAAGCAATTCCCATGCTTCCACATTTCATTTAAACAAGCATCTCATGCTTCAACATAAACATTAAAACATGCATCTCATGCATCTCAATGTACTATACATGTCATATTGGCTCAAGTGATACATTTCATTTATGAAATCAAGTTCAACAACTTTCCCCAAGGACTTTTAAACACCTTGGCCCCAAGGACTTTTAAACACCTTGGCCATGGACTTTTAAACACCATGAAAGGACCACACAAGGTCTTTTAACCACCTTTGTGTCCGTAGCTTGAATTTCCCCAAGGACTTTTAAACACCTTGGCCCCAAGGACTTTTAAACACCTTGGCCCCATGGACTTTTAAACACCATGGAAAGGAGCACCTAAGGACTTTTAACCACCTTAGTGTCCGCAACAAGATTCATCCAAGGACTTTTAAACACCTTGATGATCTTAGGTAACAAGGCTCACTCAAGGACTTTTAACCACCTTAGTGACCTTCACTTTTACAAACCATCACTTGCCAATACACACTTTATACATCACATAATCCACTGTTTTAAAGCATTAAACCAAGCCATTTCATCATGCATTTCAAAGCATTAAATCATCATTTAACAATGCATTAAAAACAAGGTACTCTTACCTAGAGTCACCTTCAACACATGGCTTTAAACATCAGCATAAATCATGCTAAACATCAGCGATTATCATGCTTAAACATGCTTTCAAAAACAGTAAACAAATCATGCAAAATCATCATTTTACATTGCATCAAACATGGCCACCACTTAAAGAGAAAATCCGAAAACTTACACTTGAGCTAAGCAAAGTTGTTTAGACTTAAACTAAGCTCCCAAAACCTTGGTTTCAAAGCCGAAAACCATTTTCACAAATCCACTCACCGATTTCCACTTTGCTTCAAGCCAAAGCACCAAATCAAGCCTCCGGATCAACAATTCTTGGATCCAAGGATGCCTCCCCTGTTTCAACACATTAAAGCAGAGGATTAATGCATCATCATGCATTAATTGCTTCAATGAAAGCATCTAAACTCGCTGCTCTCACAAAACCTCCATTTTCGGCCACCAAACACAACCGAAAATGCATCCGAAACACTTCTAAACAAAGCCCAGCCACAAACCAGCAAAACCTCACTTCCATTAACATCAAAACACATCTAAAAACAACCTATAAACATCCTTATACCTCCAGCAACACCAGATCCACAAGATCACCACAAAAGCTACCTTAAAACACAAGCTAAACTTAGGAAATCCAACCTATCCGGGATTGCATCAATCAAGACTCATTTCCACATCAACTTAATGATCATTTAACATCAAAAACACTCCTCAAAACACAGATTTAACAGATCAAACGAAAATCATGTGAAATCATCAAAATCTTGCATAACTAGCCAAGATCCATAAATCAACCTTAAAACCTTTAATCAATTATCAAATTAGGATTGAAAACTTTAGGAATTTCATTAAAGAACTTGAAGTTCAGAGGAGAAGGACGTTCTTACCTCCAAACTTGAGTTTCTCCTCTTTTTGGAATTGAAAAGCTTGATGAAACATGAAGCAATTGAAGAGGTTTTGAAGACACAATGATTTGCAATCAATTGAGAGTTGAAAGAAGGATTTTAGGTGAGAAAATCAGATTTAGATCTCTGGAAATTGAGTGTTTGGGTTGAGAGAAAAAGAGAGAAAGAAAATAGGAAGTTAGATGAGAAAATGCTTAAAATGAATTTCCCTCCTTTTAATTTTCTTTAAAATCAGAATTATGTGTTAAAATATCTTAGAAAAATCTGGAGAAACTCCCTTTGGGTAAATAGCTCCTTAAAGATTCAAAGTTTCAACCCTTTATAAAATAGCCACCAAACTTTCAAAAATTACATTTTGGTCACTAGCCAAAATATCACACTTCCGAAACTCATTTTCCAAAATTGATTTCACAGTTCACTTAATTATATTAAAAGATGATTTTAGAACATTTTTCCATATTTTTAATGCAACCCGAACTAGGCTTTCCTAATTTAACCTCTTACGATTCGAACAGCACTTTGACCAACCGGTCAACGCCCAAGACTTCTAAGCCCAAAACCGGGGCGTTACAGCTTTAATCTAGGATTATGTCTTCATGCATATCATGAAGTGTAATGTCATGATAAATGCCTATATTGTTGAATTGTGGTTGAACTTGCATGTTAGTAAGAGGATTAGGTAGTTGAATGGATCTTTTGTGTTGGCCTTTATTTAAAGAAAGCTTTGAACCCTACATTATCGTAGTTCTGTTTTTGAGCTCCGCTCACTAAGCTTTATGCTTACGCTCTCCTTTTTCCGACAATGCAGATCCTTAGCTTGGAGTTAGCAAGGAGCAAGAAAAGGGCGTCCAAGCGTGTGGTAATTGCTCAAGTATGGCTTATTAAATAATGTAGTAGTTTAGCAATGGGAAATGCTACGTGTTTTAGGAGAGTGTATCTAGACTTCGTTGTGTTGGTTTTATGTTGTTAATGCCTTATGTTGGTGGATTTGTAAACCATGTTTATGTTGATGCCTAAGTGTTTGTTTGGGAGGCTTATAGCCATGTCTTTTGGATGCTTGTGTTGCTTTGGTATGGGATGTCATGCTTGGCTTGTAAAATCATGTTTAGATTGCCTTATATGAATGTTTTGTGTTTGGCTGCTAAGGCATGAATCTCATGTATGCTTTGTATGCCTTCTTTGCATGGAATATTTGTTTTGCATGGTCCTTGTTAGATTCAATGCCTCGTATGCTAATTCTTGGCTGTAACTTCAATGTATGTATGTTGTATGAGCTTAGGGAAGTCCACACATGCCTCTAGAGTCGGGTCTTAAGTTGCTTTGCTGCAAATTGGAGACTTGCAGTGTAGGGCGTACGAATACGCTTAAGGGCCGTATTGATACGATCTTGCCTGTAGGACACAATTTTAGCCGGGCGTATCGATACCCTGGGGGTACCGATACCCTCCCAACTCACTGGAATTTTGAGAAATGGGTAAGAGTAGGGCGTACTGATACGGGGTTTACGTGTATCGATACGATCCTACTTCGTTGACCAAGACAAGTTGACCGAGAAGGGCGTATCGATACGCTCAAGGGCTGTACCGATACGGCCTTCCCTGAGTTGACTGAAAGGGTTGACTTTGATCAAGGCGTATCGATACCCTCTGTAGGTGTATCGATACGGCCTGCTTAATAGGGAAAAGTTAGGCTGTTTAATTGCATGTCTCGTGGGTTTTGTATCCGTGTTTGTTCGCTGCGTGTCCTATCACATAGGATTTAACAAAGGCATCTAGAAAAGATAAAAAAATAGGGTTGCTAACCGAAGGGGAGCCTTAACGGGTTTAACTTCGGTTTTCCCCGTGTAGCCTACTCGGACCGGTCGTCCGGCCAGACAGGGACGAGGGGGTTACATCTACATTGTTTTATCAACTTACGACCAGAAGTTTGTGAGATTGATTCTAAAAGGATTCAGATTATGCAATTAGACTATTCGTCTTGTAAAAGCTAGTGGGTTTATATTTTAGGTTATGTCAGTTGTTACAAAGCGTATTGATTATGAAAAATACAGTTTAGCAAAATTTCATTTGGATGCCTTCTCTTTAATAGCTAAACTGTGAGAACAAAAGAGTTATTATTTATATGGTGTTTCCATATAGCAACACTTATACACATCAAGCCAACGAGTTATAATAAACTCCCCGTTATGATTGGTTTTTGGTCAGAAGCCATACATTTCCCATTTTATAATTTTTGAATGTGCGATATGAATTGCTCCACCACAATGCACAAAATGGGTAAAGAAAAAGGGTTGAGAATATATATTGATTACGAGTCTCCTTTTATGTTTAAACTCTTAAACATTAATTGGAGAATCATTTATGAGATGGTTTTTCTCAACATCAAAGGGGGAGAATAATCAGCTGGATAAAGAAGGAAAATGAATTATCATTATAAAGATCCTCGAATATGAACTAAAAATTTATAAGATAAGTCAAGTTATTGTATGTCAACTTCCAGGCATATTTACTCACCTAATGAGAGTAATCAAGTCTCATATACCAGCTGAAAATGCTCTAAGTTTAAATTACATGTTAGAGTTGGTAGAGAGAATGGATGTAAATCATGCCTGAAGTATGATAGTTGAAATTGGTTCCAATTATCAAAATTATCGTAAATATAAAGTAGTATGAAATGGTCATATTTTGGAGGCGGGTGCTCCTGAAGATACCCAAGATATAATTAATTATAAAACTCTTGAAGAGTTTCAGGTACCTGAAATAAAGATTGAAATCTTGAAGAGATCTCGATGAGTTATGTCACTACGAGAATAGAACCAGAAAATTGAAAAGTTGTCGACAACAATTTTACAAACGATTTTACATAGAATACTTTTGTAGAAGTAAAGAAAGAAAATGAGGATCTTGTATAAGAATCTATAGATGTTGAAATGATTGGCTAATATGGAAAGACGTTTTGAACTTCCAAAAGAGAAGTTTGGACCAGCAATCCAAACACCTAAAGGTGTAATACAAGTGGATAGGGGTGAGCAAAACTCGACTCGACTCAAAAAATCGATATTTTTTTTTCAATTTCGAGTTATTCGAGTCGAGTTATTCGAGTTGTTCGAGTTATTCGAGTCAACTCGAAAAAATTTCGATTTCGAGTCGGTTTGGAATTTGCCCAACTCGAAAAATCGAAAAACCGAATTTTACAGTTTTGCAATTTAGTCACTGATTTCATTTTTCTTCAATTCCTCCTTCATTTTAAGTCCATTTTTGACCAAATTTGAACCGCGTATTCCTAAACCATCGTAGAATACGTATTTATCTTCAATTTATATTTTTGAAAATAAATTTCATATTTTTTCAATTCAGCCCCTTAACTTTGTATAATTTCTTCATTTCTTCAATATCTCCTTCGTTTTAAGTCAATTTTGACCAAAATTGAACCACATGCTCATAAACCAATGTAGAAATTAGAATACCTATTTAGCTTCAATTCATATTTTTAAATTAAATTTCCTACTTTTGTAATTTAGCCCCTCAACTTTGAATGTTTCCCATTTCTTTAATTTCTCTTTCGTTTTAAGTCTATTTTTTTTACCAAAATTAAACCACATGATTCACTAACACTATATAATATCTATATAACTTCAATTCATATTTTTAACAAATTTATTCTTTTTTTAATTTAGCCCTTTAACTTTATATTCTATTCAATTTGATCATTCAACTGAATTTTTTGTAATTTTTTTCTTTACATCAATTCATTGACTCATTTATACCCCCATCGGTACTTTATCCTCAAAAGTTCCTTATTTAAAAATAATATTATAAATATATTTTAGAAGTTTAGATGATATTTTTTTTATTAAATAACATTACAAATCTTGTATGAATAGAGAAAGTCGTTTAAATTGGAATCAAATCGTACTATAACATGGTAAATAATTACAATTAAATTTGTATAGAAACTCGAAAACTCGACTCGACTCGAACTCGACTCGAATTTCATAAACTCGACTCGAATCGAAAAAATTTCAAATTAAGTTCAAGTCGTAAAATATGACGCGTCAACTCGAGTAACTCGAAATTTTTTGACTCGACTCGCTCGAACGCTCACCTCTACAAGTGGGGCATAAATAAGTAGTCGTAAATACGAATGAATTATGATTTATGAAGAGTTTTAATTACTTCATGGTGGATGAAATTATTTTGGCAGTTATTAAATATTTTATATGCGTCTATTTTTTTGTGGATCGGTATTTATCCCTAAAGGATTCAAAATGCTAGAAGCATTTGGAAATATCTGAGGAAATTTATTTAGATATATCTCATTAAATATTTATATTTTGGCGCATTTGGTATAATCGTCTTAGTAATTACTTATTGTAGAAATACTATAAGAAAGATCATATTTCCTTATGCATTTTATAAAGGAGTTTGGATCAAGATTCATGATATTATTAGAACTCCTAAAAATCTTCAAATTGGAAACTCATGAAGAGTTTTCAAAGTATTTAATGAAAGTATTTGAGAAAAAGAGTTTTGAGATGTGGTTTTATCTCGACCTAAAGGTCGAGCACTTAAATATGCGTTTTTGTCTATGAATTGACATAAGTTGAAAGAATCTTAAAGAAGATTCAGTATGGATAAAGCATGTCTATTGAGTATCCTTATGGTTGCAAGATGATTGGGTGTGAATAAATTTATCTTCGGAAGAAAGATAAATAATTAATTCTTCTAGAAGCATCATATATTAGTTGCTCAAGAAATATCCATAGATATGCAAAGATGATTACCTTTAGATCTTCAAACATTCGTCGATACCTCCTCAAATCTTGTAGAAATAATTGTTATGCACGAGGCAAGCTAAACATGTGTTTGGCTAAGACCATTGACTCAACATATCCAGAAGATATGTGGATTTACTTTCACAAGATATGATACGAAGCTATTTTGTGTAGAGATACTGCAAAATGTATATCTCAATTTAAAGGTGGATACATCATGAAACATATTTGTAACCCCCTTAACCCGGCCTGGACGGTTGACCCGAATTAAGAAAGTCACACGGGGAAAACCAAAGTCAACCTGAAAGTCAACCTTGATTAACGACCCTTTTTTTTTCTTTTTAATCTTGTCTAGATGCACATTAGCCCTAATTGTGATCACACAAACATCATACTCAAAGATCACAAACATCAGAGATCAAACAGGGACCCAATTGAACAAATTACAACTTTAGGGACCAAATTGTAATTTCTGATAAATATGAGGACTTAACCCAAATTAAAGTTACCAGCTTGTAATTAGTCAGGTTTCATGCTTCACTGTGAAATTTCAGCTCAAAAGGACTTCCCAAACTCATACAATTGCACAAACAAGATTCGGGACCAAAACGCAAACAATTCAAAACATATAACTGCCAATGTCAGCCCCTAACGGTCACCCGTTCCGAAACAGGCAGAGCCCGTTTCGAAACACGGGGTCGTTCTGCAACGCGTACCGCAACACGGGCTGGCAGTAGCCAAACCGTTTCGGAACGGTCCCTCCCGTTTCGGACGCCTGGGCTTGTTTAAGGCACCTGTTCCGAAACGGGTTGCACTGTTCCGAAACGCCCTGCACAGATTGCCCCAAAAATGCATTCTTAAACATGCAATTAAACATCCAATCATGCTCCAAATGCTACCAAACTTTACCAGCATGCAATTCAACATATATAAGACATACTTGCATCAACAATTCATCAAAATAACATCATATGCAAAAAGCCCCAAATCTATAGGCATGCTTCCTACACAAGCAAGTCATTCAAGCATAAACTTCCAATTCAAGCATATAAGGCCAAACACTAAAAACCAGCATTCTCAACATCATTCAACATACTTAGGGAGTTCAAAACCTCTCCCAAAACATACACATTGGTCCCCCATTGCCAAATTACCAAAAGCTAAAAGTGTACTTAAGAAACCTTCCATACTTTGAGCTTTACTTTCACTTGAATACTTGCCCTCCTTGCTGCCCTCAAAGTGCTCTAATGTTCCGCATTATTGAATTGAGAAAACGAAAGAGAGCGTAAGCAAAAGCTTAGTGAGGAATGCTCATAAAACCATTCAATAATGCATTTATAAAACATTTATAAATCATGCTTCAAATCATCAATTGCACATGCTCAAAAGCATACTTAAAACAAGCAACTCATGCTTCATATCATAACATGTCATATTGGCAACAAGTGATAAGTTCCATTTCTTTAAAAACAAGTTCATCAACTTTCACCCCAAGGACTTTTAAACACCTTGGCCCCAAGGACTTTTAAACACCTTGGCCCATGGACTTTTAAACACCATGGAAGAGGACCACACAAGGACTTTTAACCACCTTTGTGTCCACATCAAGTATCACCCCAAGGACTTTTAAACACCTTGGCCCCAAGGACTTTTAAACACCTTGGCCCCATGGACTTTTAAACACCATGGAAAGGATCACACAAGGACTTTTAACCACCTTTGTGTCCATACAAGAACCATCCAAGGACTTTTAACCACCTTGATGTTCTTAAGTAAACAAGGCTCACTCAAGGACTTTTAACCACCTTAGTGACCTTAACCTTTTCAAAACATCACTTGCCAATATACATCATTATCATCAATTTATCCACTGTTTTAAAGCATTAAACCAAGCCATATTCATCATGCATTTAAAAGCATCAAACCACATTTTATCAATGTACAAAAACAAGGAACTCTTACCTTGAGCTTCCTTCAACATATGGCTTACAACAACAGCAAAAACCATGCTAAATCGTGCTTTCAAAACAGTAATTAAAACATGCAATAAACCACATTGCATCACAACAAAATCAAGGCCACCACTAGAGAGTACTTTCCGAAAACTTACACTTGAGCTTAGCAAAGTTGTTTAGACTTAAACTAAGCTCCCAAGACATTGGTTTCAAAGCCGAAAACCATTTTTCACTCACCGATTCCACTTTGCCTCTTGCCGAAGCACCAAATCAAGCTTCCAGATCAACAATTCTTGGATCCAAAGATGCCTCCCCTGTTTTAACACATCAAAGCAGAGGATTAATGCATCATCATGCATTAATTGCTTCAATGAAAGCACCTAAACTCGCTGCTCTCATCCACACTCCATTTTCGGCTACCAAACACAACCGAAAATGCATCCAAACCACTTCTCAACAAAGCCCAGCCATAAACCATCAACACAAAACATCTAAAACTCAATTAACATCTAAAAAGAGTCTAATAACATCCTTATACCTCCAGCAACAACAGATCCACAAGATCTCACCAAAAACAACCTAGAAACACAAGCTAAACTTAGGAAACTCAACCTATCCGGGATTGCATTGATCAAAACTCAATTCCTTACCAATTTAGTGTTCATTTAACATCAAAAACACATCTCAAATCACAGATTAATCAGATCAAACGAAAATCATCAAAAATCATCAAATCTTGCATTATAAGCCAAGATCCAATTCACATCTTAAAAGCCTTTAATAAAACATCAATTAAGGATTGAAAACTTAGGAATTTCAGTAAAGAACTGGTAGTTTAGAGGAGAAGGACGTTCTTACCTCCAAACTTGAGTTTCTCCTCTTTTTGGAATCAAAAACCTTGATGAAACAAGTAGCAAATGATGAGGTTTTGTAGATATGTTGATTAGGAATCAAAAGAGAGTTGAAAGGAGGAATTTAGGTGAGAAAATCAGATCAAATTCTCTGGAAAAGAAGTGTTTGGGTTGAGAGAAAATGAGAGAAAGAAAATTGGAAAGTTAGTTAACAAAAATAGCCAAATGGCTTTTCCCTCCTCTTTTAACATGTTTTAAAATCAGAATATATCCCAAAATATCTTAGAAAAATCTGGAGAAACTACTTTTGGATTAATAGCTCCTTAAAGATTCAAAGTTTCAACCCTTTCCAAAACAGTCACCAAACTTTCAAAAATTACATTTTGGTCACTAGCCAAAATGTCACCCTTCCAAAACTCATTTTCCAAAATTGATTTCACAGTTCACTTAATTATATTAAAAGATGATTTTAGAACATTTTTCCATATTTTTAATGCAACCCGAACTAGGCTTTCCTAATTTCACCTCTTAGATTCGAACAGCACTTTGACCAAACCGGTCAACGCCCAAAACTACCAAGCCCAAAACCGGGGCGTTTAAACTCTCCCCCCCTTAAGAAATTTCGTCCTCGAAATTTACCTGAAGGAAAGAGATAAGGAAACTGCTTCAGCATGTCTTCCTTCCGCTCCCACGTGGCTTCCTCAACACCTCGATGCTTCCACAGCACCTTCACCAACTCAATGGTCTTGCCACGAAGAACCTTGCTATCCGAATCCAGAACCTTCACCGGTTCCTCATCATAGGTCAAATCCGGATTCAATTCCACTTCCTCCACAGGCATCACATGCGAAGGATCAGACCTATACTTCCGGAGCATAGAAACATGGAACACATCATGAATCTTCTCCAACTCCTGAGGCAACCTCAACCGATATGCAACAGGACCCACGCGCTCAACAACCTCATATGGTCCAATGTACCTAGGGCTCAACTTACCCTTCCGGCCAAACCTCATCACCTTCTTCCAAGGCGAAACCTTCAAGAACACACTGTCACCTACCGCATACTCTATCTCCTTACGCTTCAAATCCGCGTAAGACTTCTGCCGATCAGAAGCAGCCTTCAACCGCTCACAAATGAGCTTCACCTTCTCGGTGGTTCCCTTCAACAAAGCCGGCATCGAAACCAACTTTTGACCAGTTTCAGCCCAACAAAGAGGAGTCCTACACTTCCTCCCGTACAAAGCCTCATAAGGTGCCATCTGTATACTCGCCTGATAACTATTGTTATAAGCGAACTCAACCAAAGGCAGATGCTTCTCCCAAGAACCTTGGAACTCAATCACGCAGCACCTCAACATATCCTCTAAGATCTGGATAACTCGCTCAGACTGACCATCCGACTGAGGATGATAGGATGTACTGAAATGCAACCTTGTACCCAAAGCTTGATGCAAACACTGCCAGAAACGCGATGTGAACCTCGGATCCCTATCCGACACAATCGACTTAGGCACACCATGCAGCCTCACAATCTCAGCAATGTACAGCTCTGCCAGCTTATCCAAGGAGAACGTAGTATGCACAGGCAAGAAATGCGCACACTTCTTCAGGCGATCCACAATCACCCAAACAGAATTCTTCTTTGATGGAGACAAAGGTAAACCAGATACAAAATCCATGGTAACCCTTTCCCACTTCCATTCAGGGATTTTCAACGGTTGCAACAACCCAGAAGGAACCTGATGTTCAGCCTTAACTCGCTGACACACCAAACACTTGCTCACAAACTCTGCAACATCCTTCTTCAAACCCACCCAATAGTACTCATCACGAAGATCACGGTACATCTTAGTACTACCAGGGTGCATAGCAAAAGGACTTCTATGACCTTCAGTCAGAATAGCACGCCTCAACTCAGCATCATCAGGCACTACTATTCGACTCCCAAAACACAACACACCATCATCATTAAAACAGAAATCCGAAGGTCTACCCTCCGCGATATCCTGAACATGAGACACCAAGGAATCATCCAACAACTGCTTATCCTTGATCAACTGAACCAATGATGGTTTCACCTGCAACTCAGCAACAAGACCACCATCACGCGATATGCTCAAGCTAGCAAACATAACCCTCAGCTCAACAGCTACCTTCCTACTCAAGGCATCTGCAACAACATTAGCCTTTCCAGGATGATACTCGATCGTCAGATCATAATCCTTGAGCAACTCCAACCAACGCCGCTGCCTAAGATTCAACTCCTTCTGAGATATCAGATACCTCAAACTCTTGTGATCCGTGTACACCATACACTTCTCACCATACAGATAATGTCTCCAGATCTTCAGAGCAAAAACCACTGCAGCCAGCTCAATATCATGCGTAGGGTAATTGCGCTCATGCACTTTCAACTGCCGCGATGCATAAGCAACCACCTTACCCTCTTGCATCAGCACACACCCCAAACCAACATAGGATGCATCACTGTAGACCACAAACTCTTTCCCTGATTCAGGCTGAACCAAGATAGGAGCTTGCGTCAAGGCCGCCTTCAGCTTCTCAAAAGCCTGCTGTCTCGCCTCTGTCCACTCATACTTAACATCTTTCTGCAACAGCTTCGTCAAAGGAGCAGCAATCTTGGAAAAACCATCCACAAACCTTCGGTAGTATCATGCCAAACCAAGGAAACTACGAACCTCATGAACAGACTTAGGAACTTTCCAGTTCATCACTGCCTCAATCTTCTGAGGATCAACACGAATCCCCTCAGCTGAGACCACATGCCCAAGAAACACCACCTCCTTAAGCCAGAACTCACACTTGCTCAGCTTAGCATAAAGCTGATTCTCCAACAAAGCCTGCAAAACAAACCTCAAATGCTCTTCATGCTCCTCCTCAGTACGCGAGTACACGAGGATATCATCAATGAATACCACAACGAACTTGTCCAGGTATTCATGAAACACACGGTTCATCATGTCCATGAAAGCAGCAGGAGCATTTGTCAAACCAAACGGCATCACAAGGAACTCATAATGCCCATACCTTGTCCTGAAAGCTGTCTTAGGCACATCCACATCCTTCACCTTCAACTGATAATACCCTGACCTCAAGTCAATCTTAGAGAACACAGCAGCTCCCCGAAATTGATCAAAGAGATCATCAATCCTCGGCAAAGGATACCGATTCTTGATAGTCAACTTGTTCAGCTGACGGTAATCAATGCACATCCTCATAGTGCCATCTTTCTTCTTCACAAACAAGACCGGTGCTCCCCAAGGTGACACACTCGGCCGGATGAAACCACGATCAAGCAGCTCTTGCAACTGCGTCTTCAGCTCCTTCAGCTCCTTAGGTGCCATTCTATAGGGAGTAATGGACACAGGAGTTGTATTCTCATACAGCTCAATTCCAAACTCCACCTCGCGATTAGGAGGTAAACCAGGCAACTCCTCAGGAAAAACACCAGGAAACTCCTTCACAACCCTGATATCTTGCACCCTCAACTCCTTAGAGCTAGGATTCATCACAAAAGCTAGATAAGCTTCGCAACCTTGCCTCAGCAACCTGCTCGCCTCCAAGGTAGAAACAACATTGGCAAGAAACTTCACATTCTCACCAACCACAACAACTTCATAATCATCCGCAAGCTTAAGCGAAACCCACTTGTTTTCACAATCCACAACAGCACGATGCTCAGCAAGCCAATCCATACCAAGGATCACATCAAAACCATAAAAGGGCAACTCCATAAGATCAACATGAAAAACATGTTCTTGAACAACCAAGGGACACCTTCTATAAAGCTTTCGAGTCACAACAGTTTCACCAAAAGAACTAGTGACACGAACACCAACATCCAAAGACTCAACAGGCAAACCAAGCAATTCAGCATGCTCACGCAAAATGTATGAATGCGTAGATCCAGAATCAATCAAAGAAAGCAATGACAAGGATTGCAAAGTAAAGGTACCTGCAATCACATCTGCATCATTCCTTCCCTCATGCTGAGCATACACCCTCGCTTGACCTCCACCTTCAGGCTGAATAGCCACAACATGGGCTACTGCACGACCACCTTCCTCTCTCCTCTGAAAATTACCACGGCCGCGCCCACGACCTCTCTGTGGTGCAGCAACAGCAGGTGCACGCATCTGATCACCAGCCAACTTCGGACAATCTCGCCTCAAGTGGTCTGCAGAACCACAATTCCAGCATCCATAACCAGCTGCCGCAACAGGAGCTTGCACCTCCCTCACAGCACGAGGACAGTCACGCTTCATGTGACCACGTGAACCACAGATCCAACAAGCACTAGGGTCAGCTCTAGCATTGCCACCCCTAGCAGGTGCACCACCACCTCTCTTAGCTGAGGACTGATACCTCTGATCACGTCCCCTCTTGTTCCGTCCACCTCCGGAACCATACTCAGCAGCTCTCTTCCCAGCACTTGCTCCAGCACCTTTCGCAGACAAACCCAAGTTCATCTCTATGTCCTTAGCTCGGCCCACCAACACATCAAAATCATCATACTCGGTGGCCAGCACATACATCTTTACCTCCGTTATAAGACCATAACGAAACCTTTCGCACCTCTCCCGTTCATCAGGAATCAGCTCAGGTGCATACTGACTGAGTCGCACAAACTGCACCTCATACTCAGCCACACTCATGCTCCCTTGGGTAAGAGTCATGAACTCACGTTTCTTCTCATCAAGATATCTCACACCAAGATATCTCCGCTTGAACACATTCTGAAAGAATGTCCAAGTCACATCAGCTTCAGCCATCCCAGAGATTGTGGTCATCCACCATGTATAAGCATCGTCCTGCAGCAAGGACACAACACAGCCCAACTTTTGCACATCCGTGCAACTCATCTGACCCAAGATTAGCTTGGTACTCTCTAGCCAAGCTTCAGAACTCTCAGCTGACATACCCCTGAACTCAGTCCCACCAAGACTGCGCAGACGCTCCAAAGGTAGTCTAACTCCAGCATCTCCCTGATGCCGAGCTCCTTGAGCTCCAGCTACTGCTGCTCGAAAAGCACCCGCAATAGCTTGTACCAACACAGACATATCAGGCATAGCTTGCCCCTGACCAACCTCTGGTCCAGCAGCTCCAGCACCAGCTGCTGCAGCTCCAGCTCTTTCTCTCTCCGCACCACCACCACCAGGTGGAGGAGGAGGTAACACAGCACTACCCGCATTCCCTTCGTTCTCATTCCCATCCGGGTTCGTAGCTCTTACGCTACTCCTTAACTCTCTACGTGGTGCCATACTTTTACCATGCAATATCAATACAAATAAAACAAAGTCAGGCCCAGCAAGGTAAGCAATCCAAGTATTCAAGCTCAATTTCTTTCAAAATCAACATCATTTCTTTAGCTTTTATTTGGCAATGGGTACCCACATCATACTACATCACAACATACATCTCAATTCGCATCCAAAATACAAGCCACTAAACATGCTTTCGAACAACAAGCACACAAGGCATACACACTTCAATCATGCATATAAACATTCCCAATTACTCGAGAACTCAGCTCTGATACCACCAAATGTAACCCCCTTAACCCGGCCTGGACGGTTGACCCGAATTAAGAAAGTCACACGGGGAAAACCAAAGTCAACCCGAAAGTCAACCTTGATTAACGACCCTTTTTTTTTCTTTTTAATCTTGTCTAGATGCACATTATCCCTAATTGTGATCACACAAACATCATACTCAAAGATCACAAACATCAGAGATCAAACAGGGACCCAATTGAACAAATTACAACTTTAGGGACCAAATTGTAATTTCTGATAAATATGAGGACTTAACCCAAATTAAAGTTACCAGCTTGTAATTAGTCAGGTTTCATGCTTCACTGTGAAATTTCAGCTCAAAAGGACTTCCCAAACTCATACAATTCCACAAACAAGATTCGGGACCAAAACGCAAACAATTCAAAACATATAACTGCCAATGTCAGCCCCTAACGGTCACCCGTTCCGAAACAGGCAGAGCCCGTTTCGAAACACGGGGCCGTTCCGCAACGCGTACCGCAACACGGGCTGGCAGTAGCCAAACCGTTTCGGAACGGTCCCTCCCGTTTCGGACGCCTAGGCTTGTTTAAGGCACCTGTTCCGAAACGGGTTGCACTGTTCCGAAACGCCCTGCACAGATTGCCCCAAAAATGCATTCTTAAACATGCAATTAAACATCCAATCATGCTCCAAATGCTACCAAACTTTACCAGCATGCAATTCAGCATATATAAGACATACTTGCATCAACAATTCATCAAAATAACATCATATGCAAAAAGCCCCAAATCTATAGGCATGCTTCCTACACAAGCAAGCCATTCAAGCATAAACTTCCAATTCAAGCATATAAGGCCAAACACTAAAAACCAGCATTCTCAACATCATTCAACATACTTAGGGAGTTCAAAACCTCTCCCAAAACATACACATTGGTCCCCCATTGCCAAATTACCAAAAGCTAAAAGTGTACTTAAGAAACCTTCCATACTTTGAGCTTTACTTTCACTTGAATACTTGCCCTCCTTGCTGCCCTCAAAGTGCTCTAATGTTCTGCATTATTGAATTGAGAAAACGAAAGAGAGCGTAAGCAAAAGCTTAGTGAGGAATGCTCATAAAACCATTCAATAATGCATTTATAAAACATTTATAAATCATGCTTCAAATCATCAATTGCACATGCTCAAAAGCATACTTAAAACAAGCAACTCATGCTTCATATCATAACATGTCATATTGGCAACAAGTGATAAGTTCCATTTCTTTAAAAACAAGTTCATCAACTTTCACCCCAAGGACTTTTAAACACCTTGGCCCCAAGGACTTTTAAACACCTTGGCCCATGGACTTTTAAACACCATGGAAGAGGACCACACAAGGACTTTTAACCACCTTTGTGTCCACATCAAGTATCACCCCAAGGACTTTTAAACACCTTGGCCCCAAGGACTTTTAAACACCTTGGCCCCATGGACTTTTAAACACCATGGAAAGGATCACACAAGGACTTTTAACCACCTTTGTGTCCATACAAGAACCATCCAAGGACTTTTAACCACCTTGATGTTCTTAAGTAAACAAGGCTCACTCAAGGACTTTTAACCACCTTAGTGACCTTAACCTTTTCAAAACATCACTTGCCAATATACATCATTATCATCAATTTATCCACTGTTTTAAAGCATTAAACCAAGCCATATTCATCATGCATTTAAAAGCATCAAACCACATTTTATCAATGTACAAAAACAAGGAACTCTTACCTTGAGCTTCCTTCAACATATGGCTTACAACAACAGCAAAAACCATGCTAAATCGTGCTTTCAAAACAGTAATTAAAACATGCAATAAACCACATTGCATCACAACAAAATCAAGGCCACCACTAGAGAGTACTTTCCGAAAACTTACACTTGAGCTTAGCAAAGTTGTTTAGACTTAAACTAAGCTCCCAAGACATTGGTTTCAAAGCCGAAAACCATTTTTCACTCACCGATTCCACTTTGCCTCTTGCCGAAGCACCAAATCAAGCTTCCGGATCAACAATTCTTGGATCCAAAGATGCCTCCCCTGTTTTAACACATCAAAGCAGAGGATTAATGCATCATCATGCATTAATTGCTTCAATGAAAGCACCTAAACTCGCTGCTCTCATCCACACTCCATTTTCGGCTACCAAACACAACCGAAAATGCATCCAAACCACTTCTCAACAAAGCCTAGCCATAAACCATCAACACAAAACATCTTTCAACATCATTTAACATCTAAAAAGAGTCTAATAACATCCTTATACCTCCAGCAACAACAGATCCACAAGATCTCACCAAAAACAACCTAGAAACACAAGCTAAACTTAGGAAACTCAACCTATCCGGGATTGCATTGATCAAAACTCAATTCCTTACCAATTTAGTGTTCATTTAACATCAAAAACACATCTCAAATCACAGATTAATCAGATCAAACGAAAATCATCAAAAATCATCAAATCTTGCATTATAAGCCAAGATCCAATTCACATCTTAAAAGCCTTTAATAAAACATCAATTAAGGATTGAAAACTTAGGAATTTCAGTAAAGAACTGATAGTTTAGAGGAGAAGGACGTTCTTACCTCCAAACTTGAGTTTCTCCTCTTTTTGGAATCAAAAACCTTGATGAAACAAGTAGCAAATGATGAGGTTTTGTAGATATGTTGATTAGGAATCAAAAGAGAGTTGAAAGGAGGAATTTAGGTGAGAAAATCAGATCAAATTCTCTGGAAAAGAAGTGTTTGGGTTGAGAGAAAATGAGAGAAAGAAAATTGGAAAGTTAGTTAACAAAAATAGCCAAATGGCTTTTCCCTCCTCTTTTAACATGTTTTAAAATCAGAATATATCCCAAAATATCTTAGAAAAATCTGGAGAAACTACTTTTGGATTAATAGCTCCTTAAAGATTCAAAGTTTCAACCCTTTCCAAAACAGTCACCAAACTTTCAAAAATTACATTTTGGTCACTAGCCAAAATGTCACCCTTCCAAAACTCATTTTCCAAAATTGATTTCACAGTTCACTTAATTATATTAAAAGATGATTTTAGAACATTTTTCCATATTTTTAATGCAACCCGAACTAGGCTTTCCTAATTTCACCTCTTAGATTCGAACAGCACTTTGACCAAACCGGTCAACGCCCAAAACTATCAAGCCCAAAACCGGGGCGTTACAATATTACTCCAAAGTTTCATCCCTCACGATCTTTAGAAAAATAGTATTCAAGATTTAATTATGAAGATTCAAAGATCTTATGTGATGTTTTCATGAGGGGGAGTAAATATGTGTTGCACTCTTTTTCCCTTAACCGAGGTTTTGTCCCGATGGGTTTTCTTGGTAAGGTTTTTAATGAGGCAACATGTTATGCGTATCAAAGATGTGTGTACTCTTTTTCCTTCACTAAAGAATTTTTTCCCACTGGATTTTTATCTTAGTAATGTTTTAATGAGGCACATTATCTTCATAGACATCCAAGGGGGAGTGTTATGAACATTTATCTATGTGGATGTCTATAATGATAAGAAATTTATCTATGAGATTTAATTTACTTTATCATTAGGAATATTATCTCCATTAATTAGAGTTTAATGTATTACGTACTTATTATGCCTATAAATAGATGAAGTCATTGTACACAAGTCTAGTTTGGATAATAATATGAATCTCTCTCTTTCTCTAATCTCTTTATTATTTTATTCTTATTCGTTGTTCTTCGTTATTTTATTCACAACAAATTTTATATTATTTTTAATTTATATTGTATTACCCATTTTATGTCCGGGCTATAATCACTCATTTTTTGTTCGGATAATATTATTATATAGTATTATTATATCTTATTATTATAATTAAAAAACACAAAAAGTAAAAAAAAAAGGAAAGCATTTACCCTCAATTGCCTATAAAAGGCTGGGGGAGGCAGCCCCAAAACACAGGCACGAGCCATTAGAGAAATGGCAAGGGCAGTGCCCTTTCGAAGTGAGAGCAGTGCTCTCACCGGGTTGCCCCGATGGTCCGATCAATCATTCGATTGAGGTCATGCTGAGATTTGTTCGGATCTTTTTTTTACTATGGCTAGATAATACGAACATTTTGGTAGGGGTCGGTCGAAGTTTTTCATCGAGCTTCAAGTAAGGTAAATTTTAATCTTTATCTTTGTATTTATTTTAATGTTAACTTAGATATAGGGTAATATATATTTATTGGCATGTTTTTGTAATAAATATATTTGTTATGCTATGTTTGTATATTTTAAGTTATATGAATTATTTACAATGTTCTTTTAATTATTGATATGTTTTTTTTATATTTTGTATGCTATGTTTGTATCTTTTAAGTTGTATGAATTATTTACATGAATAAAAAATATTTATATATATTGTTTAATTGAATTTTAAATTACTTTCTTTTATTGGGGATTATCGTGAAAAACGTACCTCGAGCGTAAAGGGTGCTGCTTTCCGTTAGTCTCTATTACAAAATATCATTTTTAATTCTGAATTATAATTTTCAAAATAGATTCTCTTCAGTCGGGAATCTAACAAAAATTATGCCCCGAGCGTAAGGACGATAATTTCCTTCGTATAAAGAAATATTTCTAAATATTTTAAGGGGTCGCAAATTTTAAATTAAATTCGAATTTTTAATTTCCATTGTTAAAACAATCTGTAATCGACTAGGTACCAATTTTGGGCGTTGTAGGGTGCTCATCCTTCCCCACACGTAACCGACTCCTGAACCTCTTTTTTGGTTTTCGCAGACCAAAATACGTTGTTTTTAATAAAAATGAAAAAAAACGAGTTTTATTAAAATAATCGGGTTTTCAGGTGATCCAATCTCACCTAAATTAAAAGATTGGTAGTGACTCCCATTAAAACCGGAAATAAATCATTTTTTTGTAAAAATGCGTCAAGCTATCAGCGAGATCGTTATTACAGCTTGGCGACTCCGCTGGGGAATTTTTTTTAGATTCAAGCCACAAGTTGATTAATTTTTGTTTTAATAGACGGAAATTATGACTTCGATTTAATTTAATTTTGTGATCCCTGCTCTTTTATTTCTGATATGCTTACAACTGTTTTTATTAAATTTGTTGAGTTTCATATCACGAGTTCTGCACCCGAGCTCCGTTCCTTTTAAGTGGGAGCGAAAAGCTACTCCTTCGTGAGGTACCCCCTCCGTGCAGGATAGTAGATTGCATCTGAGGTATAGGTCCCTTTGTCTTCGTGAGACTTTCGTCTCCGTGCAGACTTATAGACATGCATCCCCCTGAACTGAACTTTGCTAGCCTTAGCAGGCGACAACATCGACAATTCGGGTACTGTCACTCTAGAACCTAAACCGCATTTAGCAAGCCGCTGGAGCCAACTTTGTAGAGCTAATGCAAAACTCTATCTGTTAGCAATCACCATGTTTAGGTTTTTTTGGCCAATTATGTACATTTTCTTTACTGTTAATTTTTTCTTATTTCATTATCTGATTTATTCATTCAATTCTTTTAATTTGAACTAACCATTTTTCTTTTGGTGATCACACTACATTAAGCCATTCATTTCGTATTAATTACATGACATTACTATAACATTTTAATTTTTTGCATTTCACCAGCATGACGTATTGATTCACGACTGGTTCCCAAAAATATTTATTGTGGGGAGAAAATCTAGTACCCTAGATATCGATGCAACATTAAAAGTTGCAAATGAATCCCGTGAATTTATAAGTTGCCCCATGAGAACCATTTTTGAATCAGTACCTTCACATCTAGGACATGCATCTTATATTTACATGCATAGATTTCAAAATTTTAAAATCGGACCCTCAGATGCCCTATGTCAGCAAATACCGGATAAAGCAAAGTCGGTCGATCTAGCACCATATTAAACCTATGCAAGAAACTGGTACAGGGGCATTTTTTAGAATAACCTTCGCGTTCATACATACACCATGCCTCTACAAGGCCCAGTCTATGGGCATTTCTCGACGAATTTAGAAAGCGAGCCTACGGTGTCAAGTCAGACTTTTGCACCCTAATCAAATATATCAATTATCGTCCATAACACTTTTCCAGAGCCGAAAGTAATGAGATGTTGTAAACCAATGCAACAAATTTATAGACTCGACCGGGGGCAACATATCGCGTTGACGAGAACAATGAAAATCCCTTCGAGTAAAGGCGAAAACATACTTCAAGCTTCGAGTTTGCTTCAAGAGCTGTAACCCCATAAACCTGCTTATGCATTACAACGGATCCCAAGAAGTCATATTAGGGTCACAAGAGCGACCCACAGTAAAAATACACATAAAAACATTTTTCCTCAAAACACTTATTAAATTGTAAAATCAACTTCTGTTTAAAATACCATTTCAGGAAGTCATTTAAACACATAACAAAAATTTCAGAAAGTGATTTACAGAAACTATCATAAAACAATACATGACATACATGCCCACTAACTATACAATACCGTACTCCAAAAGCAACGCCAAGAGGACTCCGAACACGGATGTCAAACATTATACCATGATATATTCTTTGAACCTGCGATGGTAAAAACAACGTGAGCATGGAAAAGCTCTGTAATACAGAACTACCAAAAGATGCTATAAGCTCATGCAGATATATGGTAGGCGTAACATTTTAATGATGTTCCAAGGAGTAACAGTCTCCATTTCTATTCTACTATTTTGAGGTAGCATTACTCGAGAATAATGATATTTGTTATTTATTCAAACGTCGAGAATTAGACGGGAACTATAGGCTGATAACATACGGAGGTGGAATCAAGGAGTTTAGTGTCTAGTGTGTTCCAACAGTACATCGTTAATGCATGAAATGTAACAATGCAGTAAACCTTTTTATTTCATATACACTTGTTTAAAGTAACTGTAAAGTTCATTTTAATTCTTTATTTACCCTCCGACCATACTCCAGTATATAGTTTCCCAGTGTGGTATCATGTACATGCATTAACCTGAGCCCATTGGGTGTGGGTACCATCCTAAGGGAATACCTTAGAATACGGGAGGCCCTAGCCGAAGCATAGGAACCGAATACGGGCGGACCTAGTCGAAACATAGGAATCGAAACGGGCGGACCTAGCCGAAGCATAGGAACCGAAAACGGCTGGACTTACCAGTTGGATCAGGACTGAGTTGTCAGTAACTTCATATCATATCCCAAGTACCCCAGTGAATCAGATCATCAATAGTTCATTAATCAATAACATTATTTTTAGTAATACATTATCCATAAAGCATGTTTGTCATATCGGGTGCATGGGCATATATCAGAAATACAGTACGGTCATGCTTAATTTATAAAACATGTCATGTTCCTGTGAATTCAAGCATGTTAGTTATGTGCACGTGATCGGTATTAGAACATGTAAACCAGTACGCAAAAATAGTCGTGTAGCACACATGGAACACACTAGGTGGAACAGTTTATTTCTTGGAGATACTTGGCATTTGCAGAAGGGAACACATTAAACTTTTGACAATTTGAACGGATTTTAGAAACGAGGTCCCTATTAAAAGAGGGTTCGTACTAATGGTTCAAACTAGATATTCAGGAGTTGATACATCAAGATCTTTGAGAGTTTAGATATATCATAAGTGATTTAGTCATTTAAGCCTATAAGGGCATTATGGTTATTTTATCATACATAGGCATTTTGGTAATTTATACCAACAATGCATTCAGAGATTTCTATGTCAAGATCTTTCATAATATCAAATGCATTCACGGCTATTTTGATTACTTTGGCCAACGAGGGCATTTTGGTCATTTAACTATCAGGGGTGATTTTGTAATTTAGCCCGATAATGATAAAATGACGATTTAAAATATTTAAGATTTCCAGAGGTTTATCGAGCCTCCAAAACCATTCGAATTAATATATCCCAACCTTACAAATACTAACCAAACCTTCTATTGTATCCGGTTGTATCGTATATATGAATAGTTTCTTTCATATTTCAGCACAGGACTTGCCACGGAGTAATCAAACTTATATTTTGTGCGGAAAAACTCCCAACCTTATATTAATATTAGGAGTGATTGACATACATTAGTCATGCTTCAACCCTTAGGGGTATTTCAGTCATTTTCATCTTTATTGGCATTTCCAGAATTTTATCAAAGGCAATTTACTTATTCCAGTCAATGGAGTATTTCAGTCATTTTGAATCTTAGGATATCTATCATTCATGTCATTTGAACTATATATAGTATTTCAATAATTTAAGTACCCGTGGGTGTTTCGGCCATTCAAGTAATTTCGGTACCTCCAACCACTTCATTCATTTCAGAACTCGAAGGTTTATCCATCGTTCCAGTTAATTTGCAAATGTCGGTGTCCAAGGATATTTCAGCCTTTTTAGTCAATACGATCATTCCGATTAATTTAACCATAACAGTATCTCCAATACTTTTAGTCATTTCAATCAATTCAGTATTTTGAGACACTTGATTAATTCAAAGGTATGGATAGTTTCCTGTAAATCTATATTTAGAGATTCATTCCAAATTCAAGGAAACCTAACACCTTCCGATCTCGAAGGTTTAAATCTTATTACCATAACTTTCCAAGTAGTTTGAGGTTTTTAGATGAATCGGGTTGTTTTACCATATCTAGTGTAGATTTCTAGATCGCTTCCAATTCCAAGGGTATTTTAGTCATTCTCATGCCTTAAGGGCGTTTTCATAATTTCATATCCAAATATTTTTAGCATTTAATCATTTGACATTAGTAGTCGAGTTTGGACATTAGCTGCCTTATTAATTACTTATTGAACTCCAGATCCTTCTGATTTATTAATCTTCTCATTCGAGCATTTCAATCTTATCTACATTATTACACTTGTTTTCATATTCGGTTTGACTTGAGCAGAACTAACAGTACTCATCATCATATTTATGCATGCATTAACGAATATCAACATGTTCATAAAGAATACAAGAGGTAGTAATGTATTACCTTTAATCCTTGATATATAGGTCAACCATAATACTCCATTCGATCACTCTCGAACCCGAATGCGACATCCTCAACATCTCAAATACAAGAAACTGTGAATACCTTTAATCCCACAAATTCCAATTTCAATCCTTATTCACATTGCTCATAATTTATTAATAAAATACATAAGTAAACTCGAGTTCAAGGTCTAATTCGTAGGCTTTCGGGTTAGAATTTCACGAAACGAACATCAAAATCGGAATGATGACGTCGAAAAACATAAAACTGGAGTTTTCAGAAAACATTGACTTTTTGGTCAAAGTCAACGATGACATCATCGGTCAAAGTCAACACTAACGTCAGCAGTCAAGTCAACGCTGATGTCACTAATTAATCAGGTTGACTCGGAATGGTTGACTCACTGAGTTGACTCTGGCGAGTTGACTCACTGAGTTGAATCGGACGAGTTGACTCTTTGAGTTGACTCAGGCAAGACTCAGTCAACGGGTTAACGGGTCGGATACGGGTCATACAAGTCAGGTTCAAGCAGATGGTTCGGGTCAGGCAGACGGTTCACTGGCTTGGGTTTGGGGTCGGTTTAGACTGATTTGTACCCGGTTCACTTACCCTAACAGATCTCACCGGAAACCTTGAAGGAATGTCACTGGTGATGTCGTTGGAAGCTTCGAAATGCTTAATTCTGCCAGATTTTGAAAGCCCGTCAGTCCAAGAATTCAACCAAAACACTAAACAACTCATTTAAGCAGAAAATTTCCCCGAAAACTACCTAAAATGTCAAAACTCTGTCGGAAATGATGAAGCTCCGACGAAGCCTTAAACGATAGCGAACCAATGATTAACGATATGGGCTTTGTTCGCCTCGACACTAGGAACTCACTAATGGTGGAGGCGCGGTGAGCAGACAGATGAGGTGGCCGGAATCACGGAAAAACAGAGGCGACAGAAGCTTGGGTCACAGTCAAACCTTTGTCGCAGCTTTCACGGCAAACAACGGTGAACTACAGCGAGTGGCGGCCATGGGCATGGCCAGGAGAGGGTGGCGGTTCAGTTGGTTTTGGCGGTGATAGTCACGGCGCGACGGTGGGGGGAGATTGGAAGGTGGACGGTGAAGAGGTTTAGGGGAGTGACCTTTGAGATCTTCTGGATATTTCCAGGTTCAAGGTGAAGCATTAATGGCAATGATGAGGATGGTTGGGGATATATCAGATTATTATTTTATTTTTAGATATTCGTAAGCATCAATTTAAATTTACCCTAGTGCAACAAATAACTAAGAGATCACCTAGCTCAATTGGTTGAGACATAAGTCTATGCAGCCAAGTGTCATAGGTTCAAAACCTCTTGGCTGCCATTTCCCCCCTTTCATTTAACCTTAAAATCTTGGGTGTTACAAGAGTAGTCTTAGATGAAAATGTTGGGGCATTCACCCGATAAGTAATCCACCAGATGATCGAACCAAAGAAAGGTTGGGGCATCCTCACATACAAGGCACTGAACACTACTTAATCAAAAACAAAGATCTGGCTAGCAGAGAATCAGGTCAAAAATTTAAGTGCCATCCTCACAGTATTTGCCATCCACACGTTCATGGAAATCTACTTCATTAACTGCATACATCGTACATGTATTTAAGTCATCATACATCAAGCACAAAGTTAAGTGCATACATAGCACATTTTTGCTTGTACATACAAACAGGTCAAAAAAAAAGACTGAAGACATCAACTATGGGGGCAACAACATGATGACCAACCTTCAGCCCTGAAGAAGGTCGAATATGCAAAAATCTCAAACATCCAGATAAAAACTGTGAAATTTTCCGAACAGAATACTAACTAATGTTCCATTTCATTTTCAGGTCATAATTTCATGCCATGAAGTTCCAGAATCAACTTTTTCCCAATCTCTCCTCCGTCAGTGGTGGTGGACCAAGTCAATTTCCCTTGAAAACATAAAGAAGAAGATGACATCAGGGTCATCCAGCTTATACAGGAAAAAAATGAGGACAATTAAATTTGGGGGGCAAACTTTTGCTGGGGAAAATTTTGAACAAAAATGAATCAGAAGATTAAACTGAGCCAGAAAAAAAGACTTTTACAAGGATTCCATGCATCTTCATCCATCATGAGGGCATATATGAAAGCATATGCATCGTTGTATAACCAAACATGTTCATTCATCATGACATCTAGTTTGTCATAAAGAACTCCTAACTTGAAGATTCTGACAAGAATTCCATGCATCATTGTATCACCAAACATGTTCATACATCATGGCATCTAGTTTTTCATAAAGCATTCATAACTTCAAGATTTCGACAAGAATTTCACGCATATCTGTATCATCATGAAAACATACGCATGCATGCCATTTGCATAAATACATTATCGGAAACTAACTTTGCACTTGTTACTCAAAGAAATTTTCTAAAATCAATCTTTTCATAAGGACGCTTTTCTAAAAACCGGGAATTTCTTAATTTCATTCTTTTATAAGGACGTTTTTCTCAAAACCAGAATTCCTTAATTTTATCCTTTCATAAGGATATTTCTTTTCTCAAAACGGGAATTTTTTTAATTCCATCCTTCCATAAGGATACCTTTTCTCAAAATAGGAATTTCTTAATTCCATCATTTCATAAGGACGTTTTTCTCAAAACAGAAATTTCTTAATTCCATCCTTCCATAAGGATACTTTTTCTCAAAATAGGAATTTCTTAATTTCGTCCTTCCACAAGGACTTTTTCTCAAAACATGAATTTCTTAATTCAATCCTTTCACAAGGATATTTTCCTGAAAACAAAATTTCATAATTGGATCTTTCCTCAAAGATCTTTTCCTAAATCAACTTTATCTTTTCTTAAAAATATTTGACCATTTCTTAAAGAACAAAAAAAAATTATAGGTCTAATATCCTCAAATAGGAAGGGGTAGATCGTCATTAACAAGATCCAACATCCTTGACAAGAAGGAGTGGATCGATCAAATCAAACATTCAAATCAAACCTTATAGTTTTATCACGAAACAATTAGTTCAGGACTCATTTTGACCAGTCACTCTTTAACTTTTGTGGGTCCTATCTCACATGTAACATGGTGTAGCGAATCAACAAATTATCTTCAAGATCCCGCCTCTTCGTCGGTGTTGTAGAGGATCAAACTCCCAGATCATGCCTCTACCTCAGAGTCGTAGCTTGATCAAAATCGAACTCTCAGACCATGCCTCATCGTTAGGGTTGTAGCTTGATCAAAATCAAACTCTTCAGATCATGCCTCTCCGTCATAGTTGTAGCTTGATCAGAACTTTTTCTCAAACCTTTCCTCTTCGCCAGTGTTGTAGCTTGGTCAATTCCTGGTCTTGCCTCTTCACCGGTGTTGTAGCTGGACCAAATGTGCCAAAATCTCGATCTTGCCTCTTCGTTAGTGTTGCAGCTGGATCAAAATGACTTCAGACCCTGCCTCTTCGTCAATGTTATAGATGGGTCAAACCTTACTAATTCTCGGTCTTGCCTCTTCGTCAGTATCGTAGCTAGATTAAATTCACTAACTCCCGATCCTGCCTCCTCATCTATGTTGTAGCTGGATCAATCTTACTAACTATAGACCTTGCCTCTTCGTCGGTGTTGTAGCTTGGTCAAAATTTATTGACCTTTAAATTCTTCTCTTTTCATATGTTGTAAGAAAGAAAAAAGAGAAAAGGGAAAAGGGATCTTGAAGATAATTTGTTCGATTTTGATTACTTTGGCCAACGAGGGCATATATCAGAAATACAGTACGGTCATGCTTAATTTATAAAACATGTCATGTTCCTGTGAATTCAAGCATGTTAGTTATGTGCACGTGATCGGTATTAGAACATGTAAACCAGTACGCAAAAATAGTCGTGTAGCACACATGGAACACACTAGGTGGAACAGTTTATTTCTTGGAGATACTTGGCATTTGAAGAAGGGAACACATTAAACTTTTGACAATTTGAACGGATTTTAGAAACGAGGTCCCTATTAAAAGAGGGTTCGTACTAATGGTTCAAACTAGATATTCAGGAGTTGATACATCAAGATCTTTGAGAGTTTAGATATATCATAAGTGATTTAGTCATTTAAGCCTATAAGGGCATTATGGTTATTTTATCATACATAGGCATTTTGGTAATTTATACCAACAATGCATTCAGAGATTTCTATGTCAAGATCTTTCATAATATCAAATGCATTCACGGCTATTTTGATTACTTTGGCCAACGAGGGCATTTTGGTCATTTAACTATCATGGGTGATTTTGTAATTTAGCCCGATAATGATAAAATGATGATTTAAAATATTTAAGATTTCCAGAGGTTTATCGAGCCTCCAAAACCATTCGAATTAATATATCCCAACCTTACAAATACTAACCAAACCTTCTAATGTATCCGGTTGTATCGTATATATGAATAGTTTCTTTCATATTTCAGCACAGGACTTGCCACGGAGTAATCAAACTTATATTTTGTGCGGAAAAACTCCCAACCTTATATTAATATTAGGAGTGATTGACATACATTAGTCATGCTTCAACCCTTAGGGGTATTTCAGTCATTTTCATCTTTATTGGCATTTCCAGAATTTTATCAAAGGCAATTTACTTATTCCAGTCAATGGAGTATTTCAGTCATTTTGAATCTTAGGATATCCATCATTCATGTCATTTGAACTATATATAGTATTTCAATAATTTAAGTACCCGTGGGTGTTTCGGCCATTCAAGTAATTTCGGTACCTCCAACCACTTCATTCATTTCAGAACTCGAAGGTTTATCCATCGTTCCAGTTAATTTGCAAATGTCGGTGTCCAAGGATATTTCAGCCTTTTTAGTCAATACGATCATTCCGATTAATTTAACCATAACAGTATCTCCAATACTTTTAGTCATTTCAATCAATTCAGTATTTTGAGACACTTGATTAATTCAAAGGTATGGATAGTTTCCTGTAAATCTATATTTAGAGATTCATTCCAAATTCAAGGAAACCTAACACCTTCCGATCTCGAAGGTTTAAATCTTATTACCATAACTTTCCAAGTAGTTTGAGGTTTTTAGATGAATCGGGTTGTTTTACCATATCTAGTGTAGATTTCTAGATCGCTTCCAATTCCAAGGGTATTTTAGTCATTCTCATGCCTTAAGGGCGTTTTCATAATTTCATATCCAAATATTTTTAGCATTTAATCATTTGACATTAGTAGTCGAGTTTGGACATTAGCTGCCTTATTAATTACTTATTGAACTCCAGATCCTTCTGATTTATTAATCTTCTCATTCGAGCATTTCAATCTTATCTACATTATTACACTTGTTTTCATATTCGGTTTGACTTGAGCAGAACTAACAGTACTCATCATCATATTTATGCATGCATTAACGAATATCAACATGTTCATAAAGAATACAAGAGGTAGTAATGTATTACCTTTAATCCTTGATATATAGGTCAACCATAATACTCCATTCGATCACTCTCGAACCCGAATGCGACATCCTCAACATCTCAAATACAAGAAACTGTGAATACCTTTAATCCCACAAATTCCAATTTCAATCCTTATTCATATTGCTCATAATTTATTAATAAAATACATAAGTAAACTCGAGTTCAAGGTCTAATTCGTAGGCTTTCGGGTTAGAATTTCACGAAACGAACATCAAAATCGGAATGATGACGTCGAAAAACATAAAACTGGAGTTTTCAGAAAACATTGACTTTTTGGTCAAAGTCAACGATGACATCATCGGTCAAAGTCAACACTAACGTCAGCAGTCAAGTCAACGCTGATGTCACTAATTAATCAGGTTGACTCGGAATGGTTGACTCACTGAGTTGACTCTAGCGAGTTGACTCACTGAGTTGAATCGGACGAGTTGACTCTTTGAGTTGACTCAGGCAAGACTCAGTCAACGGGTTAACGGGTCGGATACGGGTCATACAAGTCAGGTTCAAGCAGATGGTTCGGGTCAGGCAGACGGTTCACTGGCTTGGGTTTGGGGTTGGTTTAAACTGATTTGTACCCGGTTCACTTACCCTAACAGATCTCACCGGAAACCTTGAAGGAATGTCACTGGTGATGTCGTTGGAAGCTTCGAAATGCTTAATTCTGCCAGATTTTGAAAGCCCGTCAGTCCAAGAATTCAACCAAAACACTAAACAACTCATTTAAGCAGAAAATTTCCCCGAAAACTACCTAAAATGTCAAAACTCTGTCGGAAATGATGATGCTCCGACGAAGCCTTAAACGATAGCGAACCAATGATTAACGGTATGGGCTTTGTTCGCCTCGACACTAGGAACTCACTAATGGTGGAGGCGCGGCGAGCAGACAGATGAGGTGGCCGGAATCACGGAAAAACAGAGGCGACAGAAGCTTGGGTCACAGTCAAACCTTTGTCGTAGCTTTCACGGCAAACAACGGTGAACTACAGCGAGTGGCGGCCATGGGCATGGTCAGGAGAGGGTGGCGGTTCAGTTGGTTTTGGCGGTGATAGTCACGGTGCGACGGTGGGGGGAGATTGGAAGGTGGACGGTGAAGAGGTTTAGGGGAGTGACCTTTGAGATCTTCTGGATATTTCCAGGTTCAAGGTGAAGCATTAATGGCAATGATGAGGATGGTTGGGGATATATCAGATTATTATTTTATTTTTAGATATTCGTAAGCATCAATTTAAATTTACCCTAGTGCAACAAATAACTAAGAGATCACCTAGCTCAATTGGTTGAGACATAAGTCTATGCAGCCAAGTGTCATAGGTTCAAAACCTCTTGGCTGCCATTTCCCCCCTTTCATTTAACCTTAAAATCTTGGGTGTTACAAGAGTAGTCTTAGATGAAAATGTTGGGGCATTCACCCGATAAGTAATCCACCAGATGATCGGACCAAAGAAAGGTTGGGGCATCCTCACATACAAGGCACTGAACACTACTTAATCAAAAACAAAGATCTGGCTAGCAGAGAATCAGGTCAAAAATTTAAGTGACATCCTCATAGTATTTGCCATCCACACGTTCATGGAAATCTACTTCATTAACTGCATACATCGTACATGTATTTAAGTCATCATACATCAAGCAAAAAGTTAAGTGCATACATAGCACATTTTTGCTTGTACATACAAACAGGTCAAAAAAAAAGACTGAAGACATCAACTATGGGGGCAACAACATGATGACCAACCTTCAGCCCTGAAGAAGGTCGAATACGCAAAAATCTCAAACATCCAGATAAAAACTGTGAAATTTTCCGAACAGAATACTAACTAATGTTCCATTTCATTTTCAGGTCATAATTTCATGCCATGAAGTTCCAGAATCAACTTTTTCCCAATCTCTCCTCCGTCAGTGGTGGTGGACCAAGTCAATTTCCCTTGAAAACATAAAGAAGAAGATGACATCAGGGTCATCCAGCTTATACAGGAAAAAAATGAGGACAATTAAATTTGGGGGGCAAACTTTTGCTGGGGAAAATTTTGAACAAAAATGAATCAGAAGATTAAACTAAGCCAGAAAAAAAGACTTTTACAAGGACTCCATGCATCTTCATCCATCATGAGGGCATATATGAAAGCATATGCATCGTTGTATCACCAAACATGTTCATTCATCATGACATCTAGTTTGTCATAAGGAACTCCTAACTTGAAGATTCTGACAAGAATTCCATGCATCATTGTATCACCAAACATGTTCATACATCATGGCATCTAGTTTTTCATAAAGCATTCATAACTTCAAGATTTCGACAAGAATTTCACGCATCTCTGTATCATCATGAAAACATACGCATGCATGCCATTTGCATAAATACATTATCGGAAACTAACTTTGCACTTGTTACTCAAAGAAATTTTCTAAAATCAATCTTTTCATAAGGACGCTTTTCTCAAAACCGGGAATTTCTTAATTTCATTCTTTTATAAGGACGTTTTTCTCAAAACCAGAATTCCTTAATTTTATCCTTTCATAAGGATATTTCTTCTCTCAAAACGGGAATTTTTTTAATTCCATCCTTCCATAAGGATACCTTTTCTCAAAATAGGAATTTCTTAATTCCATCATTTCATAAGGACGTTTTTCTCAAAACAGAAATTTCTTAATTCCATCCTTCCATAAGGATACTTTTTCTCAAACTAGGAATTTCTTAATTTCGTCCTTCCACAAGGACTTTTTCTCAAAACATGAATTTCTTAATTCAATCCTTTCACAAGGATATTTTCCTGAAAACAAAATTTCATAATTGGATCTTTCCTCAAAGATCTTTTCCTAAATCAACTTTATCTTTTCTTAAAAATATTTGACCATTTCTTAAAGAACAAAAAAAATTATAGGTCTAATATCCTCAAATAGGAAGGGGTAGATCGTCATTAACAAGATCCAACATCCTTGACAAGAAGGAGTGGATCGATCAAATCAAACATTCAAATCAAACCTTATAGTTTTATCACGAAACAATTAGTTCAGGACTCATTTTGACCAGTCACTCTTTAACTTTTGTGGGTCCTATCTCACATGTAACATGGTGTAGCGAATCAACAAATTATCTTCAAGATCCCGCCTCTTCGTCGGTGTTGTAGAGGATCAAACTCCCAGATCATGCCTCTACCTCAGAGTCGTAGCTTGATCAAAATCGAACTCTCAGACCATGCCTCATCGTTAGGGTTGTAGCTTGATCAAAATCAAACTCTTCAGATCATGCCTCTCCGTCATAGTTGTAGCTTGATCAGAACTTTTTCTCAAACCTTGCCTCTTCGCCAGTGTTGTAGCTTGGTCAATTCCTGGTCTTGCCTCTTCACCGGTGTTGTAGCTGGACCAAATGTGCCAAAATCTCGATCTTGCCTCTTCGTTAGTGTTGCAGCTGGATCAAAATGACTTCAGACCCTGCCTCTTCTTCAATGTTATAGATGGGTCAAACCTTACTAATTCTCGGTCTTGCCTCTTCGTCAGTATCATAGCTAGATTAAATTCACTAACTCCCGATCCTGCCTCCTCATCTATGTTGTAGCTGGATCAATCTTACTAACTATAGACCTTGCCTCTTCGTCGGTGTTGTAGCTTGGTCAAAATTTATTGACCTTTAAATTCTTCTCTTTTCATATGTTGTAAGAAAGAAAAAAGAGAAAAGGGAAAAGGGATCTTGAAGATAATTTGTTCGATTTTGATTACTTTGGCCAACGAGGGCATATATCAGAAATACAGTACGGTCATGCTTAATTTATAAAACATGTCATGTTCCTGTGAATTCAAGCATGTTAGTTATGTGCACGTGATCGGTATTAGAACATGTAAACCAGTACGCAAAAATAGTCGTGTAGCACACATGGAACACACTAGGTGGAACAGTTTATTTCTTGGAGATACTTGGCATTTGCAGAAGGGAACACATTAAACTTTTGACAATTTGAACGGATTTTAGAAACGAGGTCCCTATTAAAAGAGGGTTCGTACTAATGGTTCAAACTAGATATTCAGGAGTTGATACATCAAGATCTTTGAGAGTTTAGATATATCATAAGTGATTTAGTCATTTAAGCCTATAAGGGCATTATGGTTATTTTATCATACATAGGCATTTTGGTAATTTATACCAACAATGCATTCATAGATTTCTATGTCAAGATCTTTCATAATATCAAATGCATTCACGGCTATTTTGATTACTTTGGCCAACGAGGGCATTTTGGTCATTTAACTATCAGGGGTGATTTTGTAATTTAGCCCGATAATGATAAAATGACGATTTAAAATATTTAAGATTTCCAGAGGTTTATCGAGCCTCCAAAACCATTCGAATTAATATATCCCAACCTTACAAATACTAACCAAACCTTCTAATGTATCCGGTTGTATCGTATATGTGAATAGTTTCTTTCATATTTCAGCACAGGACTTGCCACGGAGTAATCAAACTTATATTTTGTGCGGAAAAACTCCCAACCTTATATTAATATTAGGAGTGATTGACATACATTAGTCATGCTTCAACCCTTAGGGGTATTTCAGTCATTTTCATCTTTATTGGCATTTCCAGAATTTTATCAAAGGCAATTTACTTATTCCAGTCAATGGAGTATTTCAGTCATTTTGAATCTTAGGATATCCATCATTCATGTCATTTGAACTATATATAGTATTTCAATAATTTAAGTACCCGTGGGTGTTTCGGCCATTCAAGTAATTTCGGTACCTCCAACCACTTCATTCATTTCAGAACTCGAAGGTTTATCCATCGTTCCAGTTAATTTGCAAATGTCGGTGTCCAAGGATATTTCAGCCTTTTTAGTCAATATGATCATTCCGATTAATTTAACCATAACAGTATCTCCAATACTTTTAGTCATTTCAATTAATTCAGTATTTTGAGACACTTGATTAATTCAAAGGTATGGATAGTTTCCTGTAAATCTATATTCAGAGATTCATTCCAAATTCAAGGAAACCTAACACCTTCCGATCTCGAAGGTTTAAATCTTATTACCATAACTTTCCAAGTAGTTTGAGGTTTTTAGATGAATCGGTTTGTTTTACCATATCTACTGTAGATTTCTAGATCGCTTCCAATTCCAAGGGTATTTTAGTCATTCTCATGCCTTAAGGGCGTTTTCATAATTTCATATCCAAATATTTTTAGCATTTAATCATTTGACATTAGTAGTCGAGTTTGGACATTAGCTGCCTTATTAATTACTTATTGAACTCCAGATCCTTCTGATTTATTAATCTTCTCATTCGAGCATTTCAATCTTATCTACATTATTACACTTGTTTTCATATTCGGTTTGACTTGAGCAGAACTAACAGTACTCATCATCATATTTATGCATGCATTAACGAATATCAACATGTTCATAAAGAATACAAGAGGTAGTAATGTATTACCTTTAATCCTTGATATATAGGTCAACCATAATACTCCATTCGATCACTCTCGAACCCGAATGCGACATCCTCAACATCTCAAATACAAGAAACTGTGAATACCTTTAATCCCGCAAATTCCAATTTCAATCCTTATTCACATTGCTCATAATTTATTAATAAAATACATAAGTAAACTCGAGTTCAAGGTCTAATTCGTAGGCTTTCGGGATAGAATTTCACGAAACGAACATCAAAATCGGAATGATGACGTCGAAAAACATAAAACTGGAGTTTTCAGAAAACATTGACTTTTTGGTCAAAGTCAACGATGACATCATCGGTCAAAGTCAACACTAACGTCAGCAGTCAAGTCAACGCTGATGTCACTAATTAATCAGGTTGACTCGGAATGGTTGACTCACTGAGTTGACTCTGGCGAGTTGACTCACTGAGTTGAATCGGACGAGTTGACTCTTTGAGTTGACTCAGGCAAGACTCAGTCAACGGGTTAACGGGTCGGATACGGGTCATACAAGTCAGGTTCAAGCAGATGGTTCGGGTCAGGCAGACGGTTCACTGGCTTGGGTTTGGGGTCGGTTTAGACTGTTTTGTACCCGGTTCACTTACCCTAACAGATCTCACCGGAAACCTTGAAGGAATGTCACTGGTGATGTCGTTGGAAGCTTCGAAATGCTTAATTCTGCCAGATTTTGAAAGCCCGTCAGTCCAAGAATTCAACCAAAACACTAAACAACTCATTTAAGCAGAAAATTTCCCCGAAAACTACCTAAAATGTCAAAACTCTGTCGGAAATGATGAAGCTCCGACGAAGCCTTAAACGATAGCGAACCAATGATTAACGGTATGGGCTTTGTTCGCCTCGACACTAGGAACTCACTAATGGTGGAGGCGCGGCGAGCAGACAGATGAGGTGGCCGGAATCACGGAAAAACAGAGGCGACAGAAGCTTGGGTCACAGTCAAACCTTTGTCGCAGCTTTCACGGCAAACAACGGTGAACTACAGCGAGTGGCGGCCATGGGCATGGTCAGGAGAGAGTGGCGGTTCAGTTGGTTTTGGCGGTGATAGTCACGGCGCGACGGTGGGGGGAGATTGGAAGGTGGACGGTGAAGAGGTTTAGGGGAGTGACCTTTGAGATCTTCTGGATATTTCCAGGTTCAAGGTGAAGCATTAATGGCAATAATGAGGATGGTTGGGGATATATCAGATTATTATTTTATTTTTAGATATTCGTAAGCATCAATTTAAATTTACCCTAGTGCAACAAATAACTAAGTGATCACCTAGCTCAATTGGTTGAGACATAAGTCTATGCAGCCAAGTGTCATAGGTTCAAAACCTCTTGGCTGCCATTTGCCCCCTTTCATTTAACCTTAAAATCTTGGGCGTTACAAGAGTAGTCTTAGATGAAAATGTTGGGGCATTCACCCGATAAGTAATCCACCAGATGATCGAACCAAAGAAAGGTTGGGGCATCCTCACATACAAGGCACTGAACACTACTTAATCAAAAACAAAGATCTGGCTAGCAGAGAATCAGGTCAAAAATTTAAGTGCCATCCTCACAGTATTTGCCATCCCCACGTTCATGGAAATCTACTTCATTAACTGCATACATCGTACATGTATTTAAGTCATCATACATCAAGCACAAAGTTAAGTGCATACATAGCACATTTTTGCTTGTACATACAAACAGGTCAAAAAAAAAGACTGAAGACATCAACTATGGGGGCAACAACATGATGACCAACCTTCAGCCCTGAAGAAGGTCGAATATGCAAAAATCTCAAACATCCAGATAAAAACTGTGAAATTTTCCGAACAGAATACTAACTAATGTTCCATTTCATTTTCAGGTCATAATTTCATGCCATGAAGTTCCAGAATCAACTTTTTCCCAATCTCTCCTCCGTCAGTGGTGGTGGACCAAGTCAATTTCCCTTGAAAACATAAAGAAGAAGATGACATCAGGGTCATCCAGCTTATACAGGAAAAAAATGAGGACAATTAAATTTGGGGGGCAAACTTTTGCTGGGGAAAATTTTGAACAAAAATGAATCAGAAGATTAAACTGAGCCAGAAAAAAAGACTTTTACAAGGACTCCATGCATCTTCATCCATCATGAGGGCATATATGAAAGCATATGCATCGTTGTATCACCAAACATGTTCATTCATCATGACATCTAGTTTGTCATAAAGAACTCCTAACTTGAAGATTCTGACAAGAATTCCATGCATCATTGTATCACCAAACATGTTCATACATCATGGCATCTAGTTTTTCATAAAGCATTCATAACTTCAAGATTTCGACAAGAATTTCACGCATCTCTGTATCATCATGAAAACATACGCATGCATGCCATTTGCATAAATACATTATCGGAAACTAACTTTGCGCTTGTTACTCAAAGAAATTTTCTAAAATCAATCTTTTCATAAGGGCGCTTTTCTCAAAACCGAGAATTTCTTAATTTCATTCTTTTATAAGGACGTTTTTCTCAAAACCAGAATTCCTTAATTTTATCCTTTCATAAGGATATTTCTTTTCTCAAAACGGGAATTTTTTTAATTCCATCCTTCCATAAGGATACCTTTTCTCAAAATAGGAATTTTTTAATTCCATCATTTCATAAGGACGTTTTTCTCAAAACAGAAATTTCTTAATTCCATCCTTCCATAAGGATACTTTTTCTCAAAATAGGAATTTCTTAATTTCGTCCTTCCACAAGGACTTTTTCTCAAAACATGAATTTCTTAATTCAATCCTTTCACAAGGATATTTTCCTGAAAACAAAATTTCATAATTGGATCTTTCCTCAAAGATCTTTTCCTAAATCAACTTTATCTTTTCTTAAAAATATTTGACCATTTCTTAAAGAACAAAAAAAAATTATAGGTCTAATATCCTCAAATAGGAAGGGGTAGATCGTCATTAACAAGATCCAACATCCTTGACAAGAAGGAGTGGATCGATCAAATCAAACATTCAAATCAAACCTTATAGTTTTATCACGAAACAATTAGTTCAGGACTCATTTTGACCAGTCACTCTTTAACTTTTGTGGGTCCTATCTCACATGTAACATGGTGTAGCGAATCAACAAATTATCTTCAAGATCCCGCCTCTTCGTCGGTGTTGTAGAGGATCAAACTCCCAGATCATGCCTCTACCTCAGAGTCGTAGCTTGATCAAAATCGAACTCTCAGACCATGCCTCATCGTTAGGGTTGTAGCTTGATCAAAATCAAACTCTTCAGATCATGCCTCTCCGTCATAGTTGTAGCTTGATCAGAACTTTTTCTCAAACCTTGCCTCTTCGCCAGTGTTGTAGCTTGGTCAATTCCTAGTCTTGCCTCTTCACCGGTGTTGTAGCTGGACCAAATGTGCCAAAATCTCGATCTTGCCTCTTCGTTAGTGTTGCAGCTGGATCAAAATGACTTCAGACCCTGCCTCTTCGTCAATGTTATAGATGGGTCAAACCTTACTAATTCTCGGTCTTGCCTCTTCGTCAGTATCGTAGCTAGATTAAATTCACTAACTCCCGATCTTGCCTCCTCATCTATGTTGTAGCTGGATCAATCTTACTAACTATAGACCTTGCCTCTTCGTCGGTGTTGTAGCTTGGTCAAAATTTATTGACCCAAAACACAGGCACAAGCCATTAGAGAAATGGCAAGGGCAGTGCCCTTTCGAAGTGAGAGCAGTGCTTTCACCGAGTTGCCCCGATGGTTCGATCAATCTTTCGATCGAAGTCCTGTTGAGATTCGTTCGAGTCGTTTTTTACTATGGCTAGATGATGTGAACATCTTGTTAAGGGTCGGTCGAAGTTTTTCATTCGAGCTTCTAGTAGGGTAAATTTTAATATTTATCTTTGTATTTATTTTAATGTTAGCTTAGATATAGGATAATATATATTTGTTGGCATATTTTTGTAATAAATATATTTGGTATGCTATGTTTGTATATTTTAAGCTATATGAATTATTTACAATGTTCATTTAATTATTGGTATGTTTTTTTATATATTTTGTATGCCATATTTGTATCTTTTAAGTTGTATGAATTATTTACATGAATAAAATATTTATATATATTGTTTAATTGAATTTTAAATGACTTTCTTTTATTAGGGATTATTGTGAAAAAACGTACATTGAGCGTAAGGAGTGTCGCTTTCTGTTAGTCTCTATTACAAAATATCATTTTTAATTCTAAATTATAATTTTTAAAATAGATTCCCTTCAGTCGGGAATCTAACAGAAATTATACCCTAAGTGTAAGGGCGTAAATTTCCTTCGTATAAAGAAATATTTTTAAATATTTTAAGGGATCACAAATTTTAAATTAAATTCGAATTTTTTATTTCCATCATTAAAATAATCTGTAATCGACTAGGTACCAATTTTGGGCGTTGTGGGTGCTCTTCCTTCCCCACACACACTTACAGACTCCCGAACTTGTTTTTTGGTTTTCGCAGACCAAAACTCGTTGTTTTAGTAAAAACAACAAAAATGAATTTTATTAAAATAATTGGATTTTCAGGTGATCCAATCTCACCTAAATTAATAAATTGGTGACGACTCCCATTAAAACCGAAAATAAATCAATTTTTGTAAAAAAAAATGCGGCAAGCTATCAGCGAGACCGTTATTACATATATATTTTTCTTTTATAAAGTTCTTACACAAATAATTGAATATAGTTTTTGATATTATAGTAAAATATTATATATATATATATATATATATATGAATATATCTGATTTATTATAATTATATATTTAAAAATTACATAAAGAAACAAATTCATAAGCTTTTATAATAATCTTCACATTCGTTACTAAATTAAATATACTAATAACTATCTATAAATATTATATTTATATTTTTATTAATATATATTATTTTTAGATCAAAAGTCATTCTTTAAAATTTAAAATTTAAAATAAAATTTGTAAGGTTAATTGTCTTTAAAATCAAAAGTCATTATTTTTACCAGAATATAGTTTTTTTTTCATTGAAAAATTGTGTTTATTATCTATTACAAATGCAACATAAATTATAATGTTTGTAAATTGAAAAGTCTAGTTTAGTATAAGAAATTTGCATACGATTTTTAATTATAATATTACATACATTATTTAATTCTACTTATTTATGTTTATCATTTTAATTTTTTTCTAAATGAGAATTTTTATTTATTATCTTTTACAAATGCAACATAAATTATATTGTTTGTAAATTGTGAAGTCTAGTTTACTATAAGAAATTTGCATACGATTTTTAATCATAATATTATATACAATATTTAATGGAAAATAGTTGTGTAAAGTTTAAGCCTTTCAATTTTAGGGTTTAGAGATTTATGTTGTGTTTAGGGTTTAGGGATTTAAGTTGTAGGGTGTAGAATTTAAGGTTTATGGTTAGAATTTATAGTTTAAAGTTTAGGATTTAAAGTTTAGGTTTTAGGGTGTTAAAGGTAGGAATTTAGATTTTAGATTTTATAACTTAAATATGATGAGTTGTGTATGCTACTTATTTATGTTTATTATTTTTTAATTTTTAATTCTTTTGCATTGAGAATTTATGTTTATTATCATTTACAAATGCAACATAAATTATAATGTTTGTAAATTGAAAAGTCTAGTTTATATAAGAAATTTGCATACGATTGTTAATCATAATATTATATACAATATTTAATGCTACTCATTTATGTTTATTATTTTTGTTTTTGTTTTTTGGCATTGAGAATTTATGTTTATTATCTTTTACATATGCAACATAAATTATAATGTTTGTAAATTGAAAAGTCTAGTTTACTATAAGAAATTTGCATACGATTTTTAATTATAATATTATATACAATATTCAAAGCTACTTATGAGTTATAAGCTAAGCTCGGACATAAAAAAAAAATCCATGCTTTCTCAATCCCAATCCAACGTGTTTAATCATTAAGATCTTGGGTAAACTATACTAATGACCATCAAACTACGAGTTTGATGTCAATTTGACCACTATATTTTTAATTGTGTTAAATATACCACAACTATTTAATTTGTTCCTATACAGCCACTTGCCATTAAAAAACGAAAACGTTAACTGGGCTGTTAAAATAATTAGTATAATTACACATTTAGTCTCATTTATTTATACAATCATTCAATTTAGTCCTAATTTTAATCTAATAAAATAAATTAATTATTTAATTAGGTGGTGACACGTATCACCGCCTTATTTGATGGATTTATCTATTTTTATTAGATTTATTAAATTTATTTTCCTTTCCCAATCAGGTGGTGACACGTGTCACCACCAATTGGAGTAAGGAAAATGAAATAGTGAAAGTTAGCACCCAAGGGGAATTGAACCTGGGTCATTAGGGGAAAAAAACAATACTCTTGCCACTGAGCTAAATGTGTTTCTAGTATATATGGAATACCAAATAAGTTCGGTGTCAACCCGATTGCATAGCCAGTTTTTACAAGTTCCGATTCGATAGTTCTCGCCATCTTCCCCTTAATTAATACAGTGATATAGATGGCTAAGCCATCCATCGTTTTATGTTACGGACAAATTATACCTAATTTGCTTTCGAGGGTTTAGTTTGATATTTTGATTCATTGGTTTGCGATGCTTGCAGGTATGCAAAACATACAAAATATGAAGAAAAAGAGAACTCAATAGCATAACATAGGTCAATTTCAATTCAAGCTTGTACGGGTTATTTTCCATTAAGTTATTTTCTGAAAAGTTGAGACGACAAGTATCTTGTTCAATGTGGGGGTTGAAACTTTTTTATTAGTTCATCTTCCTTAAGTTTCCTTCTCCCTATTCAATGAGTATTTCTTCTCTCATCAATGTCTTGACTCTCAACTACAGTCATGGTTTCAGGAAGTGGAAAAAATCGTGACTTTGCTCGTTTTCTCCCTTGTCGAGCTATGTTGTTTTCTTCCTCTATTAGTCGGACATGATTTATTTTCAGATGAGACCCTGATAACTAAGTCCCAGTTGCATTGCGACAGGGAGACCTTCCTCCGACCTTAGAACTCTCTTAGAAAAGTTAATCAAATTAAAAAACGAGTTAAAATCTCTCTTTTTCAATTCTTTCATTGGTTGATTTTTGTTTTCTCTTTCTAGAAATGAACAAGAGCTTTTCACATGACACGGGCGATGAATATGAGAAATTCATCAGAAGAATGAATCCGCCCAGGTAAGTTATATGTAATCTTCCTTCTTTCTACTTCCATTAAGAGTTTTTTTTAGAATATTATTCACTTTATGTTTCTTGTCAGGGTTGTGATCGATAATGAAGCATGCAAGAATGCAACTGTGATAAGGGTATATGCCCTCTTTGAACCCTCTATCTCCCCTTGTTTTTATGGTACCATTTAAAACCTCTTTGGTACCAATTGGTACCCTATATAGAAAAGTTAGCCCTATTGATGACCTAGTTTGCAGATCATATATCTCCAATCGGATAACACATATACCACATATAATATATTTGACATTCCATATACTAAAAACACATTTAGCCCAGTGGTAAGAGTGTTGCTTTCTTTCCCTAATGACCTAGGTTTGATTCCCCTTGGAGCTAGCTTCCACTATTTTATTTTTCTTACTCCAATTGGTGGTGACACGTGTCACCACCTAATTGAATAATTAATTTATTTTATTAGATTAAAATTATGACTAAATTGAATGATTATATAAATAAAGGGGACTAAATGTGTAATTATACCAATTATTTTAACAGTCCCGTTAACTTTTTCATTTTTTAACGACATGTGGCTATATTGGAACCAATTAAATAATTATGTGATATATTTAACACAATTAAAAATATAGTGGTCAAATCGACACCAACCTCATAGTTCGGTGGTCATTAGTATAGTTTACCCTAAGATCTTTTACTTTATTTCAAAAGATGTTAAATAAATATTTGTAATTAAAAGATAATTTTGAAGAAAGTTAAAACTTCAAAAATCTTTTTCAAATTCATTAAAACACACCTATATTCCAACCGATGAAGCAACTTATTTGTGAAATTTTATTTTAATTAAATTTCATCGTATTAGATTTTCTGTAGAAAAGTATTTTAAAAAAATTAATTCAAAATTAATAAGTTGAGTAGTAAAGAATTTAAATATTTATTTTGTTGGGCTTAAAGGTCAAATTGGCCCTCAGTAAAAAAATAAAAAATTAATTAAGTCCCTATAAAAATTTTTTACCCAATTTAGCTCTCATAATTCAAATTACACTCAATTTGGCCCATTTGTTAGTTTGACCAGGTTGACCGTCAATGTCATCTTATGGTCAAAATATAAAAGGACATGTGGCACGCTCTGAGCGTGTCATATCATCAAAATTGATTTTTTTAAAAAAATCTAAAAAAATACAAAATTATAAAAATTCATAATAATTATAAAAATTAAAAATATAAAATATTAATTTAATTTAATTTATTTTTTCTTATTTTTCTTTATTTTTTATAAAAAATATAAAATAATATTTTTTTCTAAAAAACCCAAAAGTTTCATTTCTTTAAAAAAACATCATAAATCCCTAAATCAAAAAATAGCACCGAATCAACCACTGATCACTCCCCGTCGCAGGAAAACCCCGTTCTCCCTCAATAATTCTTCTTACCAGCACCGTCATCTACCACAGTACCGACAACTTTTACCGTCGATTAAACTGTTTGAGGACTTGAGAATGTAGGGTTAGGGAATTGAAATTTTTTAGCATTTTGAAATTTTTTGAAATTTTGGAATTTTAAAATTAAAATATATATTTAAAAAAATTATACAATTTTTAAATATTACTTCATTATAAATATTTCTAAATTTTTTAACAATTATTACCATTATTTTATATTTTGGATTTTAAGTAAAAAAAATTTATGATTTTATACATAATTTTAAGTTTTTATACACATTTAATTTTTTTTAGATTTTTCTTGAATTTTTTAAATTTTTTTTATAATTTTAAATATTTTTCAAATTTTTTAATATATTTTTTAATTTAAAATGTATTATTTTATAATTTTAATTTTTTTTAATTTTAAATGATTATTTACAGTTTTGATGACATGACACGTCCAGAGTGTGCCACGTGTCACCATCATAATAATTACTTTTGAGTTAACAGTCAACTTAACGGAAGAGCTAAATTGGTTTTTTGATTTTTCGTTGAGGGCCAAATTAGGTGTAATTTGAATTATGAGAGCTAAATTGAGTGCAAAATTTTCATAAGGACTTAATTGGTTTTTTAATTATTCGTTGAGGGCCAATTTGACCTTTAAGTCTTTTTTTAAAACATGTGCTCCATCAATTAATGAAAAGTTTTGTTTGCAAGATAGGTGGCTCGAGAAAAAGTATGAAAATATATTGTAACCCCCTCGGTCCGATCTAGTCGCAAGACCGAATCGGGAGAGTTGCACGGGAATAACCAGAGAAAATTCGAGAATTTCCCTCCGATTAACAACCCTAGATTTCAATTTATCTTGTCTAAATGCATTTTAGAGATCCTATGGCGTTGAGGGACATAGTGGAAGAAACAACGTCTCAATCGAACATCAATCAGATGTCCAATTGGAACCAAGACAGTTACGAAGGACCCTTTTATAAAAACACACTAAATAGGGACAAAGGGGTAAACTTAACCTTACCAAATGGTCATTAGTTAAATTTCAAGCACACGAGGCATAATCAACTCAAACGAGACATAAAAGCGCATTTAAGAAGCCTACAAGCATTAGAAACCAAAACACCACATTCGGAAACCTTCAAAGATGCTCTTTTCCCGCTTAAACTACATGTGTTTCGAAACAGGGGTTGCTCGTTTCGAAACACGGGCTCTCAGCAAAAAGCAAAACTAGGCCGTTCCGAAACAGCCTCACGTGGTTTCGAAACGGGAGTCTCCAGAGGCAAAATGTACCGAAACGACACCACCCCCATTTCGATACAGATGCCCCAAAGGCCTGGTCGTTCCGAAACCATAACAGGTGTTTCGAAACACCTGAGCACATATAGGTTTTAAAATGTCATTTTGGCATCCCTAACGTTCCCGAACTCGCCCCCAACATGAATCAAACAACATAGAAACACGATAAACAAGAAAACTAGATGCAAAGCACCATAAAACGTCGTCAAACATGCATACATACACAAAATGGATATATGGCCAAAAAGGCTAAAAGGAACATTTCATCATGAGACATAAACTAGCCAAAACATAAAGCATGCCTCCATAAAACGTAGCAACCTTTCACATAACACGGTCTCAACATTTTAAACATGTTAGCAACAATAACGACCACATGGGAGTTTGGACACCAACTCCTCAACAAAAAATTCTAGCAGTTTCAAAACATATATCTATTTAAAAGACAAAACCATTTGGAGTGGTAAATACTAAACCGAAAATATGAGAACAAATTCATGGTGTACACATTCACAACCATTCTCGGTGAGATTACACATCATCGTTCATAAACAACTAGCATATTTCTAGTGGGACTACACATCATTGTACTCATATACTAGTCAACTTCCGGTGAGACTACACATCACTGTTTTCATCAACACCCTTCCCATAACCATCACGCGAGGCTTTGACAATAACAACAACAACAACATAATAACATTCAAAAGGACGTAAAAGCAAAAAGTACTTCACCCAACAATATAAATAACCATATGCACCAACACTTAACAAAACAATGCGATGTTAGTTAAACTTACACTTAATTTTAGGTCAGCCCCTAAAGCTCAACCCAAACCCAAGAGAACTTCTTTGAAACATTTCAAAGCTTTAAAACATTACAACTCACCAGCACAACCCGAACGATAGCTGAAACACCGATTTCCAGCCTCCGTAACATCAGGTTTCACGTCTGAAGTACCCAAACCAATCTTCTCTTTCTTTAAGGCAACCCAAAACAGAACATTAGGATGCTAATATACTTGTAAACCAGCAACAACCCGGAAATTCAACTTCTTGCAACTAAAACACATTGATTCAAACTCAAATTTCACCAAAAACCTCACCAATTTCGTTCTAAACAAACCCCAAACTAAATCCATCGGTTTACCCATCAAAACACATCAAATATCATCTAGAAACATCCCTCAACCACTAAGGAACCAACACCCACGAAATCAACCCAAAGTTAAGCCAAAAACTTCATATTTTCAACCCAAAAATTCCATTTTTTGACCCATTTCGGGTTTCCCACCATTAAGCCAACATTCCAACATGTCTAACCACTCAAAACTTTGCTTAAAGCACATGAAAAACCATGGATAATCAAATCCATGAAAAATTAAGTGAAAATACCAATTTTTCTAACTCCAAACCAAAATGAAATATAATGGGTTCAGAAGAAAGATTTCATTGATAACAAGCCAAATAAGTAAAAACCAAATTAAATGAGAAGTTACCTTGCAAATTTTTTATAAAGAAATGGTTTTTTTAGATTGGAGGGAAGAAACTAACGTGAAATCCCTTTTGCTCAAGAAATGAAGATGTTAGCTTTTTAGTGAAATGACTTTTTGATTTCAAAATATCATTTTTAATTTCTTTTGGGAAAATTCCTCTTTTGCCACTCAAAACTTCCTTTTTGCCCAAATGTATTTTAAAAACCATTTTATTAGAAAGAGGTCCCAAAATTAGCCCTAACAAACAAACTAACCCGTACCGAACTCAAACCAGATCCGATTACCTTTCGGACCCTAAACTCAGGACATTACATATACCACCTTGTAATAAATTAAAACTATTCAGAAGGAGTTTTGAATTGTTTTGTCTAAAAATGTATGGTTTTTATTTATTTTATTTAAAATAATAAAATGTGAAAGTCAAAAAGTGTAATTACAAAAATATTAATTATTATTAAAAATAATTTTATAATTTCTCAACTAAATGATACTTAATTATTCAATGACACTTTCAATTGCTTCACAGGTACTCGTGCTTCTGTGATTAAAGACTTGACTTGCAGCTGAAGAATTTGAATCTGCTGGGTCGGTGGTTTCTTAAAAATCCCACTAATCCTGTTGTTCTTAGGAGATCTTCTAGAGTTTCTAAGCCTCCTGGTTGGCTTCAAAATTTTCAGTGTCCATCTGTTCCTTCTTCTTCTCTTGCTACTTATTCTCATTTACCTTCTTTTACTCAATCTTCTCTTTCTTCCATTTCTTCTACTTCTGAGCCTACTTCTTATTCTGAGGCTCTTAAAAATTCTCTTTGGGTCAAGGCTATGGAAGAAGAACTTCAAGATTTGCAGTCTAACAATACTTGGTCAGTTGTGCCTTTACCTTGTAACAAGATTCCTATTGGCTGCAAATGGGTCTACAGAATCAAATATAAGGCTAATGGTGAGGTTGAAAGATACAAGGCTCGGCTTGAAGCTAAGGGGTATAACCAGCAAGAAGGAATTGACTATGGTGATACTTTTTCACCAGTTGTTAAGATGGTGACAGTTAGGACTGTGCTTGCTCTTGCTTCCATTTTCAGTGGCCTATTTGGCAAATGGATGTGTATAATGCGTTTCTTCAAGGTCGTTTGGATGAAGAGGTTTACATGCAGCTTCCTCAAGGACTTTGTAGTCAGGAGGAGGGCTTGGTTTGTCGACTACAAAGATCATTGTATGGTTTGAAGCAGGCTTCAAGGCAGTGGAATATCAGGCTTACTGAGGCTTTGATTTCTGCTGGTTTCATTCAAAGCAAGCATGATTATTCCTTGTTTACTAAAACACAAGAAAATGATAGAGTGATCCTATTGATTTATGTGGATGATCTTCTTATAACTGGAAGTAATGAGACCTTGATTGAGGAGTTAAAGTCTAGTCTTCATCAAAATTTCAAAATGAAAGATCTTGGTGAATTAAAATACTTTCTTGGTATTGAGGTTTTGAGATCAAAACAGGAAATTGTTCTCAATCAACGAAAGTATGCATTGGAATTGATTGGTGATACTGGTTTAGAGAATGCAAAACCAGCCTTAACTCCTCTTGAACAGAATTTTAAGCTGACAACTGCTGAATATGGTGAAAGGGTTCAACAGAGTACTCAAGACAGTTTGCTGGAAGATAAGTCAAGTTTTCAGAGATTAATTGGAAGGTTAATCTACTTGACACATACAAGGCCGAATATTACATACTCTGTACATCATCTTAGTCAATTTATGCATCAGCCTAAACAGTCTCATATGGATGCAGCTTTAATAATAGTAAAGTATGTCAAGAAAGAACCAGACAGAGGTTTATTTTTTCCCTCAAATTAAGATTATCAGATTCAAGCATTCTGTGATGCAGACTGGGCATCTTGCCCAATGTCCAGAAAATCAATTACTGGTTTCTGTATTAAAATTGGAGAAGCTTTAGTTTCTTGGAAGTCAAAGAAACAGAATACCTTAGCAAGATCTTTAGCTGAAGCTGAATATCGAAGTATGGCGATGACAACAGCAGAATTAATTTGGTTGAGAAGACTTCTTCAGAATACCATAGCAAGATCTTCAACAGCAGAAATGAAGCCTATTAAATTGTACTGTGATAACAAGGCAACCATTCAAATTGCAGCAAATTCGGTGTATCATGAACGTACAAAGCACATTGAAGTCGACTGTCACTTTGTGCGAGAAAAGATCAAAGAAGGGCTAATAAAGACAGAACATGTGGCTTCAGCAAATCAAGTTGCAGACATAATGACTAAATCACTTGGTTTACAACAACATGAACATCTTGTTTCCAAGTTGGGAGTTAAAAACATTTTTAACCCTCCAACTTGAGGGGGAGTGTTAAAAGTAGTTAGTTGGTCAGTTGTAAATATTGTTACAATTAGTTAGTTTGCTAGTAAAGCTTTTATGTGTATAGATAAGACAGATGTACAGTGTATTATTATCAATGAATGAGAATATTCATTTTCAACATTTCTCCTCAGCTTCGATTCGTTGTTTCTGTTTCCTTGTGCTCGTCATTATCTCGGGTTTTTCGTTTCCCGTTTGCTTGTTTGTGTTTATATTGTGTTGATGTGCTTCTTGTGTTTGTTTGTGTATTCACGTGTTTCTAGTTTGTTGTTTATACCTCTGTATTTCTTTCCTTTCCCCTGCATTCTCCTTCTCTATTTGTATGTTTTTTTTTGTTGAATGCTAATGATCTTTCGTTCAAACAAAAATTGATTATTGAGAAAGTAATAAAATTGAGGTAGTTGATATTCATTAAATGGAAGCCAAAATCCAAAATAGTTTACTTGGATTATAAGTAGGGAATAATGTGCGTTTAACGGAAGGTATGGTGCAGTACCAAATGTTATAAGACAGGGAAATGGAAATGTTACACTTTTTGATGACATTTTAAGTTGATGGTTAAGTATCGAAACTTAACTCTAGTATCGATACTTATCGCTTCTGATAACATTTTAAGTTTTTGTAAGTATCGAAACTTTTTTCTGAGCATCGATACTGTCGCGAGACACTAACAAAAAATATTACAAAAATGTAATAATTTTAATTCCGTATTTTATATTTTATAATATTTTTAGTTGATATTATACTATAACCGTACCGCGACTATGGCGCATCGTATAACTACCCATGGAATGGTAGCGGAAATGCAGAGTGTTATGATAAAGATAGTTCATTTGCTCTATTTAGCTTTGTGAATGAGTGTGTGGGGGCTATCGATATTTCTGAGTATCTCGTAACTCTTTCATAAATGACGTTGTCTTGTCTGATCTCATAAATAAAAGGACTTAAATGTTGTGAAAAGATTAAATAAATAAAAGGACATGATGCCTGCCTTTCAAGTGTCTGTGTACTCCAAATACGATCAAAATTGATCTCAGAATCTTTTTGGACAGTGGCCACTGACCACCACCATCAGCAGCAACACCCAGGCTGCACAGATCTCTTTTACTCCTTTCTGCTCCACTGGATCGCAACTTCAAAGTTACAGTACCAGCCCTCAACCTTTTATGTTTGCCATCTTCTCCCATCGCATACAAAAGGATACTCTCACCTCTACTTTCTATTACATTTCAAAAACAAATTTATGTAAATTTTCACTTTTATTTAGGTATATTTTATTTTGGTTACTAATTTTGAAAACGTGTTGTTCTGGTCACTCGACCGTTAGTCTCTGTTAACCCTTGTAAATACGATGACAAGACACATTAATAAAAAAATTAATTTTAAATTTGACTTCAAACTTCTAAAATTTTATTTATTTACCATCTTCAAAAAAACTCCATTTTCCTAAAAAATTTCTCTAACTCAAACCATAACCCAACCCTAAAATTACAAACACCATTTTTTTAAAAAAGTGAACCCCATGCTTTTAATACCTATCTAAGTTAGATGCACGTTCATGAAGGTGAGAATGAGCAAAACAAAACATTGAGTGCTTCAAATTGAAACTCCATGTCAATCCTAAGGATAAAAAGTAAGATTCGGATTTGCATAAAATGTATCTCATAATTGTTAATCCATAAGCTTATAAAAAATAAAGTAATCCAACAAGTAATTTCAGATGAAAAGAGAATGATGTTCATCTTAAGAGACTCGAGTTCAAAATTTTTTGCCCGTAAGATGTATGTGCATTGTTAAAGAGTTACGGATATCTATAAACAAATACTACATTGCTCTTTAGTGAAACTCTAGACGTCATTAAAACTGTTTATTTTTTTGCTGGACACTCTTCGGATTAGGGGAACCCTATTACATTGTAAGAGGAAACAAGTACTTTATTCAATATGATATTCGAAAATTTGTACGCAAAAGCTGCTAAAAGTGATGAACACTGAACCCCTTAAATACTCAATTACTATGTAAAAACGAATTTTCAGAAAAGAGAAATGAAATTAAAACTAAACAGTGAAGTTCAATCATGATTAACAATAACCAAGTTTCACCATAAAAACCTTGAAATAGAACATCAGGGAAAAAGTTTCAGATCAACATGAAATATCCAATATTCCAAATATTCAAAATCCCATAAAGGGGAAGTTAAATTCATATCATGTGCGAAATGACTTATCATATACCAAGCAAAGTGATCTTCACAACAAATATAACCCCAAATGATTGAAAGTCCAGCTCCTTTCCTGCAATCAGCAACGTCGAGCAGGGCTCTGCAAAGCATCTGAATATTCAGTAAACAAGAATCAACATTTTAATTATAGAGGGAGGGGTTAAGGTTTGAGATTTTTTTTTAAAGAAAGGGTTTTTTATGAAGGTGATAAAAGAAAAAAAATTAAAAGTTTGAGGGTCAAATTTATAATTAACACTTTAATTAATGTGCCACATCATCGTATTAACAATGTTAACGGAGGCTAACGATCGGGGTATCCAAGACGATAAACGTCGAAATAACACTTTTCAAAATTTTGATGATCAAAGTAAAACACACCCTAAACAAAAAAGATAACCGGTGAAGATTACCCCTAATTAAACTATATATCGTCCCTTCAATTTTCCGTAAGAACCCTTTCAAAAGAACCCCTTTCTCTTTCATTATGCAAGTTTGAGGTAAGCCGCTCTTCGACGACTTCGACCTTTTTGAAAGTCATCTAATCCCATGTCCTTTCCTCTCCCCTTTTGCATTCAATTGACCTTCTTTTCACTCGTTTTTTGATGTCATTTTCTCTTTTAGTCCTGATTGTTCGTTAGGAGTTTTTGTTGGATTAAAATCCTCAATTGTGGGCATATATGTAAGAATGTATGTTGCTATTATAAAGTATGACACAAAATAAAGTGACCAATTAAGTTAAGCGTGTCATAGGTATTAAAATGTCATGGAAATAAAAGTGTAGATACCGTAAGGTATATTTATAATTCAATGAGGGGAAGAGTTATAAATATTTAATAGTTGATTTAATAAATCAACTATATAAAGAGGTAGTGGTCCCCAAAAAATAGGTTAACTTGTTTTTCTCTCCTTTCCCGTCAGAGAGTTTTACTTCAAGAGATAACCTATCTTCTTGGAAGATCAATACCAAAGTTTTGGGATTTCCACATCAAGATTCAAGATTTTCAATCTATCAATGAATTCAGGTACGCTTCTGCATTCAGTTTATTATTCTTGATGATTTGACATGATAGATCCTGGGTTTTAGATTTTATATCTATTATGTTTTTCCAACAAGTGGTATCAGAGCCTTCTCATGTCGAACTTTAAAAATCTATTATGTATTTATTTTGAATGATTTGTTCTTAAATCTCTTTAAATCGAAAACCTAAGTTGAGCGATAAAATCTTTTGCTTCGGTATATCTATTGTGTGATGGAAAATACAAATTTATTTTTAGTTTTCACACATGAATTAGGGTTTAATATTTTACATGTTTTTGAATTATTATGATTGCCCTTACGTGCGATAACCTTTATTCAATAATGCTTAAGCATCGGCAAATTGAATTTTGAGTTTTGTTGCTGATTGTTTTATTAATCGGCAATTGCTGTTTTGGTTTTTCAGTTTTATGGATTCTGACTTTTAGAATCAATGCAACAAAATATGCAATTTCTATTGAATATAGGTTTTAATGCTCGTTAATATAGGTGTCTAATCATGTTTTTCTTTGGGCATTAATTCAGTAATATTAATCTGTTTCTGGATTATGATTATGCCTTTTTTTTGCATTGTTTTTTCTTTAATAATTGCATATGGTAAAAAAAAGTTATGAAATATATATTTGATTTAAAATATATATTAATTCGGTTGGATCAAAATTTTAGTTTTGATGGTTAGCAATTAAAAAAATAAAGTTTGACTTGAACTTTGTCATGGTAAATTTACCGTGGCTTGGAAACTTTATATTCAGGTTAGCTCTCGAAGATTTATATTCGGTTTATGTCTAATTATTATGGTTGAATTTTTTTGAATCATGTTGAATTTTGCACATAACCTTTAACTTAAACTTGTTTGATATTATGCTTAATTATGCCATTAATGTTATCTACGGAATATACATTTGGTTTTGGTTTTGGAAAGCATGCCATTAATCTTATGAAATTCATATCTATTCAGTTTGATCATTAGGTTATTATGGATATACTAAGGTTTCATGTGATTATTATATGAATTATTTATTTATATGAAACTTTTGATTTTAACTTTTAGTTAAAAAAATTGGTTGTTTTAAATTCGACTTTAATTTCGGCAAATGCATGCTTAAGGAATTTTTTGAGAAACAGTCAAAGATTTCGGTATTCAATTTCTGATAGCCCCATTTAGACAACCTTATTTTGGGTTATTTCGAAAACTTAAGTGTTATCAGAAATTTCAGTTTTGACTGTTACAAAATTTTAAATTTGGATATCGGTATATTTATTGTATATATTTTGAGATAAATTAATTGAAGCATTAAGTCACCAAAGTGACCTCTATTGTGAAAATTATTTTATTTTAAAATATAGAAGGTTTTGTGCATGTAAGTCGGATTATGTTAGTATTAATCGGCCCAAAGGAAGGTTAATAATTAACATTATTACATGTGCAACTGTGGTAATAAACATGCGATAATTATTCAGTTTTATATGTGAGCAATAAATTGGCCCAAAGAAAGATTTCTGTTTGACATGTTCTTATTATCAATGTTTGATTACTGTACCAAGATATCACTTGCAAGTTAATGTTTTGTCCAAAGATGAAATATTAATGGAGTGTATGATATCTTGATATGATGTTTACCTTTATTCAAATTTATTATTATTTTGGTTATCTTTTAATTTGATTGAAAGATAAAATTAAGACAAACATTTTGAAATAATTAAATTCATATTTTGGCTTCGGATGTCTAATATTTTAATGGATTAATTGAAACATAATGTCACCAAAGTGACCGCTTTTGTGTAGATTAGTTTATTTAAAATATTAAGATGATTATGGGTTTTTGTAATTCATGCGTATATTAATTGGCCCAAAGGAAAGTTAATATTTGGCAGAATTACAACGACAACTGTGGCGATAAATGTGTGACAATTATAAGATATTTTATGTGAGCAATACGTTAGTTCAAAGATTAGCCTATTGTTTGACATAGTTTATTGTCAATGTTTGATTGCTACAACAAGAATACCACTTACAATTAAGGGTAAAGTACACAAATGATCACTAAACTATACCCGAAAAAACAAAATGGTAACCAAACTTTTAAAAATCACAAAATAGCAATTAAACTTTATGTTTTATAACAAAACGGTAACTAGACGATAAATTGCGTTAAGTTTCCGTTAAAACTTTAGTATAATAACACATTTAGTCCTTCAATTTTATACAGTCAATCAATTTAGTCTTAATTTAAAACAATTCACTAAATTTAGCCCTTGTTAATTACACATTCTTTCAATTTGGTCATTAAAGCAAAATTTTAATGTATGGTAACATGATAAATAATTACAATTAAATTTTTATAGGAACTCGAAAACTCGACTCGACTTGGCTCAAATCGAAAAAAATTCAAATAAAATTTGAGTTGTAAAATATGACATGTCAACTCGAATAACTCAAAAATGTTTTACTCGACTCGATCGAACGCTCACCTCTATCTTAAGATATGACGTGTCAACTCGAATAGCTTGAAATATTTGAATATTTTAAATCAAATTTTCTTTTAAATCGAATATTTTTTTTAAAAATAGAGCATTTGATGTTTCATATTTAAATCACATAGAATATTTAATACCTAATTTAAATATTTGATTTAATTTAAAAATATTCAATTTAAAATAAAAGAAATTGATTTGAAGTTTTCATTGGTATTGCCTCGAACAACAGTTCGGGTTTGGCACATCACCTTCCGGTTCAAATTTATCATGTTCTCCCTTTAAAACTGTGTGATGTTAGATTTTCAGATGTTACAATGATCTGATATACAAATTTAAAACATGACAGTGCAGATTGGAATTCTCTATGTCGTGTCTGGAATCGGTGGAAGTGTACTCTCCTCTTTATTTTTCCGAAACAACATCTCTGTTGGTGCATCCGGTGCTCTTTTCAGATATTCGAATATTTTAAATTAATTTTTTTAAATCAAATATTTAAAGTAGTTATTAAATATTCGATGTGATTTAAATATGAAACATTAAATGCTCTATTTTAAAAAAAATATTCTATTTAAAAGAAAAATTGATTTAAAATATTCCAATATTTCGAGTTATTCGAGTTGACACGTCATATCTTAAGATATAGGTGAGCGTTCGATCGAGTCGAGTAAAAAAATTTTGAGTTATTCGAGTTGACACGTCATATTTTACAACTCAAACTTTATTTGAAATTTTTTCGATTCGAGCCAAGTCGAGTCGAGTTTTCGAGTTCCTATAAAAATTTAATTGTAACTATTTATCATGTAACCATTCTTTGAAATTTTGCTTTAATGACCAAATTGAAAGAATGTGTAACTAACGAGGGCTAAATTTAGTGAATTGTTTCAAATTAAGACTAAATTGGTCGACTATATAAAATTGAAGGACTAAATGTGTTATTATACCAAAGTTTTAACGGAAACTTAACGCAATTTAACGTCTAGTTACTGTTTTATTGTAAAACATAAAGTTTAATTGCTATTTTGTGATTTTTAAAAGTTTGGTTACCATTTTGTTTTTTCGGGTATAGTTTAGTGACCATCTGTGTACTTTACCATACAATTAATATTATTGTGCAAAGACTTGATATTAATGTTGTGCTTGGTATCTTGAGGAGAACTAGTCATTATTTTTAATTTATTTGTTTACTTATGAATATTTATGTGAGCTTGTTTCTATATTATTTACTTATTTTTGTTCTATATTTAGGTAATTTATTTTTGTTGTCACAATATCTGTTAAATATATTCTACACTCGTGTTTAGTGAAACTAATTTCAAGGAATAGAAAAGACACTTGCATATAGTATTTTGACGTATGAACATAAAGCACCCATAAAAGGTATTTTGAGAGGTGAGATTGTTCGAATCGCATGAGTCTAATGATCATAAAACACAACATTCTAGATGTCTTTAGGAGCACAAATCTAAAGAGATTATTCATACTAAGGGTTTCCTTGATGAAATTGTAACCCCCTTAACTCGGCCTAGACGGTTGGCCCGAATTAAGAAAGTCACACGGGGAAAACCAAAGTCAACCCGAAAGTCAACCTTGATTAACGACCTTTTTTTTTCTTTTTAAACTTGTCTAGATGCACATTAACCTTAGATATGATCACTCAGACAGCATACTCAAAGATTATAAACATCAGAGATCAAACAGGGACCCAATTGAACAATTTACAACCTTAGGGACCAAATTGCAAAATCTGATAATTATAAGGTCTTAACCCAAATTAGTGTTACCAACTTGTAATTAGTCAAATTTCATGCTTCTCTGCCAAATTTCAGCTCAAACGGACATTCCAAACTCATACAATTGCACATACAAGATTCAGGACCAATTTGCAAACATTTTAAAACATTTAACCGCCAATGTCAGCCCCCAACGGCCAAGTGTTCCGAAACAGGGAGAACCCGTTTCGAAACGCGGGGCCGTTCCGCAACGCATACCGAAACGAGGGCTGGCAGAGGGCTTCCCGTATCGGAACGGTGTCTCCCATTTCGGACGCCTGGGCTACTACAAGGCACCCGTTCCGAAACGGTAGCTAGTGTTCCGAAACGACCTGCACAGAATGCAGCACAATGCTTGCTTAAACACACAATTGGCCAACCGAACATGCTCCAAATGCAATCAGCAAGTTACTCAACACATAAGGAACATATATGCATCAAAATCTAGATACATGATCACCCCTAGGTGTACCAACACATTAAACACATTCAAAAACCCATTCATGCTTTTAACAAAGAAACATAGCAAATCAATTTAAGCATAAGATGATCCAAACGTTGCAACATTAATCCAGATGATTCAACAACATATACCAAACTTGTCCTACATACACAATCTCGTTACACAACAACATAAGAGATTCCTCCCCCATTGCCTTTATTAACTATAGCTATTAACCGAGACATACATCTCAAGTGGAGTCCTACTTGAATCCCTTACTCCTCGCTGTTCCAACTTCACTTATCTGCATTGATGGACAAAAAGGAGCGTAAGCACATAATGCTTAGTGAGGTATGCTCAAAACCAAAACACCATCATTGCAGCGAGTCATAAGACCTCTTTGAAAAGCAACTCGATTTGATAAACCAAAGTAATGTTTGAAAACCCTTTTCAACAACAAGCTCAAAATCATGCATTGCTCAAACATGAAAACCAACCCTTAGCTTAGCAAGCTAAGTAAACCTTTTCAAAGCACAACTTGCAAAACATCAATTTAACCTTTCAATGCATAAACACCAAATGCAAAGTTAAATTCAAACCTTGGAAAACACTTCCACTCCACATCATACCTTTCTCATACTTGATTATCATTTCAAGCAAGAAACCATTTAAAACCATTTATTCAATCAAACCAACACATGCATTAACCAAATGCAACATATGAACCTCGTCATCAACATTTGCATCATATGCCTTTAAATACAAGTCTTAGCAAGACTCCAATGCACTAAAGAGATTTCATGAACACATGCATCATTCTCAATAGACAATCAACACTTGTTCAAACTTAACAAGCAAACATGCAAACTTAATACATTATGTACTTCCCATGCAACCTTGCATCATCCCAAGCATCTCATGCTTCATTATAATCAAGAACGTCATATTGGCTTTCAAGTGATAATCCAAATCCACTTTTCAACTCAACATCCAATCGGATACGCGGATCACAAGCGTTGTCCCTACGCTTCATACACACTACCAATCCAAGGTCCCCAAATGGACTTTTAACCACCATTTGACCTCACCATTCACAAGGTTCCCATGTATGGACTTTTAACCACCATACAACCTTATCTTCCTTAAGGTTCCCATGTATGGACTTTTAATCACCATACAACCTTAACTTTCACAAGGTTCCCATGTATGGACTTTTAACCACCATACAACCTTATCTTCCTTAAGGTTCCCATGTATGGACTTTTAATCACCATACAACCTTAACTTTCACAAGGTTCCCATGTATGGACTTTTAAACACCATACAACCTTAACATGCACAAGGTTCCCATGTATGGACTTTTAAACACCATACAACCTTAGCATCACCGATTGGTAGTTGTATAACATCACTAACGAGATCCGGGACACCCTATACAAGATCCACACATGGACTTTACACCACCATTGTGATCTTAACAAGCACAAGGTCCACTAATGGAATTTTAACCACCATTATTACCTTTGCTTACCCAAGGTCCTCGAATGGGAATTCCACCTCCATTATGACCTTAACCATCTCGTTAGGATACTTGGATGGAGTTTACCGGTTCACTCTTAACCACTCCACATCCAAGGCGACTTTATTCACGGTGCACCCAATCCTATAGCCGGCTAACTATATCCGATCAAAGAAACCAAGAACCACTTACATCACTTGCCAATATAACCATCTTACCATATTAGTCCAATGATTCACATGCATCACCATAATGCAAAAACCATCATTTACCATCATCAATCCACTGTTTTTAAAGCATTACTCAAAGCCATTACACATCATGCAACACCATGCATCAAAACCACATTTTCAATGTATAAAACCAAGGATCTCTTACCTTGAGCATCCTTCACATATGGCTTTCAAACCAGCATTAAACCATGCTAAAATATGCTTTCAAAACAGAATTTAAAACATGCAAATAACATGCATTGCAACCATCAATCACAATTGCTTTTAAAACCAAATTCACAACACAAAACAAGAGCGAAAATCCATTTACTTACTCTTGAGCTTAGTTAAGTTGTTTAGACTTAAACTAAGCTCCCAAAACCTTCAAATCTTGGTTTAAAAGCTGAAAACCCAACTTCACTCACCGATACACAAAACAAGGCTAACCAACAAGCCTTCCAAGCATCCGAAGCCTTCCGCACCACCTCTAATGCTCACGGATCAAACTACCCTGTTTCAAGCACACAACAACAGAGGATTAATGCATCATTATGCATTAAAAGCACCAGCAACACAACTCAACTCGCTGCTCATCACAAATCCAACAATTCGGCTACAAAACACAACCGAAATCACCTTCAAACACTTTCAAAACTTAACCCAGCCAAGATCCATCACTTCTAACCATTTTTAAACATCAATTAACATCCAAAATGATCACAAACACGTCCTTATACCTCCAGCTATAACAGATCATCAAAAACACTCCAAAAACAACCAAAAACTCAAGCAAAACTTAGGAAATTCAACCTATCCGGGATTGCATTAATTAAACCTCAACTTCTAATCAATTTGTCATTCATTTAACATCAAAAACACACCTCAAAACCCTGCTTAAACAGATCATACGAAAATCCACCAAAAATCACCAAATCTTGCATTTTAAGCCAAGATCCTTTACACAACTTCAAAAACCACTTATAAAACATTAATTAAGGATTGAGAACTTAGGAATTTCAGTAAAGAACTGATAGTTTAGAGGAGAAGGACGTTCTTACCTCCAAACTTGAGTTTCTCCCTTTTTGGAACCAAAATCTTGAAAATCCAATTAGCAATTGGTGAGGTTTTGTTGATGAGATGATTAGAGATCAAAAGAGAATTGAAATGAGTGATTTAAATGACAAAATCAGAGGAAAACTTCTGGAGAAATGTGTTTGGGTTGAGAGAAAATGAGAGAAAAGGAAAATGAGATTTTAGGAAAAATTAGTTAGAAATAACTTCCCTCCACTTTCTTTATGTTTAAAAAATCAGAATTAAAACATTAAATATCTTAGAAAAATCTGGAGAAACTCCCTTTGGGTAAATAGCTCCTTAAAGATTCAAAGTTTCAATCCTTTCTAAAATAGTCATGCAACTTTCAAAAATTACATTTTGGTCACTAGCCAAAATGTCACCCTTCCAAGCCTCATTTTGTAAAATTGATTTCACAGTTCACTTATATATATTAAAAGAGGATTTTAGAACATTTTTCCATATTTTTAATGCAACCCGAACTAGGCTTTCCTAATTTCACCTTTTTATATTCGAACAGCACTTTGACCGAACCGGTCAACGCCCAAAACTTCCAAGCCCAAAACCGGGGCGTTACAACTCTCCCCCTCTTAGGAAATTTCGTCCTCGAAATTTCAACTGGCGAAAAGAGAACAACTAAACTTCACAAATCATCATACAAGGCAACACAAAAGCCTCAATCACCACTGAACACTTTCCACACAAAACTCCACCGAACCCAACGCCACCACATACTGTTCACAAATTCCAGAACACTCAAATGTTAACCACATCTTAACCTTTCGCACTTCCGGACTGCACACAGCCCCAACAACACCCTGAAGAACCTCAAACTTTTACAGCACACAACACCTTAACACACAACTCCCAAAAACCTGTTCACACAGTGACACCAACCAATCCAGTTCAGCCACTATGCAACCCCACCACCTTCACTGCTTCTACAACTCCTTGCAAACTTCCCAACCTCTCTCCAAGATTTTCCAAACAAGCAAAAATTCTTAAGCACCAACTGCTTACCCAACCTCTCAACGTATTACTGTCCTTACTTCACATCCACCGCTATCTTTACCATCGACTCACCAGAACTGCTCACTCATCGACAGACAATCACGTCACAAACCTCAACCTTGACTTCGCCCACCTTTCCACACACCACCAGCTGATCTCAAAAAGAATTACTTATTCACAACCAGCCAACCAACGATGGCCTTCGATCTTTCATTGCCTCTCCACTTCAAGCTTCGACCATAACACTTGCCTTACTAGAACATCGCCCAACTTAAACATGCATACCATCTTCTCAACTCCTCAAAGGTTGCTAAGAACCAACACTTACATAAACAACCCTTCTACTACAACATCAATGCTAAGCTATCTCAGCACTTTAGAAACACATTCACTAACCTGCAACATCACTTAACACCAAGGAACCACCACCTCTACTAGCTACTCAAACCACCTGACCGATTCTAACCTCAACCGATACTCCTCACCACCAAACCACTAAACTCTTCAAGCATCAAACACTTTCCCTTTTACCAACAAACTATACCACACTCATTAATACTAGCAACTAGCTTAATACTCTCCATTACTTCTAACTTCCACTCAGCACCAAAACAACCTCTAAAAACCCATCATCCAACCTAACCCAACCACAACACTAACAGATTCGATTAGTTATTAGCGAGTGTGAACGTTCGTATGCATGATCACCAATATGCCCTATCAATGCCTAATGTACATGTATGAAAACCTCTAATGTCATGCCACATGTATGCATGGACCAACACATATATAATATAGCGTATAACAATGATTTTAACTGTGCATGAATGCCAGCTCACACCCTCCAATAACATCCTCAGAATCCGTCTAAGAACAACCTCCTACCTCACTTCTAACTTGTCTAACTCCATCATTCCAACAACCATTAACCACAAGATACTCACTTAAGCCTACTTCGCGCTAGAGATGTTTCCAAACAAATACAACAACAACAACTACTTCAGCATGCTAGCAACAAGATCATACTCACTACGCAAGGTAAACCAATAGAAACCAACTAAGATAGCTAGGCAAAGGTTACTTAACAAGGTTACCTGAAAACACATCACCACCCTGAAGCTTCATCAGACGAGCTCTCTTACTCGCAGAACCATCATCCTCTAACCGCACCGCTGCAGCATCAGCTAACACACTAAGGTCACCACCAACCCCTTGCAGTAAGGAACCCCGGCTGTTCCGAGCCAACTTCAAACAACTACGCCTCATATGTCCAGCAGACCCACATTTCCAACAGGTTTCCTTTCCCAAACTCTTCACAACTTTCCGCTCTTCCTGCCACCTTCGAACCTTGCCTCGGTCGTGCCCACGACCCTTTAGAGACCCTTTGGCTACCACTGAAGCTGACTTCACTCCCAGAGGACAATCACGCTTCACATGCTCTTTAGAACCACAGTTCCAACAAGTACCTGCGCCCCAACAACCTCCAACATGGCGCCTTCCACAACGATTACACACCGGTAGCTGAGCCTCCACTCCTTGTTTAACCATCACTTGCCCCAGATCTGCACTACCTTCACACTGCTTAACCCTTGGATATTTCTCTCCAAGATACCTTTCATAAAAGGCAGACACAAAGAAGTCCCAATCAATATCATGAATGTGCGATGCCACCGCCACAGATGTCCACCAGGCACATGCGTCCTCCAACATCAAAGAAACAACACTTCCCAGCTTACAAGCATATTCACAACCTTCCTGATCCAAAATCAGAACCACACTGGCCAACCAGGCCTCAAACGTCTCAGGTGTCGAACCATGATACTCCACAGCACCCAAATCAAGCAAACGCTGCTTCGACAAACCTACGCATCCCACAGCCAGCACATCTACCGACTTTACTTTTGCCACAACCTGAGATGTTCCCAACACCTCTTGAGCAACAGGTGATGAACTCTTCATCACAGAACCAACTTCTCTCTCCTGCCCTACAGCCTCAACTCTAGGCACAGAAGACTGAGACAAAACACCTCCACTAAAAGGTGAATTCCACGCCTTAACAACCTGCCCTAAAGCAGCAACCATCTCACCCAACTGCCATTCTTTCATTGATTTCGCCATACTATTAACAGCACACAATCACAACAAAACAAACAAACCAATTAGACCAACTTAAGCAAGGATTCAAACTCCAACTCCAAAATAATACAATAGCTATAATAATAAGGCAATGGGTATCCCGAATCCTCCCCTTTTACATGACATAACAGTCAACAAAAACATCATCAAGCATATCATACAACATAATCGATCATGCTTACATCAAACAGCATCCATTCACAACAGCATAATATCCACATATCATACTCATAGCACTTTCATTATGCATAAAATCAACTCATAACATCAGCACAAATCCACATGAGCTCACTAAAGATTCACAATCAACAAGCATGCTTGAAAACACTAACAACTTGCTCAGAAACACGTATTTCAACCAGCTTTCAACCACACATCAGGATATACATCAGACACACATTACAACAACTTACCGTTTTCCCCAAGCATTCGCAACTCAGCTCTGATACCACCAAATGTAACCCCCTTAACCCGGCCTAGACGGTTGGCCCGAATTAAGAAAGTCACACGGGGAAAACCAAAGTCAACCCGAAAGTCAACCTTGATTAACGACCCTTTTTTTTTCTTTTTAAACTTGTCTAGATGCACATTAACCTTAGATATGATCACTCAGACATCATACTCAAAGATCATAAACATCAAAGATCAAACAGGGACCCAATTGAACAATTTACAACCTTAGGGACCAAATTGCAAAATCTGATAATTATAAGGTCTTAACCCAAATTAGTGTTACCAACTTGTAATTAGTCAAATTTTATGCTTCTCTGCCAAATTTCAGCTCAAACGGACATTCCAAACTCATACAATTGCACATACAAGATTTAGGACCAATTTGCAAACATTTTAAAACATTTAACCGCCAATGTCAGCCCCCAACGGCCAAGTGTTCCGAAACAGGGAGAACCCGTTTCGAAACGCGGGGCCGTTCCGCAACGCGTACCGAAACGAGGGCTGGCAGAGGGCTTCCCGTATCGGAACGGTGTCTCCCGTTTCGGACGCCTAGGCTACTACAGGGCACCCGTTCCGAAACGGTAGCTAGTGTTCCGAAACGACCTGCACAGAATGCAGCACAATGCTTGCTTAAACACACAATTGGCCAACCGAACATGCTCCAAATGCAATCAGCAAGTTACTCAACACATAAGGAACATATATGCATCAAAATCTAGATACATGATCACCCCTAGGTGTACCAACACATTAAACACATTCAAAAACCCATTCATGCTTTTAACAAAGAAACATAGCAAATCAATTTAAGCATAAGATGATCCAAACGTTGCAACATTAATCCACATGATTCAACAACATATACCAAACTTATCCTACATACACAATCTCGTTACACAACAACATAAGAGATTCCTCCCCCATTGCCTTTATTAACTATAGCTATTAACCGAGACATACATCTCAAGTGGAGTCCTACTTGAATCCCTCGCTCCTCGCTGTTCCAACTTCACTTATCTGCATTGATGGACAAAAAGGAGCGTAAGCACATAATGCTTAGTGAGGTATGCTCAAAACCAAAACACCATCAATGCAGCGAGTCATAAGACCTCTTTGAAAAGCAACTCGATTTGATAAACCAAAGCAATGTTTGAAAACCCTTTTCAACAACAAGCTCAAAATCATGCATTGCTCAAACATGAAAACCAACCCTTAGCTTAGCAAGCTAAGTAAACCTTTTCAAAGCACAACTTGCAAAACATCAATTTAACCTTTCAATGCATAAACACCAAATGCAAAGTTAAATTCAAACCTTGGAAAACACTTCCACTCCACATCATACCTTTCTCATACTTGATTATCATTTCAAGCAAGAAACCATTTAAAACCATTTATTCAATCAAACCAACACATGAATTAACCAAATGCAACATATGAACCTCGTCATCAACATTTGCATCATATGCCTTTAAATACAAGTCTTAGCAAGACTCCAATGCACTAAAGAGATTTCATGAACACATGCATCATTCTCAATAGACAATCAACACTTGTTCAAACTTAACAAGCAAACATGCAAACTTAATACATTATGTACTTCCCATGCAACCTTGCATCATCCCAAGCATCTCATGCTTCATTATAATCAAGAACGTCATATTGGCTTTCAAGTGATAATCCAAATCCACTTTTCAACTCAACATCCAATCGGATACGCGGATCACAAGCGTTGTCCCTACGCTTCATACACACTACCAATCCAAGGTCCCCAAATGGACTTTTAACCACCATTTGACCTCACCATTCACAAGGTTCCCATGTATGGACTTTTAACCACCATACAACCTTATCTTCCTTAAGGTTCCCATGTATGGACTTTTAATCACCATACAACCTTAACTTTCACAAGGTTCCCATGTATGGACTTTTAACCACCATACAACCTTATCTTCCTTAAGGTTCCCATGTATGGACTTTTAATCACCATACAACCTTAACTTTCACAAGGTTCCCATGTATGGACTTTTAAACACCATACAACCTTAACATGCACAAGGTTCCCATGTATGGACTTTTAAACACCATACAACCTTAGCATCACCGATTGGTAGTTGTATAACATCACTAACGAGATCCGGGACACCCTATACAAGATCCACACATGGACTTTACACCACCATTGTGATCTTAACAAGCACAAGGTCCACTAATGGAATTTTAACCACCATTATTACCTTTGCTTACCCAAGGTCCTCGAATGGGAATTCCACCTCCATTATGACCTTAACCATCTCGTTAGGATACTTGGATGGAGTTTACCGGTTCACTCTTAACCACTCCACATCCAAGGCGACTTTATTCACGGTGCACCCAATCCTATAGCCGGCTAACTATATCCGATCAAAGAAACCAAGAACCACTTACATCACTTGCCAATATAACCATCTTACCATATTAGTCCAATGATTCACATGCATCACCATAATGCAAAAACCATCATTTACCATCATCAATCCACTGTTTTTAAAGCATTACTCAAAGCCATTACACATCATGCAACACCATGCATCAAAACCACATTTTCAATGTATAAAACCAAGGATCTCTTACCTTGAGCATCCTTCACATATGGCTTTCAAACCAGCATTAAACCATGCTAAAATATGCTTTCAAAACAGAATTTAAAACATGCAAATAACATGCATTGCAACCATCAATCACAATTGCTTTTAAAACCAAATTCACAACACAAAACAAGAGCGAAAATCCATTTACTTACTCTTGAGCTTAGTTAAGTTGTTTAGACTTAAACTAAGCTCCCAAAACCTTCAAATCTTGGTTTAAAAGCTGAAAACCCAACTTCACTCACCGATACACAAAACAAGGCTAACCAACAAGCCTTCCAAGCATCCGAAGCCTTCCGCACCACCTCTAATGCTCACGGATCAAACTCCCCTGTTTCAAGCACACAACAACAGAGGATTAATGCATCGTTATGCATTAAAAGCACCAGCAACACAACTCAACTCGCTGCTCATCACAAATCCAACAATTCGGCTACAAAACACAACCGAAATCACCTCCAAACACTTTCAAAACTTAACCCAGCCAAGATCCATCACTTCTAACCATTTTTAAACATCAATTAACATCCAAAATGATCACAAACACGTCCTTATACCTCCAGCTATAACAGATCATCAAAAACACTCCAAAAACAACCAAAAACTCAAGCAAAACTTAGGAAATTCAACCTATCCGGGATTGCATTAATTAAACCTCAACTTCTAATCAATTTATCATTCATTTAACATCAAAAACACACCTCAAAACCCTGCTTAAACAGATCATACGAAAATCCACCAAAAATCACCAAATCTTGCATTTTAAGCCAAGATCCTTTACACAACTTCAAAAACCACTTATAAAACATTAATTAAGGATTGAGAACTTAGGAATTTCAGTAAAGAACTGATAGTTTAGAGGAGAAGGACGTTCTTACCTCCAAACTTGAGTTTCTCCCTTTTTGGAACCAAAATCTTGAAAATCCAATTAGCAATTGGTGAGGTTTTGTTGATGAGATGATTAGAGATCAAAAGAGAATTGAAATGAGTGATTTAGATGACAAAATCAGAGGAAAACTTCTGGAGAAATGTGTTTGGGTTGAGAGAAAATGAGAGAAAAGGAAAATGAGATTTTAGGAAAAATTAGTTAGAAATAACTTCCCTCCACTTTCTTTATGTTTAAAAAATCAGAATTAAAACATTAAATATCTTAGAAAAATCTGGAGAAACTCCCTTTGGGTAAATAGCTCCTTAAAGATTCAAAGTTTCAATCCTTTCTAAAACAGTCACGCAACTTTCAAAAATTACATTTTGGTCACTAGCCAAAATGTCACCCTTCCAAGCCTCATTTTGTAAAATTGATTTCACAGTTCACTTATATATATTTAAAGAGGATTTTAGAACATTTTTCCATATTTTTAAAGAAACCCGAACTAGGCTTTCCTAATTTCACCTTTTTATATTCGAACAGCACTTTGACCGAACCGGTCAACGCCCAAAACTTCCAAGCCCAAAACCGGGGCGTTACAGAAATTAAGAAATGTTTTACCCAAAACATTAAGGTTAAGATGACATCACTTATGCTTTCTTTTATGTCTATGAAGTATAAGGGTCAAGGAAATGTGAGAGAGTAGATTATAAAAATTCTTTATATTGCTTCAAAATTTAAGGCACATAAGATCGAACTTTCTAACAATTGTTTGTTCTTATGGTTTCGATATCGCTTCCTATACAATTTAACCAATTCAAGTTACAACTGTCAAAGGAAGAAATATACTCTATTTGGGTTCATTTCTCATCGTGTTCAAGAGGAAGAAAGGTTGAAGCATTATAAGTGTAAAAATAATTATTTTGTTCGTGCTCATTTAGTTAGTGTCTTTAAGAATAAGGGCAATAAAGAAAATATTTAAATAAAGTTGCTAAGGGTTCTAGCCAAAAGAAACGACAATAAGTTTTTAAGTGTTGATTTTTTTGTATAAGTTAGGACACATGTAAAGAAATTAAACTTTAAAAGCGAGCAACTACTTCGGTTATTTTGAGTGATCTATGGACTGTAAATTTTATGATCCCACAATTAAGATTATTTTAAGGAGAGATTTATAAATTATTTTAGGATGTTGAGTTTGGAGGGAGAAATAAGGTTAGATACATTGTTATTTAGGAGGAATTGAATTATAATTTAATTCCTACTATCACTTTTGACAATGTTTAGGTTTTCAACCTATCATTAATCAAGAAGTGAATCCAGTACCTCAACAAAACAATGTTGAACAACTCCCATTCAAGATAAGGTAATTGTTTAAGAGAAACAAACTCAACAACCTTAAAAAAACAAGTGTCATTAAAGAGGTCCACGAGAGGAAGATGAAATACTATTCCAGATTATTATATTGTATTTCTTCAAGAAAATAAGGTAACAATGGAATGATAGAAAATGTTCAATCATTTTTTATCAGGCCATAAAAGTTCTAACTCTCAAAAGTGGATTGATGTCATTCAAGAAAAGTATAATTTTGTACAATACAATAAAGTTTAGGAACTTGTCTCATTACCTTAAGGTGCAAACCAATTGGTTGTAAATGGATATTTAAAACCAATAGGGATAGAAATGGTAATGTGGATAAGTATAAATCACGTCTTGTATCTAAAGGATATACTCTTAAAGAAGATATTGATTTTGTAGAGACTTTCTCTCCAGTTTTTATTGAAAGACTCTTTCAAGATAATTATTTCACTTGTTGCTTGTTTTAGTCTTAAGCTACATTAGATAGATGTTAAGTTTATTTTTTTTCAATGACGACATTGAAGAAACTATTTATATGGTACAATTATAGAGTTGTGTCTTATGATACAATGTCAATGATATGTAAATTAAAGAAATCTATCTATGAGCTTATGTAAGACTCTTATTAATAAAATTATAAATTTCATGTTGATTATCTCATTCGGTTTTGAGATATATTTGGTTGATACTTGTATATACTACAAGTTCAGGGGGAGTAAACCAAGTGACACTCATATTGCTAAAGAAGATAAGTATTATCTTACTCAATGCCCTAAAAGTAACCTTGAAATTTAGAAAATCCATAAGATTCTCTATACATAAGCTATTGAGAATCTAATTTATGCTTAAGTATGTATGCATTTGAAAATTGTGTACATTGTTGGAATGTTAGACAGATATTTGAGGAATCATATTATGGACCATTGGATAGCAACCAATGGGGTTATAAGATATCTTCAGAGAACAAAAAATTACTTGTTCACATGTCGGAGTTCTGGTAAGTTAGAGATCATCAGGTTTACAAACTTCGATTCTATTTGAATATTGATGCAAAAGAATTCTGTCACATGAACTGCTACTTATAGATTGAATAGAAAGACCACTTCAGTTATTTTGTGACAATAAATATGCATTCATTTATTCTATAAACAATAGGAACACTTCAAATTTAAAGCACATAAATATTAAGTTCCTAGTTGTTAAAGAAAATTCAGAGTGGTTGTGTGTCTATAGAGCATGTTGGTACAAACTCCATAATTGCGCGCATATTAAGAAACTGTCACCCTAGATCTTTCATGAGCACACTACTCATGTGGATGTAATGTTATTTAAGGATATTTGGTTTTAGTGGGAGTTTGTAATTTTGAAATAATGCTCATTCGGTTTAGACACAATTTCAGTTACTTCAGTTTAAAGTTATTTAAGATTATTTTCTGCAGAAATAAAGTTCTTTTGGTTTATGTACACTCTGAATTCAGTAAAGTTGATCTCACTAAGGTTTAGGAGGACCAGTTGGAAATAGACATGTTCGGTTCACATTTCATGTAATTTTCCATGCTACACATCCATGATTGATCTATGTCATTTGATTATGTTTGTATACGTGACCATTGATGGGTCCAGTCATGATTGATTTGGCGAAGACCGCTTTGATCCTATATGGATATAATTGATGGACGAGATTGTTATAGAATACCTATTATATAATAGCAGAAATTTTGCGGTCATAAGGTTGTACATTTATCAGGAAACATATGTTGCCCAAGTGGGAGATTGTTGGATTAAAATCCTCAATTGTGGGCACATATGTAAAAATGCATGTTGCTATTATAAAGTATGACACAAAATAAAGTGACCAATTAAGTTAAGCGTGTCATAGGTATTAAAATGTCATGGAAATAAAAGTGTAGATACTGTAAGATATACTTATAATTCAATGAGGGGCAGAGTTATAAATATTTAATAGTTGATTTAATAAATCAACTATATAAAGAGGTAGTGGTCCCCAAGAAATAGGTTAACTTGTTTTTCTCTCCTTTCCTGTCAGAGAGTTTTACTTCAAGAGATAACCTATCTTCTTGGAAGATCAATACCAAAGTTTTGGGATTTCCACATCAAGATTCAATACTTTCAATCTATCAATGAATTCATGTACGCTTCCGCATTCAGTTTATTATTCTTGATGATTTGACATGATAGATCATGGTTTTTAGATTTCATATCTATTATGTTTTTCCAACAGTTTTCTCCCCAATACCAAAGCTATCATTCGAGACACTATCTGATGGTTGGTTAGGATGTCTCCTCTGACGAAAGCGGTTCGGTTGGAACTGCGAAAGGCCCTCATTTTCTTTTCTCGGTGATTTTGGACATGGACCATGTAGTTTGTTGTCGAGAAGATCGTTGGCTCGGCTACTTGCTCTATTTTTTTCTCTTTGCCCACCAATCATCGATAACTCATGGATCTTGACACAGTGATTGGTTCGACATCATCTATGCATTTATCCAAATTTGCATGCCCATCTGTGTCGCCAGATGCGACATGCAGTAAAGGATGGATTTGCTAGCGTGTTCTGGTCTTGATTTCTCATGTCGACGTTCTTTGCTTGTTGTGTCTCCCCCGGTGATTGTTTTTCTCTATTTTGTGTTCTCCATTGTCTTATGGTGTGTTCTTCTTTGTTGTATGTTTATGCTTCGATTTTGCCGAGGATTTTTTTTTCGGTTCAATTTTATTATTTTTCTTCGATTTTTTTCGAAAGATTTGTTCGATTCGGTTATGACTGATTGTTCTTGTTTATATCTTGTTTCTTGTTTGTATCTCGTTCTGTATGAATGTTAATCTTTCATTAAAAAAAATTATGTATCATTTTTTTGACACATCAACCAAACAACTTTATTGATAAACAAAAGTAAAAACAAAACATAATTTAGTAGAGGTTGTAAAACATCTAAATAAACAACAAAAAAGAAAGCAAAAAATATAAAAAGGAAAGATCAGCGCTACACCAGTCAAATCAGACACTTTCTCTTTGTTCCAAAGAAAATCTCTATGGTCCATTGTAAGAAGGGTCCTTAGGGAGTTGTCAAAAATGAACCAGATGAAATCCCCCAAATTGGCAACCACCTTTCATGCTTATTCACAATGAGGATCCCTTACAGATTACATCGACAAACAACCCAAAAGGAAATCAAACTCTACGTGACCACCGACAACCACAAATCGAAAACAAGCAACGTGAGGGTCACCATACAAACTGTAACACCCGTGTTTTGGGCCTAGGAGTTAACCGGGTTTTAATTCGGGTCAATAAAATTTAAATTAAATCAATTCAACTTAAAATAATGACTTAATTGAGCTTTAGGAAGAGGGGAGGGACTAATGTTGTAATTTTACCCAAAAGTCTTAAAAAGCAAGACCACTTTAACAAAAAAATTGTCTTCCCTCTTTCCTATCTTCTATTCACGTCAAAAACACTATCTTCTCATTTCAAACTCTCCCAAAAGTTTGGTTACTATTCCATTTGATTGCTACTTCGATTCAAGGTGTTTTGCAAAGGTAATTATGTTTTCTAACTCTCCTCTTCAACCTCTATCTAACCATGGTCTTGGATTTCAAAAACATTGGGTTTTGAAAATTAGGGTTCTTATGAAATTTGGGGTTTTTGATGGGGCTTTTTAATTTGTTTTGTTAAATCATGTTGGGGTTTTAGTTAATCATGATTAAAGGTGTAACATATGTCAATTTGGTCGAATTTGGGTAAAAATTCGTAACAAGCTCTTGAGGTAGATTTTAGAGTAAGAAAACTTAGGTTTTTGGGAGGTTTAATGTTGTAAATGAGGGGCTGATGGTCTACCTAGGTAAGGAGGGTGTTTTGGGATGCTTTGGAAGCCATTTGGGTGTTTGGAAGTGGGTTTTTCAGCAAGGGTTTTGGGAAGCACGAAAATTAAGTTTTGGGAGATTTTGTGATTTGGGGAATTTGTGAAAATTGGTTTATGGTTGTGAAGTGATTTGATAGTTGAGCTTTAGCATTGAATTGTGGTGTAATAAGTGTGTTTTGCTTGGCTAGAAGCAAGGGGAAACGTTGAAGGAGCTTTGGGACCGAATCGGGTGCGTAGGAGGATTGTTCGATTTGCTAAGGAAGGGCGGTGAGTGGTCTTAACTTGTTTTAAAGTTGGTTCGAGTATGAGTAGTGTGTGTGTGTGCAAGTGTGCTTGGTAAGGCACTTCCTTTTAATCCAAGTAGTTAACTTAGTCTAGTTTCCTTGAATGCTATGTGCTTGATAACTATGCTCAAATGCTCGTGATTAGATGGTGCATTATTATGTATATCATGATGTGGATATATGTGTTGAGCATGAATGTGTTGATGATATGTGGTTGGTGATACATGTTGTGGTTATAAAAATTGGCACTAAAAATTACCGGTTGTAAATGATCGATCATTAGGATAGTGTGCACACAAATTGAGTCAAAACCTACGTGGCCTTGATGGCGTTAAGTCATCAAGGAGGAGTACGGTGATGTAACATCCCACCGGAAGCTATTTCATATATTTCTACGGGATGATGAGTGGAATCCCATCCGTAGGGCATGTGGCGATGAGTGGAATCCCGCACATGCAAGGTCCGGTGATGAGTGGAATCCCACCGAGGTAAAGTGTTGTCAAGGTTTATATCCGCACAATCGGGGTAATTAAAGTGGCCAATTAACTTGTACATACATTGTGGTATGCAATGATGCTATATGTTGGTGATGCATGGTATTGCTATATGATGTTGACATTGATTTATGAGCTTGTTAGGATTGAGAGACCATATATGCCACTTGAAAGACTAGCTAAGTCTACTTGTTTATTTTGCCTATGTTTGATGTGTGTAGACTAGGATTAACATGCTTGGGCCCTGCATTGTTGTTGTTTTTCGTTTTGGAGCACCCTCACTAAGCTTATGGCTTACGCTCTCTATGTTCAACAATGCAGATCGTTAGCGTGGCGTTAGCTCGAGGCAAGGCAAGAAGGGCTTTCCAAGTCGTTGCTCAAGTATGGTTAATTTTGTAGTAGTTAAGCAATGTGGCAATAGGGTGTTTGTACGAGCCTTGTATGACTCTTTTGATGATGTTGTTTCGGATTGATGTTTTGGATTGTAAAGCATGTAATGCTATGTTGATCTTGTGTGGCTTGTGATGCCATGTTTAAGTTGTAAACCATGCCTAATTTGCTCTCTTGCTTGTGGATTTAATGTTTTAAGAAATCATGTTTAAAGTTGGATGTTGTATGAATGGATGTTTATGTGTTGATTGTTGCCTTGTCCTAGACATATTGAAGTTGTGTCAAAGCATGATGGAATTGTTGTGGTATGTTGGATTGGATTACTTGGCTGTTGTATGGTGTCTAAGGGATGTTTTGGGGCATCCTTGTGCCTCAAAACAGCTCAGAAAAATCTGCAGACAGGGGGCGTTCCGGAACGGGTCCCCGTGTTCCGAAACGACCCCTGCGTACATGGCCTGCCGTTTCGAACCGGATGAGGGTCGTTCCGGAACGTTTCCGCCTCTGGAATTTTGAGAAATTGGCGAGATGAAGCCATTCCGAAACGGGTCTTGGAAGTTTCGAAACGGTCAAATCTCGTTGACCACGAGATATTGACCGTCAAGGTCGTTCCGATACGGGTCACCCCTGTTTCGGAACGGTCACCTTGTGGTTGACCCAGGCTCGTTGACCAGGTCAGGGCGTTTCGGAACACCCTATAGGTGTTTCGAAATGGCCTGCTGGAACAAGGTTAATAGACTGTTTAGGTTTATTGGGTCGGTGATTTGTTTCGTGTTTGTTTCTTCCGCTGATATGTTTCACCTAGGAATTAAGTATGTATCTAGATAAGACTAAACCAAAAAAAAATTTTAGGGTCGCTAACCGAGGGGGAACCTTAACGGGTTTCGCTTCGGTTTTCCCCGTGTGACCCACTCGGACCGGTCATCCGACCAGACCGGGACGAGGGGGTTACATTTGTTGGTATCAGAGCCTGAGGTTACCGAGACCTCGTGCAGGTAAGTGAGGTAAGGTTAATGTGCTAAATGCTTGAGTAGCTTGATGCGTGTTTTGCCATGAATCCTTGATGCTTGATTGATCGTATGATGCTTGGAATGCTTGAACTGTTGTGTCTGGTATAGAGTGAGTGCCCATTGCTACTATTACTTAATTTAAAGAGATTTTTGAAAGAGGAATACTTGAGCACTTTTGGACCCTTGCTTTGACTAACGTAATCCTTATCTGTTTCTTGTTGTAGTTTTTACCTTGCTAGTTGAACCATGAGACCACGAGGGAGGCCTAGGATGGTTCGACCGGAACCACGGGCAGAGGCTCCGAGAGTTGAGCCAGTTGTGAGAGTTGAGGCTCAAGTGGGAGAGCCAGTGGTTGGAGTCGGAGCTCCTCCACCACCTCCACCACCACCACCTCCTCCACCGGGAGTGGGAGGCGAGGCCGGGCCCGGAGGAATGGGACCACAAGGAGGCCAAGGACCGGCCGGGATAGACTTAACTCCGTTGGTTCAGGCGATAGCCGGGGCGTTCCAGGCTGTAGTAGCTGGAGGTCAGGCAGCTCATCATCAGGGTGAGGGCACCGGATTACCATTAGAGAGACTTCGGGGCCTTGGGGCCGAAGAGTTTAGAGGTGCTACTCCGGAGAGGTCAGAGATGTGGTTTGAGAAGACCGTCCGTATTCTTGCTCAGATGGGGTGTACTGGTGAGCGCAAGTTGGGATGTGTTGAGTCTCTGCTTCAGGGTGATGCCTACACCTGGTGGGTCACCGTTACTTCGGGGATGGAAGAGACTGAGATCACTTAGGAGTTCTTTGAGACAGCTTTCCGGAAGAAGTATTTGGGTCCGCGATACCTCGATGAGAGGAAGAGAGAGTTTATGGCATTGTCTCAGGGGAGTATGTCCGTGACTGATTATGAGATCCGATTCGTCAGACTGAGTCAGTATGCACCTGAACTTGTACCTACTGAGGTGGAGCGTTGTAACCGCTTCCGATATGGGCTGAATGAGGAGATCAAGACTTATACTCTAGCTTCTGATTACATTGATTTTGATGTCTTGGTCTCGAGGGCCAAGGACTTGGAGCACAGTTTGAGTTTGACCAGGCGGTCAGGTGGATCTAGTTCAGGTAAGAGGTCCAGCAACTTTGATAGAGGAGATGCCAAGAGGCATCGGGACAACCGGCATCAGTATGATCATAGGCGTGGTGGCAGTAACCACGGTAGGGGCCACCAGGGTCAGAGAGCTGGTGGGAAGTTGCCCACGTGTGCTACTTGCGGGAGGAACCACACCGGTGAGTGTTGGGGAAACTATCATTCTTGTTGGAGTTGTGGTGCTAGAGACCACATTAGGCGTGACTGTCCACATCAGGTGGGACAGGCACCAGCTCAGGCTCCTGCTAGAGCCAATGATTTTCATAGAGGCCGCGGGCGCGGTAGAGGTAATTTCCAGCCGAGGAACGATGGTCAGAGGAATTTAGCTCATGTTGTTGCAGTCCAGCCGGAGGGCGGAGGACAGGCTAGGGTTTACGCTCAGCGCGGGGAGCAGCATGACACCGATGTGATCGCAGGTAACTTCTCGATACAGTCTTTGGGTTTGCTTTCTTTGATTGACTCTGGGTCTACACATTCCTACATATTGAGTGAACATGCACGATCCTTGAATTTGCCTTGTGAGTTGTTAGAGGTAGGAGTTAGTGTTACTAGTTCCTTTGGGGACACGGTAGTGGTTAGGAAAATGTACCGAAGGTGTCCGTTGATGGTTCAGGGACACGTATTTCCAGTGGATATGATGGAACTTCCCTTCTATGGTTTTGATGTGATTCTGGGTATGGATTGGCTCACGGAGCATAGAGCTAGGATAGATTTTGAAACTAAGCGGATTTCTTTGAAGCTCACAGATGATTATGAGATTGTTGTGGTGGGTGAGAATGTGAAGTTCTTGTCCAATGTGGTTTCAGTGTTAGAGGCCAAGAAATTAGTTGAGTTAGGGTGTGAAGCATACTTAGCGTATGTGATGAACCCTAACATGAGTGAGGTTAGACCTCAGGACATCCGGACAGTATGTGATTTTCCTAGTGTGTTTCCGGAAGAATTGCCAGGGTTACCACCGGACAGAGAGGTAGAGTTCAGCATTGAGACTTATTCTGATTCAGCTCCTGTTTCGATTGCTCCGTATCGTATGGCACCGAAAGAATTGAAAGAGTTGAAGACTCAGTTGCAAGAATTGACAGATAGAGGTTTTATTAGGCCTAGTTCTTCACCTTGGGGTGCACCAGTGTTGTTTGTGAAGAAGAAAGATGGGAGTATGAGAATGTGCATAGATTACAGACAGTTGAATCAGTTGACAGTGAAGAACAAATATCCGTTGCCTAGAATTGATGACTTGTTTGATCAGTTGAGAGGGGCGTCTGTCTTTTCGAAGATTGATTTGAGATCAGGTTACTACAAGCTAAAGGTTAGAGAGGTTGATGTACCGAAGACGGCCTTTAGGACTAGGTACGGTCATTATGAGTTCTTAGTCATGCCCTTTGGGTTGACTAATGCACCGGCAGCTTTCATGGACATGATGAATAGGATTTTTCATCAATATCTAGATCAGTTTGTAGTTGTATTTATTGATGACATTTTGGTGTACTCGCGAACTGAAGAAGACCATGACCGACATTTGAGACTTGTTTTGAAGACTTTGCTAGACCATCAGTTGTATGCGAAGCTCAGCAAGTGTGAATTCTGGATCCGGGAAGTAGTCTTCTTAGGACAAGTAGTGTCAGCTGAAGGCATTAAAGTCGATCCGAAGAAGATTGAAGCCATTGTTGAGTGGAAGCAACCGAAGTCAGTGACAGAAGTACGTAGCTTCCTAGGCTTAGCCGGATACTATAGGAGGTTTGTAGAGGGTTTCTCTAAGCTAGCCGCTCCATTGACACAGTTACTTCAGAAGAGTGTTCAGTTTGAGTGGACAGATGCAAGACAGAGAGCCTTTGAGAGATTGAAAGAAGCTTTGACCCAAGCTCCGATTTTGATTCAGCCTGAGTCCGGGAAGGACTATGTGATTTATAGTGATGCCTCGTATGTAGGGTTAGGATGTGTTCTGATGCAAGACCGTAGAGTAGTGGCTTATGCCTCAAGACAGTTGAAGACTCATGAGCGCAACTATCCGACCCATGACATAGAACTAGCAGCAGTTGTGTTCGCTTTGAAGATTTGGAGACATTACTTGTATGGTGAGAAATGCACAGTATACACCGATCACAAGAGTTTGAAGTATATTATGACTCAGCGAGATTTGAATCTCAGACAGCGTAGATGGTTAGAGCTGCTAAAAGACTACGATCTTACTATTGAGTACCATCCGGGTAAGGCCAATGTAGTGGCCGATGCATTGAGTAGAAAGATGGCTGTAGACTTGAGAGCTATGTTTGCTAGATTGAGTTTGTCCGGAGATGGTGGCTTGGTAGCCGAGCTTCAGGTTAGACCTACTTTAGGTCAGTTGATTCGTGGGAAACAGCTCTTAGATAGATCTTTGGCACCTCACGTGCAAGATATAGCCGAAGGTAAATCTTCAGATTATAGCTTCAACACTGATGGTGTTCTGTGTTTCAAAGATAGAATAGTTGTGCCAGAAGACAGTGACTTGCGACGTACGATCTTGACTGAAGCCCACAGTAGTCCGTTTGCTATGCATCCTGGAAGTACGAAGATGTACCGTGACTTGAAGAATGAGTATTTTTGGGTAGGCTTGAAGAGAGATGTGGCCGACTTTGTGAGTAAGTGCTTAGTGTGTCAGAGGGTGAAGGCGGAACATCAGGTTCCCTCAGGTCTGTTACAGCCGTTGAGAATTCCGGAATGGAAGTGGGAGAACATCACTATGGATTTTGTTTCGGGTTTGCCTTTGACTCCTACGAAGAAGAACTCAGTTTGGGTGATAGTGGATCGTTTTACGAAGTGTGCTCACTTCTTGGCAGTCAACACTACTTACACCTTAGATAGATTGGCCGATTTGTACATTGGTGAGATTGTGAGGCTACATGGTGTGCCGAAGTCCATTGTGTCAGATAGAGATCCGCGGTTTACTTCGAGATTTTGGGAGTGTCTGCTTACAGCTTTGGGTACCCGTTTGAACTTCAGCACTTCTTATCATCCACAGTCAGATGGTCAGTCAGAGAGGGTTATTCAGATCTTAGAGGATATGTTGCGATGTTGTACCATTGACTTTCAGGGTACTTGGGAGAAGCATCTGCCTCTAGTAGAGTTTGCGTACAATAACAGTTTTCAGTCGAGCATTCAGATGGCTCCGTATGAGGCCTTGTATGGCCGGAAGTGTAGAACTCCAGTGTGTTGGGCCGAGGTAGGACAGAAACTGTTACCTATGCTGGATTTGCTAAAAGGGACAACCGACAAGGTAAAATTGATCTGTGACCGCTTGAAGGCTGCTTCGGATAGACAGAAGTCCTATGCCGATTTGAAGAGAAAGGAAGTTGAATTCTCAGTGGGTGAGAAGGTATTCTTGAAGGTGTCTCCGTGGAAGAAAGTGATGAGATTTGGCCGAAAGGGGAAGTTGAGTCCGAGGTACATAGGACCGTATGAGATTGTGAAGAGGGTTGGTCCCGTTGCTTATCAGTTGCGTTTGCCATCCGAGCTTGAGAAGATACATGATGTGTTCCATGTGTCGATGCTTCGCAAGTATAGGTCCGATCCATCACATGTTATGCCCGTAGAAGAAATTGAATTAAATCCGGATTTGACTTATGAAGAAGAGCCAGTGGAGATCTTAGCTTCTGACAGTAAAGTGTTGAGGGGTAGATCTATTGAGTTAGTAAAGGTGCGGTGGCAACGTAGAGGTGTGGACGAGGCCACTTGGGAGAGGAAGGAGGATATGGAAAAGCAGTTTCCGTATCTCTTTCAGTCAGGTAATTTCGGGGATGAAATTCCTTAAGTGGCCAGAGAGTTGTAACACCCGTGTTTTGGGCCTAGGAGTTAACCGGGTTTTAATTCGGGTCAATAAAATTTAAATTAAATCAATTCAACTTAAAATAATGACTTAATTGAGCTTTAGAAAGAGGGGAGGGACTAATGTTGTAATTTTACCCAAAAGTCTTAAAAAGCAAGACCACTTTAACAAAAAAATTGTCTTCCCTCTTTCCTATCTTCTATTCACGTCAAAAACACCATCTTCTCTTTTCAAACTCTCCCAAAAGTTTGGTTACTATTCCATTTGATTGCTACTTCGATTCAAGGTGTTTTGCAAAGGTAATTATGTTTTCTAACTCTCCTCTTCAACCTCTATCTAACCATGGTCTTGGATTTCAAAAACATTGGGTTTTGAAAATTAGGGTTCTTATGAAATTTGGGGTTTTTGATGGGGCTTTTTAATTTGTTTTGTTAAATCATGTTGGGGTTTTAGTTAATCATGATTAAAGGTGTAACATATGTCAATTTGGTCGAATTTGGGTAAAAATTCGTAACAAGCTCTTGAGGTAGATTTTAGAGTAAGAAAACTTAGGTTTTTGGGAGGTTTAATGTTGTAAATGAGGGGCTGATGGTCTACCTAGGTAAGGAGGGTGTTTTGGGATGCTTTGGAAGCCATTTGGGTGTTTGGAAGTGGGTTTTTCAGCAAGGGTTTTGGGAAGCACGAAAATTGAGTTTTGGGAGATTTTGTGATTTGGGGAATTTGTGAAAATTGGTTTATGGTTGTGAAGTGATTTGATAGTTGAGCTTTAGCATTGAATTGTGGTGTAATAAGTGTGTTTTGCTTGGCTAGAAGCAAGGGGAAACGTTGAAGGAGCTTTGGGACCGAATCCGGGTGCGTAGGAGGATTGTTCGATTTGCTAAGGAAGGGCGGTGAGTGGTCTTAACTTGTTTTAAAGTTGGTTCGAGTATGAGTAGTGTGTGTGTGTGCAAGTGTGCTTGGTAAGCCACTTCCTTTTAATCCAAGTAGTTAACTTAGTCTAGTTTCCTTGAATGCTATGTGCTTGATAACTATGCTCAAATGCTCGTGATTAGATGGTGCATGTATATGTATATCATGATGTGGATATATGTGTTGAGCATGAATGTGTTGATGATATGTGGTTGGTGATACATGTTGTGGTTATAAAAATTGGCACTAAAAATTACCGGTTGTAAATGATCGATCATTAGGATAGTGTGCACACAAATTGAGTCAAAACGTACGTGGCCTTGATGGCGTTAAGTCATCAAGGAGGAGTACGGTGATGTAACATCCCACCGGAAGCTATTTCATATATTTCTACGGGATGATGAGTGGAATCCCATCCGTAGGGCATGTGGCGATGAGTGGAATCCCGCACATGCAAGGTCCGGTGATGAGTGGAATCCCACCGAGGTAAAGTGTTGTCAAGGTTTATATCCGCACAATCGGGGTAATTAAAGTGGCCAATTAACTTGTACATACATTGTGGTATGCAATGATGCTATATGTTGGTGATGCATGGTATTGCTATATGATGTTGACATTGATTTATGAGCTTGTTAGGATTGAGAGACCATATATGCCACTTGAAAGACTAGCTAAGTCTACTTGTTTATTTTGCCTATGTTTGATGTGTGTAGACTAGGATTAACATGCTTGGGCCCTGCATTGTTGTTGTTTTTCGTTTTCGAGCACCCTCACTAAGCTTATGGCTTACGCTCTCTATGTTCAACAATGCAGATCGTTAGCGTGGCGTTAGCTCGAGGCAAGGCAAGAAGGGCTTTCCAAGTCGTTGCTCAAGTATGGTTAATTTTGTAGTAGTTAAGCAATGTGGCAATAGGGTGTTTGTACGAGCCTTGTATGACTCTTTTGATGATGTTGTTTCGGATTGATGTTTTGGATTGTAAAGCATGTAATGCTATGTTGATCTTGTGTGGCTTGTGATGCCATGTTTAAGTTGTAAACCATGCCTAATTTGCTCTCTTGCTTGTGGATTTAATGTTTTAAGAAATCATGTTTAAAGTTGGATGTTGTATGAATGGATGTTTATGTGTTGATTGTTGCCTTGTCCTAGACATATTGAAGTTGTGTCAAAGCATGATGGAATTGTTGTGGTATGTTGGATTGGATTACTTGGCTATTGTATGGTGTCTAAGGGATGTTTTGGGGCATCCTTGTGCCTCAAAACAGCTTAGAAAAATCTGCAGACAGGGGGCGTTCCGGAACGGGTCCCCGTGTTCCGAAACGACCCCTGCGTATATGGCCTGCCGTTTCGAAACGGATGAGGGTCGTTCCGGAACATTTTCGCCTCTGGAATTTTGAGAAATTGGCGAGATGAAGCCGTTCCGAAACGGGTCTTGGAAGTTCCGAAACGGTCAAATCTCGTTGACCACGAGATATTGACCGTCAAGGTCGTTCCGATACGGGTCACCCCTGTTTCGGAACGGTCACCTTGTGGTTGACCCAGGCTCGTTGACCAGGTCAGGGCGTTTCGGAACACCCTATAGGTGTTTCGAAACGGCCTGCTGGAACAAGGTTAATAGACTGTTTAGGTTTGTTGGGTCGGTGATTTGTTTCGTGTTTGTTTCTTCCGCTGATATGTTTCACCTAGGAATTAAGTATGTATCTAGATATGACTAAACCAAAAAAAAATTTTAGGGTCGCTAACCGAGGGGGAACCTTAACGGGTTTCGCTTCGGTTTTCCCCGTGTGACCCACTCGGACCGGTCATCCGACCAGACCGGGACGAGGGGGTTACACAAACACTAAAAACCTGCAAAAATAATCATAGAAATGTTCTATAAGGTAGAGACGTGCCATAAAGGCAGAAAAAATGTGCTACGGGGACAATTTAAAATATTAAAGTTAGCCGGTGGGCCTCTTGCTTATTTGAACCATTAATGTGAAAGTTGTTTAGCCAGTTGGCCTCTTGCTTATTTTGATTTCACCCATATTGGGCGTTTATATTGTTTTTTAATTGACCATTTGGGCTTGCATATTGAATTGGCCCAAATATGGCTTACTGTCCTTATCCTCTCCAATCAACAAATCCCATTGAATCTACAACGAATTCGCAGTAAAATTACAAGAGGGGATTCACAGCAAGATCTGCACTAAAATTATAAGAGGTGATTCACTGCATGATTTGCAGTAAAAGTAGAAAATTCTAGATACATTTATCAAGTCAATGAGAACATGAGTGCAAAATGGTTTTTTTTAGATAGTTACAAAGGATCTAATCATTTGACTAACGAAACAGAGAAGAAATTCATAGACTATTTGGGATAAGGTTGAAAAACGGTTGGCTATACTCGATGACTAAGATTTGCATCCAGCCATTTGGATAATAAATACTGTAACAAGTAGTTTTTAGATATATATATTTTTCAATTCACTCATATCTATTCTTGTTGGTTGAGAGAGTGTTGTGATAAAAAGCAAATGAAAAGAGCAATGAAAAATAGAAATGGCTTTCTTTTTTTATGTTCAAACTTTAGACTGTTGTATAATGCAATACAACCCTAAAACAATTATGTTGAGGATTAGGTGGATAATTTGTTGGTGAAATCATGTAAAGGTTGTGTGATTATTTAGATTTTTTTGCCTCAAAATTCTTATTGGATTTTTGTTTTTTTATTCTTTTGGTTTGGGGTGTGTAAAATCGAGTTCGATTAATCTTTAAAAAATATTTTGGTTAATTGGTAAATTCAGAGATGGTACCAATTAAATTGAATAGTTGATTGACCAGTTAACCGAAATATTTGATTCGGGTAACGATCTTTTATTTTGCTTATTAAAATATCAAATATGATAATATGATAAATATGATAATTGTTTGGTTGTGATAAAAGTATAAAAACAACTAGAAAGTTAAAAATCGAGAGTTCACACCTAGTATCCTATCCAGAGCCAAACCGTCTTTAAAAAAATCAAAAGAGTATCAAAACCACTAGACTATAAGATATTTTAATGTATATAACTTGTCGGATTAGTTAATTGATTTTGCTTAAAAATATAAACCGTAACCGAATGAAATAATTTATTTTAAAAAATATGTCCAAAATCGAATTTTTTTATTTTTATAACCACATCATTCGAGAGTGACCAAAATATGAACAATTTGAAAGTTAAGTTATTAAATTGAAAATTTTTAAACTTCGGTGACAAAACTAGGAGTGAGAAGAAAGTTGAGTGATGGACAATGTAGTTTACCCATTATTTTATTTAGAAAAATGAAAACTAATGTGCATCGTCAATAGCTTCTAACATAGGGTAACGAGACCATACTGAAAGCGAACTAAACTTTTAGTGACTATAACACAAGTTTTACAATTTCAATGACCAAAATGAAAGCGCCCTAAAAATTCGGCGACCATTTATATAGTTTACCCTTTATTTTATTATACATACACTTATCATTGTTTACATTGTTTTATATATTATATTATATTATATTATATTATATTATATTATATTATATTATATTATATTATATTATATTATATTATATTATATTATATTATATTATATTATATTATATTATATTATATTATAGTTCATGAAGCACGACCAACAGCAACATCGCACCAAGATACGTAGATCATCGATGGCTGAAAGGACAGTGGAGGCGGAGCCGAGAAGTCAAGCCACTGAATGGGCTATCAGTGAGAACGAAAACCCAGCAAGTAAAGCCTCACCTACAGAGAGAGATCACCAGTGCAAAAAATGCCCAAGATAACCAAGCAAAAAAGACAAAGGAAAGCTACCTCTTGTGGCCAAACGTCGTCTGATGGATCGCTCTCTATCACAATAAAGGAAGCGCTCTCGCTTGGAGCAAAAACGATAGGAAGGCACTCCTAACGCGATCATTCAGACCCAAAAATGAAAAGTAGCATTAGAGAGGGATGAAACAAGACCAACCGAAAGATTAGCGACAATGGAGAAGGAGGGAAATAAGAAGAACAAATTGGGGTTGGGGGCTATCCACCGCTCATGACGGCGGCTAGTCGTCGTCACTAAATAAAAGTAGGGTTTGATTTTTAGAGAGAGGGCAAAGGGCATGTTTTTAGAGAGATAAGGCTTAAGCCAGTTAAGAAACACTACACAATATTGATAACTAATAAACTATTCAAACAAGTATTGAATATAATTATGTTCTTATATGTCATTTTGCTTGTTCAAATAATCAAACAACTATAAGCTATCAATTAATTTTACAAAACACTTTTATACAATAAGCTAATGCAATTCACTAGTCAAATTAGCTAATGAAATTCGATATGAGCTAATGCAATATGTTATCAGCTATTATCTATTGTAATCTGCTATTAGATATCCGCTAATTGCCAAACTTGATCATTATGTATTGTTTTTGTTATGTGTGTGTTGTACCTTAATAATTTTTGAATTCATTAGCTAATTAACAAATTTAATTAATTCGATTTATCTTGCAATTTGGCTAATAAAGACTAAATTGAATAAAATCACAAATTACCGGATAGGACAATTCAAGGATTAAATCGAATAGAATCAAAGATGAGGGAGTTGCATGTCTCAAAACTAAGACTCCCTAATCTGCCCCTCCACTATCCTAAGCTCTAAGACTTAACTAAGGAGGGCAATTTAGACAAAACCTAGGTCTAGTTGTATGATACATTGTCATCTCCTTCATTTCTTCTCCTAGCCGGCTAAGTAATCGAGAGAAAGAGAGAAGAAATTGAGAGAGCATCCATGGAAAACATCCATTTTCTCTTTACATGAAGTGGAAATTAAGCTTGGAAAATTAGAAGAGAAAGCTTGGTAAGCTCCTCATTCCAAGTTATGTCCAATTTTAACCTTAGATCTTGTAATGCCGATTCTTTCATGATGATTTGAGTTGAGATTAATGTTGGAAAAAGTTGGTTAGAAGAGATGTAAGGATTATAATCCTGTTAGAATATAAATTGAATGATAAAATTGGTAGCTAATGATTAGCCGAACCATAGGAAAATGCTTAGGATTTCTCTAGAATTGCATTTGCATGAAATTTGTGAAATTAGGGAATTTACACTCGAAATTAGAGAAATTTCAGTAGGAAGAAGTTATTCGAGGCTATGTGATCTAAAGGATGGAAATTTTAATTCATTGAAAAAGGATGATGAAATATTGAATTGTGACCATGGATCGAAATTAAGTGCATAAATGGAAAAATTGAAAGTTTAAGGACTAGTGTAGTCAAATTGAAAATCTAAAGCTTAATTAAATAAATTGAAAACTGAAAATCTTTTAGAATAATTGAAAGAGTATTAAAATAAATATTAGAGGGATTGAATTAATGAATTAGAGATAAAATAAGCCAATTAGGTAATTCGGATGCAAAACATGCCTATAGGGACTAGTCTAGAAAATTTGTCTAATTGAGGACTTAAGTGAATTTAATTAAGGCTGATTCCAGTGTAGAAATGTAATTGAAATGTGGAATGTTGCATTATAAAAAGAAGTTAACTAAATCGATATGGAATTTAGACCAATCGAACCACTCAAGTATGTTTTTAAATTCAGGAACAGTTTCGAAACACTGTTTTGGCCTAACCTTATTGAATAAACTGCTTTAATTGAGAAACAATTAGAACGCAAGCCTTACATAGTTGTTTTGGTAACTAGGGAAGAATAACTTAAATTAATGATTGGACTCTTTGATTGAAACTTGTAGATATGGATTGAGTAGTTTATGTTACAATCTCTGTGTTGTTTTGCATGAATTGGTGTTTATTGATCCAGTAATGAGGGTCATGAAATTGTTATATGGTTGTTGGAATTTAGAGCTTAATTTTGAGTACATATATCCATGTATGTAATTTAATGTCTTGGATGCTAGAATTGTTGTTATGCGATCAATTGAGTTTAGATTGATGCTTGATATATCGAAATGATATGATTGCCTCTTGGATTGTGAATAATCATGCATTAACATGTTTGTTAATTGAAACTAAAGAATTGGAATTACATTCTTGTTCGATTGAAACAAGATTATGTATTTAAGATTTAATTGTTTGTGCCATTTGCTTGTATTGCTTATCGTTGATAATTAATTGAAGGGAGAAAAACTTCAGAATTAAGAATTATAAAGACACTGGTTCTAGTTGTTCTTAAGTAGTACGTCATGCCTAGAGTCTAGAGTTCGACTTGTTAGGTACTAAGTGTACCGTCTTGTTCGGTGATGCATTCACCTCCTGCTAGATACCACGTGTATCAACTTGATAGGTACTTTGTGTACCGACTTGCTTGGGGTGTAGAAGACACCTCCTTGTTAAGATACTTTAAGTATCGACTTGAATTATGTGACTCGAATTCCTTTGAATGAACTAGGTACCAAGACCTATTTGAGCATTGTGATAATTGTTGCTATGAATCGAATTGAGCATTGTGGTATTTGTTTGCTATGAATCGAATTGAGCATTGGAATAATTGTTGCTATGAATCGAAATGAACTTTTTGATAATTATTGTTATGAATTGAGCATGATTGATATTTGTTTGTATTGATCGATTGGAGTATAATTGACACTTGTATTAAGGTTAAATTGAGCATAAGTGACCCTTACATGATATGAATTGAACAATCAAAATATTGAATTAGGTGAATGAACAACTTCTAATAACCTGATTTAAAAATTGACAATTATGTATTACCTCACTAAGTACTTCTATGTACTTATCACTCTTGTTTGTTATTTTTTCCAAAACTCAGGATTTGTTGCTTAGAGTTACTCAACGCTTGGAGCTAATATAAGTGAAGAAAACCTTGAAAGTATGGCATGCTTTGGTTATGTCTTGATAATTGTTGGTGGCTTAGGTTCTTGCATTGTGGTTTTTGTCCTTTTCATTATGATGGTCCTTAGGCTTTATCTAAGGAGTGTGTATTGAAGTTTGGGATGATATCTTTTTGAATGCCATGAGTTTATAAATGTTAATCTCATGGTATTTTGATTAGAGGCATGAAAATTATTTTGCTGTAAATATGCCATGTATGTAAATAAGAACTATGAACATGAAAGCCTCTTGGGATGTGATCATATATATATGGTTATGAATGAAATGGCATGATCTTTTGGGTTGCTTAGCTATTTCGATATACCTATTGCCAAGTTAATGAACCGAATACTCTTAATACGTTGATTGCAGTATCGATTATATTGATTTGGGAATTAAGCCACTTGTGTAATTAAATAGATCCACTCGAATTGGGTTTAGAGAAATTACAATTTGTAACCGATTAAGATAAGTTATGGTGGAAGACATTAAATAGAAATGCTAGTATTGATTCAGCTAAATGATATTGCATGAAATTGATATAGATTCGAATGAAGTTTTTAGAATATGAAATTATTTTTTTATATTGATATTGCTTGTTTGAAATTTTTCTATGTTTGCTCATCGGTTAGATCTTCTCTTATTAGAAGAAATTTTTTAAATTGGCCTACTATTCTGTTATGTTTTGATTAAACTGTTTCCGGATGCTCCTTGCTCCTAACCCGTGCGAGGGGGTGTCACAGTGTGTGTGTATGTGTGTGTATTTATGGGTACATTACATCAATTATCACTAAACTTTACTCTTTACCTATTTTAATCACTGAACTTTCAAAACATTCAATTTACTCACCAAACTTTATACATTGAATTTTTTTGGTCACTCATCCGTTAATTTTCTAGAAAAGTTATTATAGCATGAAAATTTTTTCGTTGTTTAATTATAAATATAATTTAAAAATAAAAATATTTAAAATCTCTAAAATAACTAAATCCCAATCCCCTTTGAACCCTTTGAATTTCTACAGCATCGATGTATGGCAACTAAAGGGGTCAGCGTGGATGGTCGAAGATATGCATTCTATATTGTTAACCAACCTTACAATTTTTCTTGAGGTTTGTCTAAAGAACGACAAGTTAGTGTTCGACTAATAAACGACGAGATGTTAGAGCTGTCAGATGTGAAAACTTATGATTTTGACCGTTAGATTATGATCCCCATTAAAAACATACGAAAACGAGCAAAGGTCGTTGTTGATGAGTATCGAAACGTATTAAGAAGTTTCGCAACTGTATAAGGGAGAACATTTGTGTTGCAACGTAAAAAGTTAAAATAACAAATTTGTTGTGGAACTATGAAATATGTACTAAAATCGGTAGTTAATAGTTTAAACTCAAATAGTTAGTGAAGTTTTTGACAAGTAAAGTTGGAAGAAGATATCTCAGAATTTGATATAGAGTAATGAAATAGTTTAATGCTAAAGTAACATTTAAGGGTTAACACGTAACATTTGACATGTTTCTCATGATTTCGGTACATTTGTACATGTTCCAGAACCTTTAGGAAAAGTGTAAACTAGAAATGTTTAAAGTTACTTTAAGAATACATGTTTGTATAGTATGTTTCGGAACGTATGAAAGTTACTTTAAGAATACATGTTTGTATGGTATGTTTCGGAACGTAGGTAAACATGCCGAAACTTGGCCAAAGGTATGTTGGATAGATAAAAGTAGACGTAGAAACCGTAAAAGTGTAGCAAGTACATAATATATTAGGTGAAATCGACAAGTATCAGATTTTGTCATCGAGTTTTGCGAACTAAAGTTGAAGCTGATAATAATAGCGGTTTAACAATTCATATTTCCAGTGCTTCTTTTAGGTCTCGAAACGTACTTTGTCGTTTCACTACTTGTAGCGAATAAAACCCTTCGGCTCCAAGAATGAGACTCAAACCTTCACTTTTTAATAAGATTTTAGGGTTAGAAATCATTTTCCCTCTAAAAATTTGGAGAACCCTCTGAAATTTGGAAAAACATTTTAGTCAGTTCAAAGGATTGAAACCTGAACTTATGTTTGCAACTGAAACCGTGCAAATGTCTCCATTGCGAAGGTAAGAAGCAAAGCAAACCCTAAGTTTTTTTATTTGCAGAATAATTGAAATCTAGGGTTTGTGTTTTGAAATTTTGGTATGAAATTCCATTTCTTGTTGGTGGAAATCTGTTTAAACTGAAAATTTTGTTTCATTTTTTTAAATGGTAAGTTTTCATCGACTTTAACTTAACATGGTTAGATTTGTTTGTAATGAGGATGTGTTTATTTATGAGTGAGTTGGTTTGTTTCTACACTGACTCATTTGAAGATTTAATCCTTAGGATGAGTACTATAAATATGAATCCCATTTTTGACGATGTTGCCGATGATGTTGGTAAAGAAGTTGCTAATAAAGATGCTAATAATGAAGTTGGTAAATAAGGGGCTGATGAAGTTGGAAAAGTAGTTGCTGATGAAGTTGTTGATAAAGAAGGTAATGATGAAGTTCCTAAAGACTTTGCTCATAAAGATGGTAATGATAAAGTTGGCAATGAAGTTGCTGATAACAAAGTTGCCGATAAGGAAGTTGCTAAGGAAGCTCCGTTTGAGATGCTGGCCATATGTGACAACCCGCACGAAAAAAACATTGCCTCCCTTCATGCAGTTTTAGTAAGTTGATAATTATGTGCTCTTATTGAATTGAAGTGTAGAATGAATGAATGTATACCAATGGTTTTTTTCTACATGTTTTATAGTAAAGGTGAATGTAAAAGGATGAAGCAAACTGAGGAGAAGGTGACTCATGAGTTAGGTTTCAATGCTTTATGATGTGTAGAATGTTAAATTCATTTGATTTTGTTGAGTGGATCGAAAGATCGAAATGAATCAAGAGGGGGGTGAATTGGATTTTTAAAGGTTTAGGTGGTGGAATTTGCGAATTAAAAAGATAGACAAGGAATTTTAGAGTGGTTCAAGTTCCAAATGAACTCTACATCCACTACCTTAGCTTCACTAAGGATTTGCAACAATTCCACTAATTGCTCTTCCCCTTTTATAGGCTAAGGAGGCAACCCTTACAATTTTCGGTTAATTTTTCTACCCAAAATTTAACCCAATCCTCACACAAAGATAACAAAGAGTTTGAAGGCTAAGATAGTATCTCTCAATACAAATTGTAGCCCAATTACAAGCACTCAAACCAATTAAAAGAGATAAGAATTAAAATTACAATTGGGGTTTCTAGACAATTTTGGGATTTAAGCACAAATGCTTGGATTTGATGTATGGATATTTGCTTTTGGATCAATAGTTATTGCTAGAGCTTTTAGAGGTCCCTTTTATACCTTCTCATTGATTTCTAGCCGTTGTGGTTGTTGCATTCATCAATAGAGCCGTTGGGGGTGTTATCTCACCTCCATAAATGCAGTCTGCAACCACCCGTTTCGGAACGCGGGAACCTGTTTCGAAACGACCAAAATAGAAAGAGCCGTTGGGGTGCATTTAAGAACCCGTTTCGAAACGGATTGAACTCGTTTCGAAACACTGTTGCCACTGTCAAGGGTCGTTTCGAAATAACTTGAGCCCGTTTCGAAACACCCTAACGGTTTCTGAAAATTCAGTTAAAAACTTTGCAACGATCATATTTTTCAAATCAAAATGAAGAACCGTTTCGAAACACTTGAAGTCGTTTTGATACGAGTTCTTATGTTCTAAAGCTGTTTCGATACCCGTTTCGGAATATGGGTTGGCAGTGGTGAAATTGTTTCGAAACGCCTTAGGCCGTTTCGAAACAGGGACTTGAAAAACACTGTTTCAGCTTTAAGAACACTTAGAAAATATTTGAAAATCTTAGTTTTTTAACTTTGGCATATTCTTAAAATCATATGGGGATGTTTGAGGACTTAAAAGTTCGTTTTGAAATTTTCAATGTAGTCCTTAGGTTCTTTAGTTATATCAAAATTAAAATATCGGTTTCACAATCTCCCCCTTTTTGATATAACAAAACCAAAGTTTGAATTTTTAAGAGTTTTGAAAATTTTGAACACATTCTAACTCCCTCTTAATTTAAGATAGGTTTTGAAAGTTTTAAAAAGGTTTTAACTTTGAAATTCAAGTTTTAAAACTTAAAAACACTTTAAACATTTAAAACGAATTTTTGGCTCTTAAATTTCTTCTCCCCCTTTTTGTTAGATCAAAAATAATAAGTAAGGCTCATAGTGAAGAGAAAGGGTTAGCACCAATAAGCATTAAGTAATAAGCAACAATAATATTAATTCATAAAATTAAAATATCCAAAACATAAATCAACATTAATTTCAAAATATAATCCCAAATAAGATCAAAATCATAGGTTCCTAAAACATAATGAAACATAAAGATGCAAAATTAAACCTAAAATGCATAGATATTATGATATGATATGAATATCCTAGGCCTCGTCACCACCATCATCATCATCATCCGAAGTCTCATCATCGCTCTTGACTTGAGAACGGCGAAACTTCGTCCATTGGCCATAGAGGGTAGAGAAGGACAAATACAAGTTCGAGTGGGAAGCCTCAAGGGATTGGAGTCGATCCTCTATATTTTGCAAGCGATTGTTGATGGCACCAAAACCCGAACCCATGTTAGTATCCATGGAATTGAACCGCTCGGTAATGAGAGCCGTAAGAGCTTCATTGTTTCCAACTTGAGCTTGCGGTTGAGGTTCAACGGGAGGAGGAGGAGGAGGTGCGACTCTATCAACACGTTCCCAAACATTGTTCACATAGTGAAAACTAGACTTGCGAAGAGAGGACTCACCAATCTTGGATTTGCGGGGTTCCGGAGAGTCGTAGGAGCAATCAAGACCATTCTTGCTAAAGATGTGACTTAAGATCGTGCCATAAGTAAAGGATTTCAAGGCATCGGTGTCAATAAGCTTAACATTATTAACCATTTCGACAAATATGATATTAGCAACATTTGGGCGCTTACCACGATGGAAACATTCAAGCCAAAAGTAATCAACTTGACGGATATGAGAGTATTTACCTCTGGAGGGGCGAAGGAACCATGATACCATCAAGTGAAGAAAACTATCGTGCGCATCCAAGGTAAGCACTTGACCGATGTTAGTACCAAAGTGACGTTCATTCTCAATTCCTTCATCCTTAAGGGAAAAAGTGGACTCCAAGAGAGCAACATTAACAACAAACTTTTTCCCTAACATAAAAGATTCAATCCCAACAACCTCGGTATTTGTTTCATCATTAATAAGACGAGCATTGGAGTAAAAGATGAGTACCATGTGTTTGTAGCAAATGTCCGGGATGCTCAACAAGGGAAGAAGATCCCATTCGCACAAACGCTCGAGGTAACGAAAAAGGAATCACTCGGAGTTAAGGAATTCGAGATCAATGACATGCTCACGACGAACTTTGAAATCCTGGACATATTTGAAACGAGCCCGCATCTCTGGAGTTCGAAGGGATTTTTGAAAGAGCTGAGCGAGATTCGGACGCATGCTCGAGTCACCGGTTTGAACGGACTTACGCTTTTTGCTAACATTTTCCGAAGCCATCCTAAAAACATTAAGCAAGTTTTAAAGAATTAAGTGTATGCATAGATTTCTAAATTCAATCCAATGATAAATCCCACTTAGGTTCTAAAAAAATTTAAAACAAAGAAATAAAAAAAATAGTAAAAGAAAATACGAGTGAATATTTTTATATTCGAATCAAAAAATTTAAGATTTTGAATTTTTTTTACAAGATATGAAAAACCCAAGCATAAAAACATATAAACTATACAAAAATAAAAATTTTTATCCTAAGATTTGAACATAAATTGAAGGAAAAAGAAAAAGAGGAAAAATACCTTAGTTTGGGATTTTGGATGAATGGATGAAAATCCTTGCACAATGTTGATGAAACTTGCTTAGACTAGTGTTTTAGAGAAAACCCCCTCAAGATTTGGTGAAAACAAAGAGGTTTAGAGGGTTTTTATAGGGAAAAAGTCAGGTTAGGGTTTTTAGGGTTTGAAGAGTTTTAATTTAAAGTGAACTTTAACAGTAAAAGCCCTACTTAAAGCTGTCCGTGAAACTGTTTCGGAACGGTCAAGAACATTCTGAAACGCGATCACGAGGGTTTGACCGTTTTTAGAATTTTAGTTGACCTTTTTGACACTGTGTTGACCGTATCAAAGCCCTGTTGACTCGTATCGAAACTTGTTTCGATACACCCTTGGCAGTAGTAAAAACGTTTCGAAAACCTTTTGAGGCGTTTCGAAACGCCCTTCTCTCAGACATGATTTTAAGGCATCCGTATCGAAACAGGTTGACCCGTTTCAATACACCTGGGCTTGGAAGTGCATATGAGGCTCTAAAAGTGCAGAAAATTGAGTTTTTCTAAGGCCTAACTTGGATGAATGACATGAATGAGCAGGCAAAACATATGCAAACATAAACATACTCCCCCTAGCTATAAGCATGGATGAAATTAGGAGTCAAAACACATAAACATGACATTTCACAAGATCAAGCAATTTTAAGCACAAAAGAGGTCCTAAAAGGTCAAGATAAGCTAGCTAGACCTAAGTCTCTCCTAAGGGACCAAAAATGCTCTTTGTCTAAAGGTTTTGTAAATATGTCCGCTAATTGATTTAAGGTGTCTACATACTCTATAACCACATCTTCTTTAAGGACATGATCTCTAATGAAATGATGCCTTATTTCTATGTGTTTGGTTCTAGAGTGTTGGATGGGATTTTTCGTTAAACATATAACACTAGTGTTGTCACATTTTAGGGGTATGGTTTCAACTTTAATTCCATAATCTAAGAGTTGTTGCTTCATCCAAAGGACTTGAGCACAACAACTCCCTAAGGATATGTACTCGGCTTCAGTGGTAGATAAGGCTACACTATTTTGTTTCTTAGAGAACCAAGATATGAGCATACTACCTAGGAATTGACAAGTTCCCGAAGTACTTTTCCTATCGATTTTGCAACCCCATAATCCGCATCCGAATAAGCATGAAGGTTGAAGGTAGAGTCTCTAGGGTACCAAAGACCTAAACAAGGAGTATCTCTAAGGTACCTAAAAATTCTCTTAACGGCTATAAGGTGAGACTCTCTAGGACTAGCTTGAAACCTAGCACACAAGCAAACACTAAACAAGATATACGGTCTACTTGCGGTAAGGTAAAGCAATGATCCAATCATAGAACGGTAAAGCTTAGAGTCAACACACTTACCTCCTTCATCTTAGTCAAGCTTTGTAGATGAGCTCATAGGTGTGGCTTGAGGCTTTGCATTCTCCAAACCAAACTTCTTGAGCATATCCTTTATGTACTTTGCTTGATTGATGAAGGTGCCATCCTTCTTTTGCTTGATTTGGAGTCCCAAAAAGAATGAGAGCTCCCCCATCATGCTCATCTCGAATTCACCTTGCATTAACTTAGCAAACTTTTGACAATGACATTCGTTAGTAGAACTAAAAATAATATCATCAACATAAATTTGAACTACTAAGATGTCATTTTTATACATTTTTATAAAAAGTGTAGTGTCAACCTTACCTTTTTCAATTAAAAAGTTTGAAAGTCTTTCATACCAAGCTCTAGGAGCTTGTTTTAAACCATAAAGAGCTTTGGTGAGTTTGAAAACATGATTTGGAAATTTTGAGTCTTCAAAACCCGGTGGTTGTTCTATATACACTTCTTCATTTATAAAACCATTTAAAAACACGCTTTTAACATCCATTTGAAAAAGCTTGAAATTATGATAGCATGCATATGCAAGCAACATCCTAATGGCTTCCATTCTAGCTACGAGTGCATAGGTTTCATCAAAATCTATTCCCTCTTCTTGAGTGTAACCTTGTGCTACTAGTCTAGCTTTATTTCTTACAATGTTACCACTCTCATCTAGCTTGTTCCTAAAGACCCATTTAGTTCCTATGGTAGATTGATTACAAGGCCTATCAACTAATGTCCAAACGTTACTTCTCTCAAATTGATTTAACTCTTCTTGCATAGCCATAATCCAAAAATCATCTTTCAATGATTCTTTAATATTCTTAGGCTCTATGCATGAGATAAATGCAACATGATTCATTAATCTAAGAGAAGATCGAGTGGTTACCCCTTGGATGGATCACCCAAGATTTCACCATCTTTGACATAGTTGAACTCCCTTGGGTAGCTCACTTCCTTTTCCTCAAGAGCCAAGTCCTTCAAGGCTTCAAGAGGTGGATCTTGTGTGTCCTCTTCTTTTGTTGGAATCTCATCCTCCTTTGAAGTTTGTCCTCCATCAAAGGCATTTATGATTCCTACATCATCATCATCACAAGAATCCTTCCTTGGAAGGAGGTTATCATCGAATACAACATGAATAGATTCTTCTACTACTAAAGTTCATTTGTTAAATACTCGATAGGCTTTAGAGGTTAAAGAGTAACCTATGAAAATAGCTTCATCACTTTTTGCATCAAATTTACCTAAGTTGTCTTTTCCATTATTTAAAACAAAACACTTGCAACCAAAAGGGTGAAAATAGCTAATGTTAGGCTTTTTAGATTTTAAAATCTCATAAGGTGTTTTCTTTAAAATTGGCCTAATCATTACTCGATTAACAATATAGCAAGCGGTGTTTGTGGCTTCCGCCCAAAAATATTTAGGTAAGTTATTTTCACAAAGCTTAGTTCTAGCCATTTCTTGCAAAGTTCTATTTTTCCTCTCAACTACCTCATTTGGTTGAGGAGTTCGAGGAGCCGATAAATTGTGGCTAATACCATTTTCATTTAAAAAATCTTCAAACCCTAAATTTTGAAACTCGGTTCCATGATCACTTCTAATATGTGAAATTTTAAGTTCAAGATCATTTTAGGTTAGTTTTGAAAATGTGATGAATTTTTCCAAAGCCTCATCTTTAGTACTTAAAAATAGAACCCAAGTAAATCTAGAAAAATCATCAACAAGTACAAAAGCATAAGACTTACCACCCAAGCTCATAGTCCTAATTGGCCCAAATAAATCCATATGGATAAGTTGTAAACATCTACTAGTAGAAACATCATTAATGGATTTAAAGGAAGACTTATGTTGTTTACCCTTAGAGCATGCATCACAAATTTTATCATTTGAAAATTTTATCTTGGGTAAACCTCTAACTAGATTAAGGGAACCTAGTTTTTCTAAAACACTAATGCTAGCATGTCCTAGTTTCCTATGCCACAACCATGCATCGTTTTCATTTTGTGCTACTAAGCATGCATGAGATGTATGAATGTCATCTAGATGCACCATGTATATGTTCCCTATGCGATGACCTATGAGCATAATATTATTAGATTTAATGTCTACAATTTTGCATTCATTTTTATCGAATAAAACATTAAATCCTTTATCACACAATTGACTTATGCTCAATAAGTTGTGTTTAAGACCATCGACATATAAAACATTTTCAATGAGAATAGTAGAGTGATTACCTCTGGAGCCAATACCTTTAATGTGGCCTTTGGAGTTGTCATCGAATGTTACTACTCCTCCACTTTTTGGCTTTAGATCCATGAATCTACTCTTGTCTCCGGTCATATGCCTTGAGCATCCACTATCAAGGTACCATGAGTTTTGACTTTGTGCTTTGGCCTTGTAGCAATGCTCCCCCTACAAACAAAGATATTAAGCTTTTGTTTTTGGTACCCAAATCATTTTAGGTCCATGAGTGTTAGCTCCCAAAACCTTGGTTCCCTTAGGAATCCAAGATGACATAGCAATAATGTTATTAGATTTTACAAGTTCCTTAGGAACCCATACACTTCTAATTCTTTTAGCTCTACTATGTCTAGGAAAGCTACCTTGTTTGTAGTAGCTAGTCTTTTTCTTAGGTTGATTTGTTCTTGAAGATTCACATATTTCATGCTTGACACTACCAACATTTTTAAAAGACTTTTTGAGCTCATTTAGCTCATCAAACACCTTTTGGTGTTCACTATTACATTGAGACAAAAGATTATTAAGGTCAACATTTTCATCTTCAAAAAATTTAGTTCATCTTTCAACCCTAATATCTTTTTCTCAAATTTTGAATTAGCTAGAGAGAGTGAGTCATTTTTCTCATTTAGTTCCAAAATAATTTTCTTATTCCTAATGACCGACTCCTTATATTTCTCAACTAATTCATCATAGACTTCTTGTAACTCATCATATGCATCATTCAATTCATCATATGTGAAATCTAAAGTTGATGAGTTAGAGGTTACCATATAGGAATCTTCCTCAAGAGCCATGAGGCAAAGGTTGGCCACTTCTTGTTCGTCATCCTCTGATGACTCCTCATCACTCCAAGTAGCAAGCTTGGCTTTGAGCTTCTTCTTCTTCTCAAAGCCCTTCTTCTTGAGTTGAGGGCATTTTGAACGTATGTGGCCGGGTTGTTTGCACTCAAAGCAAATGATTTGATCCCTTGCTTATTCTTTGTTCTTGCCTTTGAAGTCCATTTTTCTTTGGATTTTTCTTCCCCGGTTGGACCTCATAAAGCGTGAGATCGTTTGGCTATCATAGCCAATTCTTCTAGCTCATCCTCCTCACTAGAAGAGCTCTCCTCATGTAATGAAGCTTTGAGAGCTATTCTCATCTTCTTCTTCTTTTCAACCTCTAGCTTTTCTACTCTTTTCTCTTCTTTCTTCTTCTTCTCTTCTTCCCTTCCTTGCTTCATAATCTCATGAGTAAGGAGAGAACCCACAAGCTCATCAAGCTTTAAAGTCTTCAAATTTTTAGCTTCAATGATGGCGGTTCTCTTCCCATCCCAAGATTCGGGAAGTGAATAGAGTAGCTTCCGGACAAGCTTGTCTTCCGGTATGATCTCTCCAAAACCTTTGAGCCCATTGACTATAGTGGAGAACCGATCAAACATCTTTGACACCATCTCATCGGGCTCAATCTTGAAATTCTCATAACTAAGATTGACTTTGACATCGTTGGTTCCCTCATAGGTAGTCTCAAGAGTGTCCCACACTTCTTTGGCACTCTCAATGGATGACACTTTAGAATAGATGTTTGGAATGAATGAACAAAAGAGCATGTGGAGAGCTTTGTCATTTACTTGAATCTTTTTCCTTTCTTCTTCACTCATCTCCACCTTTTTCTTTAAGACCATCTTGCCTTCACTATCTTGCTTCAATGGAATGTAAGGGCCATCTTCAATGACATCCCAAACTAAGTAGTCATTGGACTTGATGAAGAGATGCATTCTATTCTTCCAAAAAGAATAGTTATCACCATTGAAGAAGGGAGGCTTTGTAGTGGATTGAGACTCATACATACCCGAACCGGAGGTTGAAGCCATCTCTTGATATTTGATGACCACACTCTTCCTAGGAACTCATCTTGTGGTTGTTAATCCTCAAAGATGTAGGCTCTGATACCAATTGTTGGGTGGATCGAAAGATCGAAACGAACCAAGAGGGGGTGAATTGGATTTTTAAAGGTTTAGGTGGTGGAATTTGCAAATTAAAAAGATAGACAAGGAATTTTAGAGTGGTTCAAGTTCCAAATGAACTCTACATCCACTACCTTAGCTTCACTAAGGATTTGGAACAATTCCACTAATTGCTCTTCACCTTTTCTAGGCTAAGGAGGCAACCCTTACAATTTTCGGTTAAATTTTCTACCCAAAATTTAACCCAATCCTCACACAAAGATAACAAAGAGTTTGATGGCTAAGATAGTATCTCTCAATACAAACTATAGCCCAATTACAAGCACTCAACCCAATTGAAAAAGATAAGAATTTAAATTACAATTGGGGTTTCTAGACAATTTTGGGATTTAAGCATAAATGCTTGGATTTGATGTATGGATATTTGCTTTTGGATCAATAGTTGTTGCTGGAGCTTTTAGAGGTCCCTTTTATACCTTCTCATTGATTTCTAGCCGTTGTGGTTGTTGCATTCATCAATAGAGCCGTTGGGGGTGTTATCTCACCTCCATAAATGCAGTCTGCAACCACCCGTTTCGGAATGCGGGAACCTGTTTCGAAACAGACCAAAATAGAAAGAGTCGTTGGGGTGCATTTAAGAGCCCGTTTCGAAACGGATTGAACTCGTTTTGAAACATTGTTGCCACTGTCAAGGGTCGTTTCGAAACAACTTGAGCCCGTTTCGAAACACCCTAACGGTTTCTGAAAATTTAGTTAAAAACTTTGCAACGGTCATATTTTTCAAATCAAAATGAAGAACTGCTTCAAAACACTTGAATTCATTTCGATACGGGTTCTTATGTTCTAAAGCCGTTTCAATACTCATTTCAGAACAGGGGTTGGCAGTGGTGAAATCGTTTCGAAACGCCTTAGGCCGTTTCGAAACAGGGACTTGAAAAACACTGTTTCGACTTTAAGAACACTTAGAAAATATTTGAAAATCTTAGTTTTTAACTTTGGCATATTCTTAAAATCATATAGGGATGTTTGAGGACTTAAAAATTCGTTTTGACATTTTCAATTTAGTCCTTAGTTTTTTTAGTTATATCAAAATTAAAATATCGGTTTCACAGATTTTTTTCATTTGTAGGTTAGGAAAGAGCTATGCAAGAAATGGAAGGAAATGCTGAAGGAAGACAAACAACCTTACATTGATGAAACTAAGAAGGAGAAGGCATCATACAAAGAATCTAAATCAGGACAATCGAAGTAGGTAATAGGGAATAACAGTCTTTACATTGTTTATTTGATAGAGTATAATAGTTTATATTGAGATTGACGTAGGAAGTTGTTATGTTATCCCCTGTAGACATCTTTTGACACAAGGTGTAGTCAAAAGCAATTGTACGATTTCATAAAGGGAATGAAGACGATGGGGATTGATCTTGTTCTTGATGAAATTGGTTTTTGGGTCCTTAGTTTTTATAAAACCTCTCGTTCTACGCCAGGACCTATGTGGGGAATTGATGGAAAGTTTTGATTTAGATAGGAGTGTTATTCAGTTTGAAGGACACAACATCCCTATATCAATTGAAGATGTAAAAGCTATATTGGGCCTAAAGAATGAGGGTGTTGATGTTAATGAAGTGATATCGAGGGAGAATGGTAGAGAACTCGGTGAAAAGTATAAGCTAAGCACAGTTTTCACATTTGGTAAAATCAAGTGAGATGTACTGTCTAGTTCTTTTGAAGGGGATGCTTTGAAAGGAAGGGTGTTGCTATACATTATTGGAGTTTTTCTGTGTCCTACTGCTAAGATACGGTCAAGTCTAGATTTGTTGAAGTTGTTTGCGATGATTGCTTACAGGGAAAAGTGAATTGGGCCAAGTATGTTTATGATATGCTTGTTGATGCAACAAGCTTTATATAAAGGCTGGGAAGGCATGTTTACCTAAAAGGATGCATTGCAGTCTTAGAGGCAAAGTTTAATTAGCATTAGTAATGAGAAATGAGTGGAAATGAGTATTTTCATATCCATTAATGTTGTGTTGTGAATGATATGGAATTCAGGTTAGGCTGTATGATTATTGGTCCGGATTTGATAGCATAGCTAGTGCATCTTGTAATGGTGGCCATGCTCGCATTTTGCACTGGATCGCATTTTGCATTGGGTGCAACTTGTAATGGTTTTATGAAACAAATACGAAACAACATGAAAAATTCTTTGCAGACGATGTCAATGAATATGGAGCTTGATAAGGCCTATATTGTGACCGAAATTAATAGGGTTGTTGACCGTAACTTTATGTGCACGTCACATGTGAGAGAGAATAGTCAGAGTTGTATTCCTATAGAGACACCAGAAATTGTTGCTCCTTCTTCCAAGTTCAAAACACCCCAAAGTCGAGTTAAGTGGTGCATAGATGGATATATAAAATCTGACTGTCCAACTGAATAAAAAGGTAAAAGCTACAATTAAACTTTAAACATCAATTTCATCTTTTCCATGGACATACGAGCTTGGGCTTGACTTTAGTACTATTTCGTTTTAGGCTAACAAAGAAGGCAGCCAGGTTATTCGAAAATCCCCTCGACTCTCAAAGGATAATCATTCAACTCCATAAAGTTTTGAAATTTAATTGGGATAAATTATTCTGTGTAATTACCATTCGCAATGGTAATTGTTGGTTGTGTGTACCGTGTACATTAATAATAGCGTATGGCGGTTTCCATATGCATTGAACATTTTCCATCGAACATTGGGACTTAAGCCCATCGAAGGGAACATTAGAAACAATACAATTTTGGCCGTTAAGGCCATCAAATTAAATGTTGTCCCTTAATGTTTATGATTTTTGTTTTCGTTTACATGAATTATGATTGTTGTGGTTACCATCATATCATTTTTGTGAAAGGGTAAAGATGAAGGGTCAAAATCATTACCGTATGTTGTACTACATGATGGGCTTGGTGAACAAGAACATGCCTACTGTGATTATTTATGGAATACCCCATTGGCACAAGAGTAAACCTTCAACTTTATAACCTTAATTTTTTTGTATTGTGAAATGAAAAATCAAAGGCATACTACAATGTTTTTATGTAGCTATATGGTGATTACATGCGACATCACTGATGCCAAAATAGCAAACATGGATGTGTTACGACCAGATACATGGGTTGACGATATGGTTAGTCTAATAAATATCGTGTATGGCTTGAAATTATATGAAACACTTAGAATCTATTTTGCATTGTGTTCATTATTGTTTTTTAAATTTGCAAGATTACTGATATGGTGTCCTTCTTCTAGAATAGCAAGGTGGCGAAAGAAGGGAGTAAACGACAGGTCTTTATGCTTTCTAGTATTGATGCATGTTATTTTTTTACCATCTTATATATTGTTTATGCCATATTTGTTTGTCGATAAATTGTTCTTGATTGTAAGTAACAAACTTTATTTATTGTAGAATATTGTTCGAGCAAATCCAACTGTCACATCGAAACGGTTTGCACAGTTCTATAAGTCGCAAATGCAACATTGGGTGGACATGACTGGTGCTGATATTGTAAGATGTAATCTATTAAAGGAAACATGTTAAGTTGTTTTGGGATATGGTAAATATTAAGAAGTTTAGGACATAATATTTGCAAGTATTCTTTCCCATGAATTATGAGAATAATCACTGGTACTTGTGTGTGATTCGTATGAAATGTCATGAAGTTTGGATACTAGATAACTTAGGGGATACTCTGGCATGTTTGTATAGGGAGGAAGCAGTTAAGACAATGGTGAGAACCCATCCATTTTCCATGTCGTCTTGTTAGAATTGTATGTTATTAGCGTGCATGAATGAAATTTATTGTTATCATTGTATGCTATTGACGTCCAGATAAGCACGTTAGCAGAATATGCTAAGAATGAGGACTTCGTTAAGGTGTTTGGCACACCGAAGGTGGCATTTGACAAGCTGAACTTTAAACGTCCTAAACTCATGACACAAGGAAATGTGTATCCAGCTTTTCATATTCTTTATTTTTATCATAAAATTAGTAATTAAATGACTAGAACCGCATCGAACTTGATAGGAATGATTGTGCTATGTTCTTCATTGTATGGATGAGAGGCATACGGTCATGTACTGACATAAAATACTCGCCGAATATCGTAAGTGAATAATTGCCATTACTGTTTCATGTATAATCAAACGTTGAGTGGTCTTAATGTTTAGTTTTTTTGTAGTAACATATTTGTTTATTTCCAATTATAGGTAGTTAGAGAATGTGACAAGATGAAGTTGCTATAGGATCTGTGTACGGATCAAAAAAACTAGAAGAGGGTGGATTTGCTCAAAGAGGTGGAAGAACATAAGAAAAGGATGAAGAGAAAGGGCTATAAACAGCCGACAACTATTACGCGACGAAAGAAGGCACTTTGAAGCATATTAGAATGAGTCAGGTTCATTTCTAAACAATTATCTTTCCACAATTACATCATACTAATTCGATTTACAATCATATTTATTGATTTCTATTCTATTCTGCTATAACAAAATTGGGTTTTGATAAATTTCTAATATGAGGGTATTAGTCTGAAACTTGGTTCCCCACTTCCGCTTGGGTTGATAGCATATTCTGCTTCGATTTGTAACTGTATGATAACTTTTTGTTAGAAACGACCATTGATCCCATCTTGACGGACGATAGGTGTTTATTTTAAGAAATTTTAGTTTCTTGCCTAATTAATTGAAGTCATATAATGCATGTAAACATATATGGTTTGATGTTTGAGATGTCAATAGTCGATCTTCGTTCGTGCTGAGTAGCGGGGATCTGACCATTATTTTTTGATACAATTTTGTTGTACAGTCACCACCCAACACCAATTGTATAAGAGGCAAATTGTATTGTACAATAGTTTCGAACTCTCGATGTAAACGTTTGATAGTAGTCGTGTTTTGAAAAGCCGATCATTTAAAATTTATAGCACGTTTAATAATAATATTATTTTATTAAAACAAATGTTATGCCGGAAGCAAAATTTTGAAAATAGGTTCCATGCATTTTTTGCAAACGTTTGATACTCGTTCTATCAAATGGATATGGCAATTTCTACGAGTTAAATGCCATTTAAAGCAAAAACGACAGTGCATTACTCAAAAGGGACCTACCCTTTGTCTTCCTCAACCTTCTAAAAGAAGGCTAAAGATCAACCTTAATTTCCTATCCCTGAGAAAACCAACTATCAAAGTAATAACCCAAGCAATCCTTTCGTTTCTTCTTTCCCTACCATTCGCCCAGACTTTCCGTAAGAGTCCAAGAATAAGTACCTTGGCACGTGGACTCATTGGTGGTTCAGACCATTGGGAAAAAGTACATGATTTGCAAAATCTATTCCCATGGTTAAAAGACCAAAAAATCTTATTCCCGGATTGTTATCTGACCAAGATGTCTTCAACACGGCTGGCTTTCCATAACTGTAGGTGGGAATTTCGGTCTCCACAGAGACAAAGTCCATCTATCCACTTTTGTTTCCTCATTCTTCACTTACGTTGGTAGATAAAGTGACCTGCACGTTTTAGTTTATTTTGAAAGTAGAAATTAAGGTGTACGTATTTTAAGAGTATTAGTTTAAGGGTTATATTTTGATACACAAGCTGTGTAAAAAAAATTTACACATGCCTTCTATAAAATTTAAAACCTAAACCTCAAACCCAAAACCCTAAACCATAAAATATAACCATAAACCTTAAATTTTACATCATACAAACTAAAACCCTAAACCCTAACCTCAAAACCCTAAACCCTAACCTCAAAACCCTAAACCCTAAAATTGAAGAGATTATGAAAACTAGAGTTTACACAAGCTTGTGTATCAAAGTATTTTCCTTAGTTTAATAATATAACTGACACGACTGTATTAGGTGGGAATCAAAATTTGAAGATAGTTTCGAAACTGAATATTACGGTTTAGATACTTGTAATTTCCAACTTAAACTGAAATCGTTAGGCAAACATGTTTCATTTGTGATTTCACATGATAAGTTCGAAACTTTATATAAAAACGTTCGGTACTTGTCAAATTACTAAGAAGCCACGTTCTGACAATCATAAATGTGATGTTTAATATTATGCCTGAAAACACATTTAGTTTAGCATCGAAATTGTCAATGAAGGTTTGGATACTTCAAAACCACAACTTAAATTGAAACCATTAGGCAAAACATAATATTTTAGGTTATCAATAATAAGTTCGAAACATTTTATACAAACGTTCGATACTTGTCGTATTAATGAAAAGCCACGTTCTACCTGGCCTAAATGTGCCACGTTAAATATTAAATAATAATTAATCACTCTACTTATATAAACAACCTAGATGAAGCGACACGCTCTTGCCTATAAATACCCTAACAAAGTAATGTAAATTTTCATTCTCCTCTTTGTATTATTTCTTCATCTACTTTGTCAGATCATCATGGATACGCTTTCATTTATTCGCAGGGAGTTCTATCAGGTTGCCTTGGAGAATCCACTAGTAGCCCCTTATCCAGTTTCTGCTAATTAAACATCCCTCTCTATATTAGGAAACATTTAAATGTTTTCAAAAAGTTTATAATTTGGATTATTTTTCTTTAGTTACGGCAGATGTCGATGACAGTCTGTTTTGTTATCGACTTAAAATGGATGCATTAGAGGGCAACATGTTCGAAGGCCATAATTTTGAAGTTAGAATTTTCCCACCTGATTAACCTATGAGACCTCCTAGGGTAATGTAATAAACCTCCCAAGATTGTTGTTTCAATTAAATTTGTGAATATGTTTTATGACGATACATTTCTAAGATAATGGTTATATGTTTATGTAGTTTGTTTTTCAATTTCATGGGGACGTCTTCCATCCCAACTTCACTGAATCTTGAGGCACTAGGATGGACATCCTCCAGGAAATGTAGAGCCATGCTTTCAGACTTGTGTACATTCTTACGCGTATATTGGGTTTGTTGCATGTTCCAAACCAAGATGACCCTTACCCGAATTGTGAGGGTGTTGCTATGATTTACATGAACAATCCCTAGCTCTATGCAAGGTATGTAAGAAGGATTTTTTTGGGGTTGAAATGCACTTGCCACATATTTAGAAAAAAGATCATTTTGACTATATATTTATTGCCCACATCGTGTTCTATTATTATAAGTTTTTTATATATTGAAATGAGAGTTGTGGTAAAGTTCCGAAACATACACTCAAAATGAGTAGCCGTCAATTTCAAATTTTATGTTAATATTTTAATTTTAAAACGTAGCATACAAAAATTTTATATAGCTGTAAGACATTTATCAAAATCACAGTTGAAAAGACAGTTGCGGCCGGCAAAAATAAATTTAAATAGTGTCGAACCTATGGATGTGGGTTTCGTGACTTTGAGAGAGCAACATAAACTAAAATTGTTAGAAAAAATGTCCTATTTTAGGTTTATGGTAAAATGTTCGATACTCTATAAGTAAACGTTCGATACTCTTCGTATTACATATATGTCACATTCTGCTACCATAAAGGAAAGGCATGTAACACCCCAAAATCTAGTCTAGTAGGAATTTAGTTCCGGTGATCAGAAATTCTACATTGATAGTACTCTAAATATTGTATCGACCAGTTAATTATTGATATCAAACCCTAATTGAGCTAAAAATATCGTCATCGGACTCTATTAAATAATATTGAACCTATATAATGACTAAATTGAAGAAAATGCGAGTTAGGGAGCAAAGTTGAATTATGGTGAGAATTGAGGGACTAATCTTGCGATTAGCCCCTCCTTAATTCATTTTAGCTCATGTGGGATGGCTTGAGAGCTTTCCTTCAATGGGAGGAAAGCTAAATAACAATAAATGTTATAAAACAAAAAGGAAAAAGGGAATTAGGAAACTCAATGAAAATCGTTGAAGCATACACCTCGCCCAAACCCTTCATCTTCCTTATCTTCTTCAACTAAGCAAGCATCTCCATTGGAGATAATCTATAGCTTGGTTTTTCTTTGTTCTACAGATATCAAATCATTGTTATCATTCGGGTAAGCAATAATCCTCAAACAATCGTTGGATTCCATGGATATATCGAGCTTAAACTTAAGCTCGGGTTTTGGCCATCCATGGATATTTCATTGTTAGTGTTTATATTGAAGTCGAAAATCGATTTTGATATCGTTGTATTGATTTTGATATCGAAATATCGATCCTAATAGTTTTCTTTTGAATTTCTAGCTCAAGAAGTGGAGAAAGAGGTTTCATCGTCTCCATCTCAAGCTGGGAACAAGAGGATTGTTATCCGAGAGCCTTTAAAGCTTTGGATTGCTAAGGTGAATGTAGTCGGAGTCTTGGGTTTAGGCGAAAGGCCTTCCCGTATCATTATTTGATAATTTAGATTTCATCGCTAACAATGTTGTTGAAGAAATTGCATAGGATGGTAAATCGAACACTTTGGTAAGTGTCGGTAAGTTTGTTATTGAATATCGGATATAATCATTGATATCGTCATTGTGCATCATCGTTGATATAGTAATTGTCATCGGATTATTGTATAGAAATCATTGGACATTAATATTGACATTGGATTATGATATATTCATGATATATATATATATATATATATATATATATATATATATATTTCATTGGTAATATTGAAATCATCGGACATTGGAATACTATTGATTATTTAAATGGATATGAACATTGGTTCATCCCATTTCATACTATTGATTCAATCCAAGGATTAATGCTGAAATAAAAATACTAAACATTGTATATTGATGCATTGATTTGACATTGATAAGCATGAGATCATGTATATTGATATTTGATATAATGTTGTTCATATTGTTTATGACTACCTCACTAGGCAATGTATGCCTAACGTGTCTCATCTCATGCATTTTCAGGTTGAAAGATCGAGTGTCGGAAGATCAGATTTGGCTAGGCAAGACAAGTCACTACAAGCCTCAAAGTAATGTATTTTGACTAATAAACTCCTAGGAAGGTGGCAAAGTAGTTGAACTAGTCGTTTGTGCCTATTTTGATGTGTGGGTGTAATGCTTAAGTTGTAATATGGTATGTGGCCCTAAATGGCCTTTTTGGTTGGCTTAAAGTAGTATAAAAAAGCATAGTTGGCTCAAAAAGGTAAAATCATAGTAGATGCATTCGTATAATCATGAAAATTGGCACACTCGTAGCTTATATCATTGAAATGTTGTGTGTAAAGTTTCGTTGCATTTGGACATTGTTCGGTAGGTCAAATTGAATAAACACCAACAAAAATCTGTCATTACATGTCAGGCCGTATCGAAACGGGTGATGGCGTTTCGATACGGGTAAGCATAATTGAGCCCAAGGGTCAGGGCGTATCGGAACCGTTTAGGCTCGTTCCGAACCATTTTGTCTCTAGAATCCCCTGTTTTGATGCGAGTTCATAGCGTATCGAAACGAGTCAAAGTCAAAGTAAAAGGGAGTCAACCCGTACCGATACAGAGCTTGCTCGTATCGATACGATCAAAAATGAAAATTCAACAAGGTTGACCATCGTCTACCGATATCAAAATGGCTCTAATCGTTTAAATATAGGGTTAGTTAAAGTGGTTAAAGCCTGATCTGCAAATCTGTACTGTTTACATTTTGGTCACTGAGTTTTGCATGAGTAAATTGAATGGGTAAATGATCACCATTATGCATGAAGTTTTGTAGGCTTATGAATGTTGTACTGCATTTCATTGTGGCATTGTTTAATGCATAGAAGGACCTCCAGTTTGTAAGATTTACAGATTAGTCCCTAAAACTTGTAAAAGTTATAAAACAATCCCAAATGGTTAAACGTGGTCCTTTTATGTATGAAATGAATTAATATGTATATGTGGTAATGTTTGTTTGTGTAATATTGATTAAATGTTATTAATAAGTTGAAATTTTATAGCATCGTTCACCGATAACATGCTCCGACCCAGTTCTCGACCAGGCCGGGAAGGAGGTGTTACAAGGCACCTTTATGTTGCGGTTTAATATTTTATTGTAGTTAACCCATTTAGCAGGAATTTTAAAAAACATCTTGTCGACTTAATTATATAATATAACATAATTAATGACCATCTGTGAAGAATTATACAAAACATATATAGGAAGACTACCATGTGAAGAATCATTATACAAATCATCAGGGACGAAGCTATTAAGGGGGTATAATATACTATTGGAATCATAGATGGTAAGACGACCGTGTCAAGATTCACAAAAATCATGCACATAGTTTCCCTAATATCACATAAGTTTGGTAAGTATAATGATATGAATCTTGAAGCATTAATGGTAAATTAATATTTAAAGTCTAAGTTGGTAAAAATTAATAAGGAAAATATACACAAATTGACCGCAAAGTAACCGATCCATGTAAAGGAAACTAGCCCCATTTAGCAATAAAACATTAAATTAAAATATCATACAAATCCTAACTCTTCATTTGTACCTTTTCAATATTTTTTTGTAAGCAAACATAGAACACGTGGAAGACAATATTCTTTTCTCCATTGACACAGTTGGCGATAATGTAATGTCATAATGTGTGTTTTGTTTACTTTGTTAAAATGTTGTGTTCTTAAATTTGCAAATATGAGTTTTAAATATAAATACTTTGTTTATATTATATAAAAAATGTTGTGTTCATTCCTTCTTTCGCACAGTTGACGATATTCATTTGTAATTTTTTCAATATAATTACTTTGTTTAAATATAAATTAGTAATTTAATATAATTTAAGGTCAGATAGATCATAAGAGACTGTAAAGTGAAAAACTTTTGAAATTCTTTTTAATAACATAAATTGATTAATATTTAAAAAAACACAACTTGATTCACTTTATATACTTAGAAATCATATTAAATTACAAACAAAAGAATATCCCTAGAGCATCATTAGTATTCTTTTAATTTTTTTCAAGACCATCATCAAATTTCTTCATTGTCGCAAAACTTTCATAACTTAAATAGGGAAAAGGGGCAAATGCCGAGACACATCAAAAGCTTCCACAATCCGCTCAACATTGGCTACCTCCTCCCTGGAGTTCCGCAAACGAACAACAAGTTAGAAAATAATTTAGAGCATTTGTTGCGTGTAAATAAGACTATCACAATTGAGTGCAAGTATACACGACGCGAGTAATATAGTGATACGAAGTATCAGATATCATCTCCACAGGGACTGGAAATACTTCTAACTTTAAAACTATACACAAGAAAAGAAATAAATTTAATAAGGTGTTTTGAGAATTCTTGAAGATAAACTAAAATAGAGGAAGAAATCAGATTGATAAAGTAGGCTGTTATGGATTTGTTCAGTAGTGCAGGCGTTGCACTGTTCAGAGGACTTCTGTTGTGTATGTCATCGAGCCAATCGCGGCAACACTTGTCACGGCAGAGGTCTGTTATTGTCGCGTCAGTGATAAATAACTTTGTTACTTCAAGTTCGACAAGAACCCATGTTGTGACTTGTTCTATCCCTAGATCCAAGTTCTGTCGACGAACACGTCTTGGATGATACCTCCCGGCGTGAATCGAAGAATGAACACCGATGTTTGTGAAATTTTCTTTAGCCGCTTAACCTTGTACTTATCCCTAGGCCAAGATAGTTTAACCATAACTGGAAAACTGTATTTACTCCTTTCGTATACTTAACTCTCCCGATATTAAGTAAATAGATAACCTCACAATGCTCTCCCGATACTCTTATGAGATATTAAAACCAGAGTAAATAAACTTGAAGTTTCATTAATTGAATAGAAAAACCTAAGAAACAGTTTAACCCTTACAACTACTTTACAAGATCAACCCTTAGCCCCGAGGAAGATTTAGAACATGATGAAGAAGAGAGAAGCTAGGGTTTATGATGGAAGATGGCTAGGAACTAGGTTATCCTTTCCCTTGTCGAAATACATACATATATATAGGCCATGGGTGTAAGCTTTCTTAATGGCCAAGAATACTAGTTTGAATTAAAGTACAGTTTATTTAAAGACTAAATCTCTGAGTAAATGTCCTTTAGTTCGCCCTATCTTCTTGCTTTGACTTTCTCCTCAAACTTTGGGCAAGGCCTTCCTTGTGCTTTTGGGCTCCAAAAAGTATGCGAGTGGTCTACAAAATTCAGGCTTGAAATCCTCTATCACTCGAACTCCAATTCGCATTTTCCATCGCTATTGTCTTCACTGTCGCCACTTCTGTCACGGTAGCTGTCACGATAGTGATGTATGAGGTAGTTTTCTTCAACTCTTCACTCATGCTCTATAGTTATCTTCTGTTCCTCTGCTTCCCTGGGTGCTGACACGACAGGTACCTGCAAAAATTAATCGAAATGAGCAGTATCTGTGCAAAATTATCTATCTGTGATGTTTATGCAAATTCTATCCTAAAATGCAACTAAACATGCTTGAGTGCATCAATAATATGGATAAATGAGGGCTAAAATATAAAGAGAGTAGAATGAAGGTGAAAACGAACTAGAGGTTACTGTGTAAACAAAAGGAAAGAAAATACTTAAAGCTAAAAAAATTCTAAAATAGAGTAGAGATAGTAGAATGAAGGTGAAAAATGAAATGGGAGTGAGGGTTTATATAGAATGGGATTTCTGCCCGTTGAAGCTGTAACGGTTGGCGTGGAAAATGGAGCCAGCTGTCGCGCGGTTTCTGGGTGCATCTGTTATGTGTTTTCGTGTTTTTCCCGCGTTTACTACGTGTCTGCTGCGACAACCTGTCTTTGCGTGTCTGTCGCGACAGCTGGTGACAGTCTATCACGACAGCCTTGTTACCATTGAGCTCTCTCTCTTGGGCTTCTTGAGCTGAGGTGAGTGTGATGTGTTGGTTCATTCCTTCTCTTTCCTCTGTTTCTTTTATTTGCCTGAAAACTGAAATAAACTAATATTAAATTCCTACTTCCTAATAAAAATAAAAGAAATAAAATAAAAAAATTAAGTTAGATTAGGGATGCCTTGAGGGGAATCTCCTAAAGTAACCACTTCTTGTTCTCTTGGGGCTTCAGCCCCCTGATAGTGCTTGAGTCTCTGTCCATTGACTTTGAACTGGTGCCCGTCCTTGATAGATCTTATTGTGATGGCACCATGGGGAAAAACTTGAACTTCCTGAAAGGGTCTAGACCATCTAGACTTTAACTTTCCTGGGAAGAGCTACACCCGGGAGTTGAACAACAACACCTTTTGGCTTGGTGTGAACTGTCGTGCCACTTCTTTGTCTTGTCCTTATAGATTATGGCATTGTCGTAGGCCATGGCTCGAATTTCTTCAATTTCATTTAGATCCAAGAGCCTTTTCTACCCTGCGCTATCCCAATCCATATTGATTGTCTTAATAGCCCAGTATGCTTTATGTTCTATCTCGACAGGTAGGTAGCATGTTTTTCCATAGATGAGTCGGTAAGGTGACATTCCCAGTGGTGTTTTGAAAGCAGTCCTGTAAGCCCATAATGCATCATTCAAGTGGAGAGACTAGTCCTTCTTAGATGGATTAACCATCTTTTCCAGAATGTTTTTCACTTCTCTATTGGAGATCTCGGCCTGCCCATTGGTTTGAGGGTGATATGCTGTTGCGATTCTGTGTTTCACTCCATACTTTTTCAATGCGTTAGCAATCACCCTATTGTCAAAATGCCTACCTTCATCACTAATGATTTCCCTTGGGATGCCAAACCTGGTGAAGATGTGTTTGTGTAAAAATCTTTGGACGGTTTTGGCATCATTCTTTTGTGTGGCGATGGCTTCTACCCATTTGAATACATAATCTACTGCCAACAGTATATATATATTCCCACAAGAAGCTGTGAATGGTCACATGAAGTCGATTCCCCAAACATTGAAAATTTCAACTTCGAGAATGTTCTGTAGGGGTATCTCATGCCTTCTAGAGATATTTCCTGTCCTTTGGCACTTGTCACAACGCTTGTAAAAAGCTTGTGCATCTTTGAACAGTGTATGCCAAAATAAACCAGACTGCAGAACCTTGGCAGTAGTTTTGTTTCCTCCAAAGTGTCCTCCATCAGGAGCAGCATGGCAATGGTGGAGTACTTCTTTCTGTTCTTCCTTCTGATATGCATCTCTTGATATTCTGATCTGCACAATGTTTGAACAGAAGACGTTCGTCCCAATAATAATGTTTTGCATCATTTTGGAACCTCTTCCTTGCTTGATAGTTAAGTTCATAAGGTAATAAACCACTAACGAGATAGTTTACTATGTCGACATACCAAGGAACATCAGAAAACTTACCTGTCAATGTGGTTGTCGAGGCAACACTTGTGTGTACTTCCATGGTAGTGAATAACTGCTCATCAGGGAAAGTGTCATGTATGTTAATCTTGTTTTCATCTTGATCCTTTTGTTGCGTGTAAAAGTGTCTATCGCAATGTAGTGCAAGTGTACACGATGCAAGTAGTAAAGTGATACAGAAGTATCGGATATCGTCTCCACAGGGACTGGGCTAATAGCTTCACCTTGGATTACTGCACGAGAGTAAAAACAAGAGTTTAAATAGTTGTCACGAAAATAGTAAAGATAACTGGAAAATAAGATTTAAAGAAATCAAGATAGAGAGAATGGGCTGGTATTGAATTGCTCAGTAGTGTAGGTATTGCTAAGTCTTGGAAATCTGTTATGTCGTTGTCCCTGTCATGACATCACCCGTCGCGGCAGCGGTCTGTTGTTAGTCGCGACAGCGATCACGCAACTCTGTACTTCAAGCTTGGCAAGAATCCCTGCTATGCCTTGGCCTATCCCTAGGTCCAAGTTTGTCGATGAACACGTCTTTGATGATACCTCCCGACATGAATCAAATGATGAACACCGATGTTGTTGAAGTCTTCCTTAGCCACTTAACCTCGTCCTATCCCTAGGTCCGAGATAGTTCAACTATAAACTAGAGAACCCACACTTATTCCTTTCGTATACTTAACTCTCCCGATATTAAGTAAATAGATAACCTCACAATGCTCTCCTGATACTCTTGCAAGATGTTAACAACCAGAATAAGTGAACTTGAAAATTATTTTATTGAACAGAAAATTCCTAAAACAAAAGCAATCCTTGCAACTACTTTACAAATCAGTCCGTGACCCTAGGGGGAATTTAGAACATGTTTCGAAGGGAAAACGGCTAGGGTTTTGGGAAGAACACTAGAGATAGGTAATGTCCTTTCCTAGGTCGAATTACATGCCTTTATATAGGCCTTGGGTTCAAGTTTTCTATTCTAATATGACAAGAATACAAGTTTAAATTAAAGTACAACTATATTAAAGACTAAATCTTCAGAGCATAAGTCTTTAATTCGTCATTCCTTCTTGCTTGGAGTTTCTTCCTTGAACTTTGGGCTTGGCCTTCATTCTGATCTAGGGCTTGGAAAAATATAATGGTATTCCACGACAGACGAGCTTAATTTTCTCTTTCTGTCGAGGCCCACTTTGCTTCTTCTCCTCAAAACTGCTGTCGTCCTTAGCTGTCACGGCGGCAGGCATGGCAGCATCGTCCTCCTCGTCTGCACATCCAGTTCCAGCTCTGTTGTTTCACTACACAGCGCCTGCTTCTTCATCTGCTACAGCAGCAACCTGCAAAAGCAACCAATTTCAGTAGAAAATGTGCCATTTAATATATTTGTGATGCATAACTGAAATCTATCCTAAATGCAATGAATTATGCTTGAATGCAACAGAAATATGGGTTAAATAGGGGGTAAATAATAGATTTTTTACGCACTCAACACACCTCCAAACTCAAGTTTCTGCTTACCCCCAAGCAATTCAGACCTAGAAAAAAATATTTTTTTTGTTTTGGCTTAAAACAACGAACTTTCCCTTACCTTCCATTCATTCCCTATTGTGAGCAACACTTTGTCGGATAATTTAGGATTCGTCCGGAATCTTGTTATAGTCCTCGTGCAGTGTGTGCATGCTTGTGAACAATTATACGCCAAGACTCCCTTAGTTTCACTAGAATATTTCAGCCTCTAACTTGAATTTTTATGCCAAAGTTTATCTTTTCAGAGGCACTTCTTATGCTCCTTTAATTTTTTGTTTGGACTCGACTTTGTTTTTTTCAAGCTTAAGTTTGACTAGAGCCGGTTTCGGGCACCTCTAGCTAACTTCCTAGAGCCGGTTTCGGGCACCTCTAGGTATATTGAGTCTATTTTGCTAAACTTCTTTTCCTAGAACCAGTGTTAGGCACCTCTAGGGGCTATTCAAGTGCTAAGCTTCCTATTCTAGTTTACTAGTAGAGTTCTAGGAAATATAACAGTCGCAAATAGTGTTTAAGTTTCAGAACTATAGAAAGGCTCTAAACTGCTCCTAAAACTATCTTAAAGGCACTGCCACGACAGAGCTGTCACGACAGGTAAGTTCAGTTCAAAGACTTAAGCCAAAATCATTTTTTTGTTTTGTTTTTTTAAAAAAAATAAACTAAGTAGAAGACACATTTTTTTAACTAAATAAGACTCCATTAATGGAGGGATGCCACCCCCAAACTCAAGGGTTGCATTGCCCTCAATGAAAATGACAATGAAAAGAAAAGAAAAAGTACATCACAAAATATTTAAAAGGCAGACATCAATATAAGGTAAGAAACTTAAATTTTATGCGCTGTCGCCGCTGCTGCTTAGTCGGATCTGTCGGCGGGTAGGGGCCTTCTTGACTGGCTGGAAGATGGGGGAGGCAGACGTATTTTTCATTTTGGCCTCCCTCGGAGGTTGAATGCGGGTAGGGGAGATGTGAGTTCCTCCACTACCTGTACCTCGTAGCTGCTGCTGCTGTCACTGTTGTCACTGTTGCTGCCACTGCCGTCACTACTGCTACTTCTGTTGCCGCTATCTTTCTTGTTCTTGTCTGCCACCATTTTCTGCCGCTTGACCAGTGTGAACTCTTTGGATAAATTCCTCTTGATAGAGGGTTCATTGTCGCTTTCCTCCCAAATTGAGGAAGAGGAGAAACCAGCTACGAATGCATCAAGTTCTTCTGAGGGCATTCTTCTCTTGGTTCATCGGGCAGAGGTGTCAGCTGCGCGGTTGTTGCCGGCAGCTGTCAGGGCATGGGTTGATGTGGACGCTGCAGAAGGCGTCTTGGGTGTGACAGCGGGTGTAGGGGTATGTGTAGGGGTGTTGGCAGCAAAATATTGGGGTGGAAAGGCAGGAAATACAATATCAGGGAAATTAAGAGAAGTTTGAATGAATTGTACCATGGCTGTGGTGAAATCCTTGATGAAGCTCATGAGGTCGAGCTGTCGTTCCTCCATCTTTTGTATGGCAACAAGGATCTGGGAGGAGGTGTCGGTCGGGGCTGCTGCTGCTGTGGGCTGCCTGGCTTCCGTGGCAGCAGGTTCAGTGTCTGTCGTCTCTACTGCTGTGGCAGTGGGGTCGAAAGATGATAGCGGGGTGGCTGTAGTAAGTTCCATCAGGCTGAGTATATTTTTCTTAGTCCAGCCCTTCCCTTGAACTCGTAAATCGGTGGCAGCTTCTGGTACATGATGGCTGCGGTAGAGGGCGGTGATGAGGTAGGGAAGTAGAGTAGTCCCGTCGGCCGGTGTGCACATTCCAAAATATTCTCCCGGATATAGCTGCCCACGTTAATAGGCCTCTCATGTAGAATAGAATGAATGAGGGCTAATCTGAGTTGGTCTACGGTTGTATTGTGCGAAGATGGCATGATTCTCTAGTTGATGAAGGCGTTCCATAGTTTCGCCTCCGGGGTGAGTTGCATCCTCTTCACCGTCCTTGGGTTCTTCGGATTTGTGTTCCACTGGGTACCGTCGTCCGTGAGCTCTGCCATGACAACGTCGTAGACAGCAGGGTCTAAGCTATCAAGGAATTGCTGGTGACCATCCTCGTTTCTGCCCACATAAAATCCGTATAAAGTGTTGATGTATTCTGGCTCGAAGGGCACCTCTCTCCCTCTGACTTTGACTGCTGTCGCGTTCCTGCTGCTGATGGAAGCATAAAAATCTCGGACTAGAGATACATTCATATCCTCTGGTTGTTCTGCAAATATCTGCCACTGTAGAGCCTTGATTTTCCTAGCAATGAACAGCTGCAATCCCAAATTTCCCTTCTTGGAAGTGTAGATAAAACCCTTCTCCTCCCACATGTCATGAATCTGGAAGGATCGTGGGGTGGATGCTGCCGGGGCAGAGCCTGAAGCAGCAGTTCTGCGGGTGTTTCTAGAAGACATGATGGCAAGGATTGTGTAAGAAAAAATGAAAGCAAGTAAAAATTTATAGAGAATGCAAGTAAGAAGAGTAGAAGTGAGTGAAAAATGAATAGTAAAACGAGGTTTGTTGCCCGTAGGAGCTGTAACGGCAGGAGCGAATAACGGGGCCATCTGTTACGCGGTTTCTAACGCGTCTGTCCTGCGTTTTCGTGTCTCCTGCGCGTCTGTTACGTGTTTGCGTGTCTGTTGCGACAGTGTGTCGACAGGCTGTATTTTCCGCGTCTGTCGCGGTAGTTGTAACGGTAGGCTCCAAAGTTGGGCTTTTTGGGCTGATGGAAAAATGGTGGGCTGAATTCACTTCTCCTTTTCTTCTTGTCTCCTTTATTTCCTATAAACAATAAAAATAAAGACGTTATTTCCTAAAAATAAAATAATTCTAATTTCCTAATATATAAATAATAACTAATAAAAATAAATAAAAATAAAATTTAGGTTAAATTAGGGATGCCAGGTGGGGCATCTCCTAAGGTAACCACTTCCTGAATTCTTGGGGCTTCAGTCCCCTGATAATGCTTCAATCGATGTCCATTGACTTTGAATTGGTGTCTGTCCTTTAAAGATCTGATCGTGATGACACCATAGGGAAAAACCTGCACCACTTGGAACGGGCCAGACAATCTAGATTTCAGCTTCCCTGGGAATAGTTTCAACCTAGAGTTAAAAAGCAACACAAGCTGCCTTGGGCAGAACTGTCGTGGCAGCAACTTCTTGTCATGCCACTTCCTGGTCTTGTCCTTGTAAATTCTTGCGTTGTCATAGGCCATTGTTCGAATTTCTTCAATTTCGTTCAGATCAAGTAGCCTTTTCTGCCCTGCTTTTTCCAAGTCTATATTCACTGCTTTGATGACCCAGTATGCTCTGTGCTCAATCTCGATAGGTAAATGGCACGCTTTTCTATAAATCAGCCGATAAGGAGACATTCCCAATGGAGTTTTGAACGCTGTCATGTAAGCCCATAATGCATCATTGAGGTGTAGAGACCAGTCTTTCCGAGTTGGCTTTACCATCTTTTCAAGAATGTTCTTGACCTCCTTGTTGGATATTCCAGCCTGTCCATTGGTCTGAGGGTGGTATGTTGTTGCAATCCGATGTTTGACACCATACTTTTTCAAGGCATCAGCTATAACCCTATTGTCAAAATGCCTCCCTTCATCACTGATTATCGCCTTAAGGATGTCGAATCTGGAAAAAATGTTTTTATGCAAAAACCTTTGAATCGTCTTGGCATCATTTTTCTGAGTGGCGATTGCTTCAACCCAATTGGACACATAATCCACTGTTAGGAGGATATATAAGTTCCCACATGAAGATGGGAATGGTCCCATAAAATCGATCCCCCAAACATCAAAGATCTCGACTTCAAGAATATTCTATAGTGGCATCTCGTGTCTCCTTGAGATGTTTCCCGTCCGTTGACACTTGTCACAGTTCTTGTAGAATATTTGAGCATCTTTTTACAGTGACGGCCAATAGAATCCTGACTGCAAAACCTTGGCAGCAGTTTTGTTACCTTCTAAGTGTCCTCCATACTGTGAAGCATGGCAGTGATGAAGTATATCTTCATGTTCGTCCTGTGGTACACATCTCCTTATAACCTGATATGCACAAATTTTGAAAAGAAGAGGTTCGTCCCAATAATAATGCTTAACATCATTTTGGAACCTCTTCCTAGCTTGATAATTAAGGTTAGGAGAAGTTATTCCACTAACTAAAAAAATTAACGAAGTCAGCATACCAGGGGAGTTCAGAAGACTTACCTGCCGCCATGGCTATCGCGGCAGTGATTGTGGCAGCAAATAGCTGCTCATTAGGGAAGGTCTCCAGTATGTTTGTCTCATATGCCGGTAGACTTTTTCCCTTTTCCAACCTTGACAAGTGATCTGCCAATTGATTCTCTGTTCCCTTTTTGTCCTTGATTTCAAGGTCGAACTCTTGCAGTAGCAGAAACCAATGTATCAGTCGAGGCTTTGCATCCTTTTTCGTGAACAAATACTTCAATGCAGAGTGGTCTGTGTGGACTATAACTTTCGTTCCAAGTATATAAGAACGAAACTTGTCAATGGAGAATACCATATCTAATAATTCCTTCTCTGTGGTGGTGTGGTTCACTTGGGCATCGTTCAGTGTTTTGTTGGCATAGTATATTACATGAAAAAGATTGTCTTTCCTCTGCCCAAGTGCTGCCCCGACAACATAGTCACTAGCATTACACATGATCTCAAACGACAGTGTCCAATATGGTGGATGTACTATTGGGGCTGTTACCAGCTCTTCTTTCAGAACCTTGAATGCCTCAGTACATTCAGCGTTAAAGTCGAAGGGACGGTTCTTCTCCAGAAGATGGCTGTTGAGTGTGTAAAAGTTCTATTATTTACACCCTATTTAACCCATATTTCTGCTGCATTAAAGCATTAGTTACTGCATTTAGGTCAGTTTACAGTCAAACATCAAAAATATATTAAAAGGCACAATTTCTACTAAAAATAGCTGCTTTTGCAGGTTGCTGCTGTAGCAGACGGAAAGGGCAGGGGCTGGGCAGTGAAGTAGAAGAGCTGGAACTGGACGAGCAGTCAAAGAGGACGATGCTGCCAAGGTTGCAGCCGTGACAGCAGAGGACGACAACAGTTTTAAGAAGAAGAAGCAAAGTGGACCTAGACAGATAGAGAAAATTCAGCCCGTCTGTCGTGTGAAACCACCATATTTTTCCAAGCCCCAGATCGAAAGGAATGTCAAGCCCAAAGTTCAAGGAGAGAAAATCCCAAGCAAGAAAGATGACGGCTAGAAAGTAGATTCCTTGAAGATTTAGTCTTTATTAGAATTGTACTTTCAATTAAAATTGTATTCTTGCTATTTTAGATAACTTGGACCCAAAGCCTATATAAGGGCATATATTTCGACCTAGGAGGCATATACCCGATTACCTAGCTTTCTTCCCAAAACTCTAGCTGTTTTCCTTCCAAAACATGTTCTAAGTTTCCCCTAGGGCCACGAGTTGTTTTGTAAAGTAGTTGCAAGGGTTGTTTTGTTTTAGGAATTTCAGTTCAATAAAATAAACTTCAAGTTCTCTTATTTTGGTTATTAATATCTTGCAAGATCATCGGGAGAGCATTGTGAGGTTATCAATTTACTTAGCATCGGGAGAGTTAAGTATACGAAAGAAATAAGAGCAAGTTCTCTAGTTTATAGTTGAACTATCTCGGACCTAGGGATAGGACGAGGTTAAGTGGCTAAAGAAGAATTCATCAACATCGGTTTTCATCCTTCGATTCACGCTGGGAGGTATCATCAAAGACGTGATCATCGAAAGATTTGGACCTAGGGATAGGCCAAAGCACATATGGGATTCTTGCCAAACTTGAAGTACTGAGTTGATTGTTTGCTGCCGCGACAAGCAACGGACTGCTGCCGCGACAGGTGCTGCCGCGACGGGAACGACGACAGAATTGGAGTTCCGAGACTTAGCAATACCTGCACTACTGAGCATTTCAATACCAGCCCATTCTCTCTATCTTGATTTCTCTACTCTTCTATTTACGTTTACTTTATTATTTTCGTGACAACTTTCTCAAATATTTTCTTTACTTTCGTGTAGTGAATTAAGGTGAAGCTATTAGCCCAATCCCTGTGGAGACGATATCCAATACTTCGTATCACTTTACTACTTGCGTCGTGTATACTTGCACTACCATTGCGATAGACTATTTTACACGCAACAAGTTTTTGGCGCCGTTGCCGGGGATTTGAAACATAACTCTACCTTTTCTTTTACTGCACTTTTTGTTTTTATTTTTATTTTTATTTTTCTGTTTTTCTTTGGTGTATTCAACTCTTGCTTTTCACAAGGTTCCTTGTTTATGCGCAGATCGAAACAAGGTGAAGATCCTGAGTATCCATTAGATCCAGAAATCGAACGTTCATTTAATCTCAAGAACCGACTTCGTCACATCCTAGCCAGGAACGAGTACCTTGAGGAACAATTAGAGACGATGGCTCACCAAGGAAACGACCCGCCTGCTGGAGATATTATATCGCCTATCGGCAACCCTGCTGCCGCTGCCGGACGACGGTCCTGTCGTGACTACATGTTGAACGATCATGTAGAACTGGAAACCACGCTGCCGGATATAGATGTTGACAACTTCGAGCTGAAACCTATTATGTTTAGTATGATCAACAATGTCGGCCAATTCAGTGGTGCTGTTACAGAGGATGCAAGCGAGCATCTCAAAACTTTCCAGGAGATCTGTGGTTCGTTTAGACTGCCAGGAGTTAATCCAGAGATACTGAGGCTTCGGTTATTTCCCCATTCATTGAGGGACAGAGCATAGACTTGGTGGAATAAACTTACGCCGGGTTCAATTAGAACTTGGGCAGATTTATCTCGTGAATTTTTATCTCGTTTTAATCCTTCACATTTATCTGAGTGATTACGTAATGAAATTGCTACTTTTCAACAGGAAGATGACGAGCCGATGTACGAGGCCTGGGATAAATTTACCACTCTTCTACGGAATTTCCCAATGCATGGATTCCTCGTCTGGAATCAGGTAACTAAGTTTTATAATGCTTCTAACTTACAAACTCGTATTCGAATTGATTCAGCAACAAATGGACTATTATTGGACAAAGACCCAGACGAGGCAATGCAAGTATTGAAAAATCTGGCCAAGAATGAGGAGCAGTTTCCGACAGCAAGAAGAGGGGGTAAACGGGTTCTAGCTGTTAAGGATTATGAGGCCGACAACACGATGAAATCACAGGTGGCATTCCTTACTAAGGCAATGAAAAAGCTCTTGAACGATGATGCACAACATGGATTTGCTGTTGAGGAGGTATGTGAAATTTATGAGGGAAATCATAGTTCGGATGAATGTTCTATATAGTTATAAGAGGGAATGTATGTTGGAAACTACAAGCCGAATTACAACTCCAACAACTATAATCCCAACTGGAGAAAGGATCCCAAGTTTTCTTGGAGTAATCCTAATAATGCCCTGAATCCTCAAGCACACAATAATCAGAATCAGGGAGGACCTAGATTGCTGACTCGACAGCAACTGCAGCCGCCGCCGCAGCAGCAACAACCACCAGCTGCCACGAACAATATACTAGAACAAACTCTGGCTACTTTTATGTCTCAGACAGGTACTTATATTTAGAACATGAATCAGTTTGTCAAGAAGACATAGACGTTCATGGATAAAACATAGATGTTGATGACAAATCATGAAGCTACTCTGAAATCTTTGGAGACACAAATGGGTCAGGTTTCTCAGCATATCAAGCCTAGGCAGACTGGAGGATTCCCTAGCAATACTGAAAATGCTAGGCAGCCCACACATGAGCAATGTAAGGCCATTACTACTAAGAGTGGGAAGAAACTACCAGAGCCGGAGAAAGAAGCTGAAACAGTAAAACAACCAGCCTTGGACAGACCTGCCGAGGATGCTGCCCCGACAGGTAACAAACAGTCTGCTGTCGATGAACCTGTCATGACAACAGAAGCGACAGAGGAGAAAAATGATGAACCCAAACCTCCTCAGATTCGTATGCAGTGGGAAGAAAGTATTGCTGATTATCGTCCCCCACCTCCTTTTCCTTAACAGTTACAGCAAGCGAAGCAAGAATCTCAGCTCAAAAAGATTTATGATAATTTTAAGCAGGTTCATATTAACATTCCGCTGTTGGATGCCGTAAGGGAGATGCCCGGTTACGCCAAATTTCTCAAGGATGTCATGTCAAAGAAATCTAAATTTGGGGAATTTGAAACGGTTAAGATGACAGAAGGATGCATGAGTATTCTTCATAGGCAGCCACCCTAGAAAAAGAAGGATCCAGGGAGCTTCATCATACCTTGTGTAATCGGAGACAAATATGTGGGTAAGGCACTTTGTGATCTTGGTGCTAGTATTAATTTAATGCCAAAATATGTTTTTCAAAAATTAGGTATTGGAAAAGCTCGGCCCACGACAATAATTCTGCAGCTAGCAGACCGTTCTTATGTTCATCCGGAAGGAAAAATCGAAGATATTCTGGTAAGAGTGGATAAATTTATTTTTCATGCTGACTTTCTTGTTTTAGATTGTGAAGCGGATGAAAACACAACAATCATCATGGGGCGACCTTTCTTAGCCACGGGAAGATCACTGATTGATGTGGAAAAATGAGAACTCACAATGAGAGTGAACAATCAAGAGATTAAGTTGAATGTTCTCCAAGCTATGAAGCATGCTGATGCAGACGAGGAATGCAAGGCTATCACTGAAGTTACCCTTGATCAACCCTGCATCAGGTCAGGCTGTCACGACATCAAAATTGGTCACTGCCTCGAAAGCCACTTACAGGACTGTCACGACAGCACCGACGACAGCAACTCCTCAGAATCTGATACATCTGATACTGAAGATCAGGAGGAGGTAAACTAGATAGGCGATCGTCCAGGTAAGTTATTCGAACCTTTAAATTATACTTCGGATAACCATGCAATCCAAAAGCCATCTACTGTTGAGCCCCCTGTCTTAGAACTGAAGCCCTTACCAGGGCAGCTAAAATATGCTTTTCTTGGTTCAAATGATACGTTGCCCGTAATCATCTCTTCCAAGTTAATGCAGGAATAGGAAAAGTAGTTAATAGGGATGCTGCAGCAGCACAAAAAGGCAATTGGATGGACGATAGCTGATATTCAAGGCATTAGTCCGGCGTTATGTATGCATAAAATCCTTTTAGAAGAAGATCATAAGCTTACTATAGATGCTCAAAGGTGGCTAAACCATGCGATGAAAGAGGTGGTGCGTAAAGAGATAATCAAATGGTTAGATGCGGGTATAATTTACGCCATCTCCGACAGCAAATGGGTGAGCCCGGTGCAATGCGTTCCCAAGAAAGGAGGAATGACTGTGGTGACCAATGAAAACAATGAGTTAATCCCGACCAGGACTGTGACCGGTTGGAGGGTTTGTATGGACTATCGGAAGCTTAACAAAGCTACTCGAAAGGACCACTTCCCTTTACCCTTTATTGATCAAATGCTTGATAGATTAGCAGGTAAACCTTACTATTGTTTTCTTGATGGTTATTCAGGTTATAATCAAATAGCTATCGCACCAGAAGATCAAGAAAAGACGACCTTCACATGCCCTTACGGAACATATGCTTTTAGGAGAATGTCGTTTGGATTATGCAATGCACCCGCCACCTTCCAAAGGTGCATGATGGCCATATTCTCCGATATGGTGGAGGACTTCCTTGAAATTTTTATGGATGATTTTTCAGTCTTTGGGGACGATTTTGAGAGCTGCCTAGGCAATCTACAAAAGGTACTTGAAAGATGTGAAAAAGCAAACTTGGTCTTAAATTGGGAAAAATGCCACTTTATGGTGGATGAAGGGATAGTCCTTGGCCATAAGATTAGCTGCCGTGGTATAGAAGTCGACAGGGCCAAGATAGAAGTGATCGATAAGCTGCCGCCGACCACAGTCAAGGGTATTAGAAGTTTCTTGGGACATGCTGGTTTTTATCGGCAATTCATTGCAAATTTCTCAAAAATCACCAAGCCTCTATGTCATCTTTTAGAGCAAAACCGACCCTTTGACTTTAACGATGAATGTACTGAAGCATTTAAGGTTCTGAAGGAAAAACTGGTAACAGCCCCAATAGTACAACCACCAGACTAGACACAACCATTCGAGATTATGTGTGATTCTAGTGACTATGCTGTCGGGGCAGCACTTGGGCAGCGAAGAGACAAATTATTTCATGTCATATATTATGCCAGCAAGACACTGAATGACGCCCAAGTCAATTAAACCACCATAGAAAATGAGTTATTAGCTGTGGTATTCTCCATTGACAAGTTTTGTTCTTACATACTTGGAACGAAGGTAATAGTGCACACAGACCATTCTGCCCTGAAGTATCTGTTCGCGAAGAAGGATGCTAATCCTCGATTGATACAATGGATCCTACTATTGCAAGAATTCGACCTTGAAATCAAGGACAAAAAAGGGACAGAAAATGAAGTGGCAGATCACTTGTCGAGATTGGAGAAGGGACAGAGTCTACCAACAGATGAGACAAACATACTGAAGACCTTCCCAGACGAGCAACTCTTTGCTGCCGCAATCACTACCGTGACAGCCATGGCGACAAGTATGTCTTCTGAAATCCCTTGGTATGCTGATTTCGTTAATTTCTTAATTAGCAGAATAATTCCTTCTGATCTTAATTATCAAGCTAGGAAGAGGTTTCAAAATGATGCTAAGCATTATTATTGGGACGAACCTCTTCTTTTCAAAATATGTGCAGATCAGGTTATAAGGAGATGTGTACCACAAGAAGAGCAAGAAGACATACTTCATCACTGCCATGCTTCACAGTATGGAGGTCACTTAGGAGGCAACAAAACTGTTGCCAAGGTGCTGCAGTCAGGGTTTTATTGGTCGTCACTGTATAACGATGCACAAATCTTCTACAAGAGCTGTGACAGGTGCCAATAGACAGGAAACATCTCAAGGAGAAACGAGATACCGCTGCAGAACATTCTTGAAGTCGAAATCTTCGACGTGTGGGGGATTGATTTTATGGGACCTTTTCCATCTTCATGTGGGAATCTATACATCCTCCTGGCAATAGATTATGTCTCTAAGTGGGTCGAAGCTATCGCAACTCAAAAGAATGATGCCAAGACAGTCCAATGGTTTTTACACAAAAATATATTTTCTAGGTTTCGCTTCCCTAAGGCGATTATCAGTGATGAAGGGAGACATTTTGACAACAGGGTTATTGTTGCTGCCTTGAAGAAATAAGGTGTCAAGCATAAGATAGCGACATCATATCACCCACAAACAAATGGTCAAGCTGAAATATCCAACAGGGAAGTGAAGAACATTCTTGAGAAGATGGTTAAGCCAACTAGGAAAGATTGGTCTTTACTTCTTAATGATGCGTTATGGGTATATAGGACAACTTTTAAAACTCCATTAGGAATATCTCCGTACCGATTGATTTATGGGAAAACATGTCATCTACCTGTCGAGATAGAGCACAGAGCATACTGGGCGATCAAGGCAGTGAATATGGACTTGGATAGGGCAGGGCAGAAAAGGCTGTTAGATCTGAACGAAATTGAAGAAATCCGAACAATGGCCTATGACAATGCAAGAATCTACAAGGAGAAAACTAAGAAGTGGCATGACAAGAAGTTGCTGCCACGACGTTCTGCCCAGGGCAGCTTGTATTACTCTTTAATTCTAGACTGAAACTCTTCCCAGGGAAGCTAAAATCTAGATGGTCTGGCCCGTTCCAAGTCGTACAAGTTTTCCCCCATGGTGCCATAACAATCCGATCATTAAAAGACGGGCACCAATTCAAAGTCAACGGACAGCGCCTCAAGCATTATCAGGGGACTGAAGCCCCAGGAATGCAGGAAGTGGTAACCTTAGGAGATACCCCACCTGACATCCCTAATTTAACCTAAATTTTATTTATTTTTATTATTATTATTTATTATTTATTAGGAAATAAGATTTATTTTATTCGAATAATGTTTTTCTTTTTATTGTTTTTAGGAAATAAAGGAGTCAAGAAGAACAGAAGAAGTGAACTCAGCCCACCATTTATCCATCAGCCCAACAAAGCCCAAATATTGAAGCCTGTCGTTACAGCTTCCGCGACAGACGCGGAAAATATAGGATGTCATCACGCTGTCACGATAGACGCGAAAACGCGTAACAGACGCGGAAACGTGTGTCAGACGCGTCAGACACGCTAACGTACAACAACTGGCCCCGTTATTCGCGCCTGCCATTACAGCTTCAACGGGCAGCAAATCCTTTTCTATATAACCTCGTTTCATTTTCATTTTCACTCACTTCTACCTTACTTACTTGCTCTCCCTCTTTAGCTTTCATTTGCTTTCATTTTATTTTTCACAACCCTTGCACATTCTACGAAAACCCGACGACATGCTGCCTCCACTTCCTCACCGACAACGACTCCCCCACGTTCCTTTGCTAGTAGAGACATGTGGGAAAGAGAGAGTCTTCATCTACACAATGACGGAGGAAAATCTGGGCCTCAAACCATTCATAGCCCGGAAGGTTAGAGCTTTACAGTGGCAAACTTTTGCGGAGCAGCCGGAGGAAATGAATGTCACGCTGGTTCGAGAGTTCTATGCTGCCATCAGAAGCATGACATCGACAGCAGTGTTCGTTCGAGGGAAGGAGGTGTCATTTGAAGCTGAATACATTAATACTTTATATGGCTTCTACATCGGTATCAATGAAGACGCCCACCAGCAATTCCTGAATACATTAGACACTGCGGCCTACGACGCTGTCATGGCAGAATTGACCAGTGCCGGGACTCAATGGAACACCAACAGGAAGAATCCAAGGACAGTGAAGAGAACCCAGTTGCTGCTGGAGGCAAAGTTGTGGAATGCCTTCATAAAGAAGAGGATCATGTCGTCGTCCCACAACACCACCGTCGACTAACCAAGGTTAGCTTTGTTACACTCTATTCTACACGAACGGCCCATTAATGTGGGCAGCTTTATTCGAGAAAGTATTTTGGAGTGTGCGCATAGACTGATGGGCCCCCTCTACCTTCCGTACCTCATCACCTTGCTCTGTCGCGGCCATAATGTCCCCGAAGTGCACACTGATTTGATAGTCGAAGGAAGAGGGTGGACTGAAAAGAACATCCTCAGCCTTATGGAGCTGATTGCTGCCACCTCTCTGTCATCATTCGACCCCGCTGCCGCCATAGCTGAAACGACAGAGCAGCAACACACTGAACCAGCTGCCGCAGCAGCTGCCCCGACAGACTCCTCCGCCCGGATATTAGCTGCCATTCAGAAACTGGAGGAACGACAGCTGGGCTTAATGACTTTCATCAGGGACTTTGCTGCCTCTACGGTAACTTTTATTCAAAATTCTTTAAATTTCCCTGATGCTGCCTTCCCTACTTTCTCTGCCCATTACTTTACTGTCACTACTCCTGCCCACACTCCTACACCTGCTGCTACCCCACGAACACCTTCTGTCGCCTCAACGCCATCGCCTGCCCCGACAGCAGCATAAAGCACCCATGCTGAACCATCTGCCCGAGGCACGAAACGTCGAATGGCATTGGAGGATCTTGATGCCTTTGTTGCAGGGTTCTCTTCCTCTTTTGTTTGGGCCGCAAGTGATAATGAACCCTCGATCCAGAGGAATCTGTCAAAAGAGTTCTCACCGATGAAGAGGCAAAAGCGGATGGCATACAAAAGTAACATGCCAAAAGCCAGCAGCAGCGGCGGTGACGACAGAAACGGTGGTGACAACAGCAGCAGCGGTGAGAGCAGCATCAGCGGCTCTGAAGTTCAGGTTGTGGAGCAACCACCTCACATATCCCCAACCAGAATCCAGCCACCAAGGGAGGCCAAGGCAAAGAACACATCTGCCTCTCCCGTGCTCCAGCCCGCTCCGAAAGCCAGAGACCGCCGCCAGATCCGACTCAGCAGCAGCAACGAAGACAGCGACTAAAATTTAAGATTTTTATCTTATATTATGTTGCCTGCTATATATTTTGTGATGTATTGTCTTATCTTTTGTTTTTATTTGTCATTTGCATTGAGGGCAATGCAACCATTGAGTTTGGGGGTGGTAACCCTCCATTAATAGAGTGCATCTTACTTTAAAAATTTGTGTCTTTACTTAGTTTATTTCTGTTAAAAAAATATTGAAAACTTTGGCTGAAAATTGTGAACTGAACTTACCTGCCATGACAGCTCTGTCGTGGTAGCGCCTTTAGGATAGTCTTTAGGAAAAGTTTAGAGCCTCTCTATAGTTCTGAAAAACTTAAACACCATTGTGACTGTTATACTGCATAGACTTCTTTTAGCCAAACTAGAATAGAAAGCTTAGCACTTAGAGTAAAAAGGAGACTAGAATCTTAGGAAACCTAGAGGTGCCTACCATTGGCTCTAGGCAGATAACCAGAGAAAAACTTCTAGAGGTGCCTATCACCGGCTCTAGATAGTTAACTAGAGGTGCCTGAAATACTGGCTCTAGTAGAAAAGAGAAAAAAAATTAGAAAAAAGGGAAATAACTAGAGGTGCCCGATTCTGGCTCAAGTAAAAGAAAAAAAATGAGTCTCATAAGAAAAACTCTAAACAAGCTAAAGTATAATATTCTAGTGAAACTAAGAGAGTCTTGACATACAACTGTTCACAAGCATGAACACACCACATGAGGACTATAGCGAGACTCCAGACAGATCCTAAATTATCCGACAGGGTGCTGCCGTCACAGAGAACGAACGACGGGTAAGGGAAAGTTCACTGTTTAAAGCTAAAACAAAAATATTTCATTTTTCTTTTAGGTCTTAGTTGCTTGAGGGCAAGCAAAAACTTGAGTTTGGGGGTGTGTTGAGTGTGTAAAAGTTCTATTATTTACACCCTATTTAACCCATATTTCTGCTGCATTCAAGCATTAGTTACTGCATTTAGGTCAGTTTACAGTCAAACATCACAAATATATTAAAAGGCACAGTTTCTACTAAAAATAGCTGTTTTTGCAGGTTGCTGCTATACTAGACGGAAAGGGCACGTGCTGGGCAGTGAAGCAGAAGAGCTGGAACTGGACGAGTAGTCAAAGAGGACGATACTGTCAAGGTTGCCGCCGTGACATCAGAGGACGACAACAGTTTTGAGAAAAAGAAGCAAAGTGGACCTCGACAGATAGAGAAAATTCAGCCCGTCTGTCCTGTGAAACCACCATATTTTTCCAAGCCCCAGATCGAAAGGAATGTCAAGCCCAAAGTTTAAGGAGAGAAAATCCCAAGCAAGAAAGATGACGGCTGGAAAGTAGATTCCTTGAAGATTTAGTTTTTATTAGAATTGTACTTCCAATTAAAGTTGTATTCTTGCTATTTTAGATAACTTGGACCCAAAGCCTATATAAGGGCATATATTTCGACCTAGGAGGCATATACTCGATTACCTAGATTTCTTCCCAAAACTCTAGCCGTTTTCCTTCCCACAACATGTTCTAAGTTTCCCTTAGGGCCACGAGTTGTTTTGTAAAGTAGTTGCAAGGGTTGTTTTGTTTTAGGAATTTCAGTTCAATAAAATAAACTTCAAGTTCTCTTATTTTGGTTATTAATATCTTGCAAGAGCATCAGTAGAGCATTGTAAGGTTATCAATTTACTTAGCATCGGGAGAGTTAAGTATACGAAAGAAATATGAGCAAGTTCTCTAGTTTATAGTTGAACTATCTCGGACCTAGGGATAGGATGAGGTTAAGTGGCTAAAGAAGAATTCATCAACATCGGTTTTCATCCTTCGATTCATACCGGGAGGTATCATCAAAGACGTGATCATCGACAGATTTGGACCTAGGGATAGGCCAAAGCACATCTGGGATTCTTGCCAAACTTGAAGTACTGAGTTGATTGTTTGCTGCCGCGACAAGGAACGGACTGCTGCCGCGACAGGTGTTGCCGCGACGGGAAATACGACAGAACTGGAGTTCCGAGACTTAGCAATACCTGCACTACTGAGCAATTCAATACCAACCCATTCTCTCTATCTTGATTTCTCTACTCTTCTATTTACGTTTACTTTATTATTTTCGTGACAACTTTCTCAAATATTTTCTTTACTTTCGTGCAGTGAATTAAGGTGAAGCTATTAGCCCAATCCCTGTGGAGACGATATCCGATACTTCGTATCACTTTACTACTTGCGTCGTGTATACTTGCACTACCATTGCGATAGACTATTTTACACGCAACAATGGCATAAGGGCTTGGTGATCTTCAAAAAATTCGCTATGAACCTTCGGTAAAAACCAGCATGTCCTAAGAAACTTTTGATTCCCTTGACTGTGGTGGGTGGCGGCAGCTTTTCAATCACTTCTATTTTATCTCTGTCGACTTCTATGCCACGACAGCTAATTTTATGGCCAAGGACTATCCCTTCATCCACCATGAAGTGACACTTTTCCCAGTTCAATACCAAGTTTGCTTGTTCACATCTCCCGAGAACCTTCTGTAGGTTGCCTAGACAGATTTCAAAGTTGTCTCCAAAGACTAAAAAGTCATCCATGAATATTTCTAGGAAATCCTCCACCATATCGAAGAATATTGCCATCATGCACCTTTGAAAGGTGGCGGGTGCATTACAGAGTCCAAAGGGCATTCTCCTAAAAGCATAAGTTCCGTAAGGGCATGTGAACGTCGTTTTTTCTTGATCTTCCGGTGTGATGGCTATTTGATTGTAACCTGAGTAACCATCAAGAAAACAATAGTAAGGTTTACTCGTTAGTCTATCAAGCATTTGATCAATAAAGGGTAAAGGAAAGTGGTCCTTCCTGGTAGCTTTGTTAAGCTTCCGATAGTCCATACAAACCCTCCAACCGGTCACAGTCCTGGTTGGGATTAGCTCGTTGTCTTCATTGGTTACCACGGTTATTCCTCCTTTCTTAGGAACGCACTGCACCGGGCTCACCCATTTTCTATTTGAGATGGCGTAGATTATTCCAGCATCTAGCCATTTGATTATCTCTTTACGCACTACTTCTTGCATAGCATGGTTTAGACGTCTTTGTGCATCAATAGTCGGCTTATGATCATCCTCTGAAAGAATTTTATGCATACATAATGCCGGATTGATGCCTTGGATATCAGCTATCGTCCATCCAATAGTCTTCTTGTGCTACTGTAGCATCCCTATTAACTGTTGTTCCTGTTCCTGCATCATCTTGGAAGAGATGATTACGAGCAACGTATCATTTAAACCAAGGAAGACGTATTTTAGCTGCCCTGGCAAGGGCTTAAGATTTATAATAGGGGGCTCAACAGTTGATGGCTTTTGAATTACATGGTTATCCGAGGTATACTTTAAAGGTTCGAACAACTTACCTAGACGATTGCCAATCCAATTTACCTCCTCTCGATCTTCAGTATTAGATGTATCAAAGTCGGAGGAGTTGCTGTCGTTGGTCCTATCATGACAGTCTTCTAAGTGGCTGCCGAGGCGGTGACCAATTTTGATGTCATGGCAGCCCGACCTGATGTAGGGTTGGTCAAGGGTAACTTTAGTGATAACCTTGCATTCTTCTTCTACATCAGCATGCTTCATTGCTTGGAGAACATTCAACTTGATTTCTTGATCGTTTACTCTCATGGTAAGTTCTCCTTTTTCCACATCAATCAGTGATCTTCCTGTGACTAAGAAGGGTCGCCCCAGGATGATTGGTGCATTTTCATCTGCTTCACAATCTAAGACAAGAAAGTCAGCAGGAAAAATAAACTTATCCACCCTTACCAGAATATCTTCAATTTTTCCTTCTGGATGAACGTAAGAGCGGTCTGCCAGCTGCAGAATTACTGTTGTGGGCCTAGCTTTTCCAATACCTAATTTCTGAAAAAAAGATTTGGGCATTAAATTTATACTAGCACCAAGATCACAAAGTGCCTTACCCACAAATTTGTCTCCGATTACGCATGGTATGATGAAGCTCCCAGGATCCTTCTTCTTCTTGGGTGGATGCTTGTGCATAATACTCATGCATCCTTCTGTCATATTAACCGTTTCAAATTCCCCAAGTCTAGATTTCTTCGACATGGCATCCTTGAGAAATTTGGCATAATCGGGCATCTCCCTAACAACATCTAACATCGGAATATTGATATGAACCTGCTTAAAAATATCATAAATCTTCTTAAGTTGTGATTCCTGTTTCAATTTCTATAACCGCTGAGGAAAAGGAGGTGGGGGACGATAATCAACAATACGTCCTTCCCACTGCATACGGATTTGAGGAGGTTTAGGTTCATCATCTTTCTCTTGTGTCCCTTCTGCTGTCATGACAGGCTCATCGGCAGCAGGCTGTTTGTTACCTGTCGGGGCAGCTTCCTTGACAGTCGACTCCAAGGCTGGTTTCTTAACTGATTCAGTTTCCTTCTCAGGCCATGGTAGTTTCTTCCCACTCCTAGTAGTGATGGCTTTACAATGCTCATGTGTGGGTTGTCTAGTGGTTTTAGTATCGCTAGGAAATCCTCCATTCTGCCTTGGTTTAATATGCTGGGAAACCTGACCCATCTGTGTCTCTAATGATTTCAGAGTAGCTTCATGATTAGTCATCTGCATCTATGTTTTATCCATGAATGTTTCCGTCTTCCTGACAAAGTGATTCATGTTCTCAATGTAGGTTCCTGTTTGAGACATAAACGTAGCCAAAGTTTGTTCTAGTATACTAGTTGTGGCAGCTAGTGGTTGTTGTTGTTGCTGCTGCGGTTGCTGCCGAGTCAGCAATCTAGGTCCTCCCCGGTTCTGTGTATTCTGTGCTTAAGGATTTAGGGCATTATTAGGATTGCTCCAAGAGAACTTAGGATCCTTTCTCCAGTTGGGGTTGTAATTGTTGGAGTTATAATTTTGCTTATTGTAGTTCCCAACATACATCCCTTCTTCTAACTGTATTGGACATTCCTCCGAACTGTGATTTCCTTCACACGTTTGGCATGCCTCCTCTGCAGAGTAGACAGGCTGTGAATCTTCTTCCAAGAGCTTTTTCATTGCCTTGGTGAGATATGCCACATGTGATTTTAATGAGCTGCCGGCCTCATAGTCTTTTACAGCTAGAATCCGTTTACCCCCTCTTCTTGATGTCGGAAACTGTTCCTCATTCTTTGCCAGATTTTTCAATACTGCCATTGCCTCATCTGGGTCTTTGTCCAGCAGTAATCCATTTGCTGCTGAATCAATTCTAATGCGAGTTTGAAATTGGCAGCATTATAGGATTTTGTTACCTGGTTCCAAACGGGGAATCCATGCATTGGGCAGTTCCTTAGAAGAGTGGTAAATCTGTCCCAGGCCTCGTGCATTGGCTCGTCATCTTCCTGTTGAAAAGTAGCAATTTCGTTACGTAATCGCTCAGATAAGTGTGAAGGATTAAAACGAGACAAAAATTCACGAGTTAAATCTGCCCAAGTTCTAATTGAACCCGGCGTAAGTTTATTCCACCATGTCTTTTCCCTGTCCCTCAATGAATGAGGAAATAACCGAAGCCTCAGTATCTCCGGATTAACTCCTGGTAGTCTAAACGAACCACAGATTTCCTGGAACGTTTTCAGATGCTCCCTAGCATCCTCTGTAGCAGCACCACTAAATTGACCAGCGTTGTTGATCATGCTGAACATAACATGTTTCAGCTCAAAGTTGTCAACATCTACATCTGGCAGGGTGGTTTCTAATTCTACATGATCATTGAGCATGTAGTCTCGGCATGACCGGCGTGCGGCAGCAACAAGAGGGTCGTTCCCTCCGGCAGGATTGTCATTATCCTGGGGATTCCCTTGGTTGTCCCTTCTTTCTTCACGTCTTTCGTTCTCCATTGCTTCAAGTTGTTCCTCTAAGTATCTGTTCCTTTTAACGAGGTAACAGACTCTTTTCTTGAGATTGAACGTTCGTTCGGGTTCGGGATCTAACTGGTACTCAGGTTCCTTCCCCCGCTGAGACCTACACATATGCAGACAAAAGACCTTGTGAAAGGTATAGGTTGAACAATCCAAGTAAAACATAAAAATGAAACGAATGTAGTAAAAGGTAGGGTAAAGTTATGTTGCCAGTCCCCGGCAACGGCGCCAAAAACTTGTTGCGTGTAAAAGTGTCTATCGCAATATAGTGCAAGTGTACACGACGCAAGTAGTAAAGTGATACGAAAGTATCGGATATCGTCTCCACAGGCACTGGGCCAATCGCTTCACCTTGGATTACTGCACGAGAGTAAAAGGAAGTGTTTAAATTGTTGTCATGAAAATAATAAAGAATACTGGAAAAATAAAATTAAAGTAATCAAGATAGAGAGAATGGGCTGGTATTGAATTACTCAGTAGTGTAGGTATTGCTAAGTCTTAGAAATTTTGTTCTGTCGTCGTCCCTGTCGTGGCAGCACCCGTCGCGACAACGGTCTGTTGTTAGTCGCGGCAACGATCACACAACTCTGTACTTCAAGCTTGGCAAGAATCCCTGCTATGCCTTGGCCTATCCCTAGGTTCAAGTCTGTCGATGAACACGTCTTTGATGATACGTCCCGGCGTGAATCGAAGGATGAACACTGATGTTGTTGAATTCTTCCTTAGCCACTTAACCTCGTCCTATCCCTAGGCTCGAGATAGTTCAACTATAAACTAGAGAACCCACACTTATTCCTTTCGTATACTTAACTCTCCCGATATTAAGTAAATAGATAATCTCACAATGCTCTCCTGATACTCTTGCAAGATGTTAACAACCAGAATTAATGAACTTGAAGTTTATTTTATTGAACAAAAAATTCCTAAAACAAAAGCAATCCCTGCAACTACTTTACAAATCAACTCGTGGCTCTAGGGGGAATTTAGAACATGTTGAGAAGGGAAAACGGCTAGGGTTTTGGGAAGAAGACTTGAGATAGGTGATGTCCTTTCCTAGGTCGAATTACATGTCTTTATATAGGTCTTGGGTTCAAGTTTTCTAATATGGCAAGAATACAAGTTTAAATTAAAGTACAACTCTATTAAAGACTAAATCTTCAGAGCATAAGTCTTTAATTCGTCCTTCATTCTTGCTTGGAGTTTCTTCCTTGAACTTTGGGCTTGGCCTTCATCTGATCTAGGGCTTGGAAAAATATAATGGTATTCCATGACAGACGGGCTTAATTTTCTCTTTCTGTCGAGGCCCACTTTGCTTCTTCTCCTTAAAACTACTGTCGTCCTAAGCTGTCACGGCGGCGGCCATAGCAGCATCGTCCTCCTCGTCTGTACATCCAGTTCCAGCTCTGTTGTTTCACTGCCCAGGGCCCGCTTCTCCATCTGCTACAGCAACAACCTGCAAAATCAACCAATTTCAGTAGAAACTGTGCCATTTAATATATTTGTGATGCATAACTGAAATCTATCCTAAACGTAATGAATTATGCTTGAATGCAGCAGAAATATGGGTTAAATAAGGGGTAAATAATAGAACTTTTACACACTCAACACATTTGACTCATGTGTGCACACTAAACATCCTAATGATCGATCATTTGTACCCAAGCATACTAGTGCCAATATTAAACACAATCCACAACTTTCACAACACCATTTCATATCAACTTTCGTGCTTAGCACGTACTCACCATGATCAACATCATGCACAATCCACATGCATATCACAATGCATCACAACCATGCCTCAACATACATGTATAACACAATATACATAGCCACCATAAACACAAGTAACATGAGGCATAAACAACAATTAGAGTTCAACCAAAGTCTCTAACTAAAGCTTGGGATTAGACTACCAATCTAATCCCAACTCTAAGTGGGTCTACTAAGCCCGACCTAGTCCACATGCTTGAACCAAAGCTTGAAAACCATTTAAAAACATTTAACCACTCACTGACTATTCCAAGCTCAACACACTAGCCGATCAAGCTTCCAACGATTCCAGATTTGTTCCCGAGGTTTCACCAACACGAAATCTTGCTTCTAATCAACTCAACACAATCAAAAAAACCTCAAATCAGATCACACATCAATGTAGAAAACCCAGAACACTAATCAAGCATAAAACACAAGATTTTCAAGCCAAGAACAACCCAAAAACTTCAAACTCGAGCAGCCATGAAACCAGTCCAAAACTCATGATTTCAACCTTATTAGACCTCTTAAATGCTCCCAAAACAACCCCTAACTATTACATTAACATCAGCTCTCAATTTCCAACATCAAACACACCCAAAACCAACCTTTAAACCCTTCCAATAACCCTTCAAAACCCAAATCTGGGAATCATTATAAAACTCATTAAAATTCACATATGTTGGACCTTTTAGGTTGTAAACAACTTATCTAACCTTAAATAATCAAAAGCTTAGGTTAAAGACAATAAAGTTCTCAAATTTAATCTCAAAACTCAAAATCCAAAAACCATGAGCTTTTTGAAAAAGTAAAGATACTAGCTTGAAGAGAGAAAGGATGACAAGTCAAAAACGAATTTACCTTTCAAAAAGCACCAAAGATGAAGATGCAAGGTGATGGAATAGTGAAATGGGGATGAGCTCTCTCTCTTGTCGTGAAAATGAAGAAGTGGAGAGGGAAGAAGATGATAAGGAAAACTTTTTTTAATAAAAAAGGGGATTTAAATTGAAAGACCATTTAATTATCAAAGTGCCATTAATGAGTATAGCCATTTAAATTTTCCCAATCTCATAGAATTGGGCTTTAATACCAAATCATGCCCAACATAATTTATTTGTTCGAAAACCCCGGGCCCAAAATAATACTTTATTATTTTAATATTATTTTCACCCGACCCCCAAACCTGGGTGTTACAGAGACTCCAATACCGATTCAGACTCTAGGTTATTACCTTTTGTAGATAGTTCATTATGCCACCGCATAAGAGTTCTAACTCTGTGATTGGTCGAGGTCGTGGTCGTGGTCGTACTGCCGCTTCTGGTAGTGATCATCTTCCTTCTCTTGGTCAAGCAGAAAATCAGAATGAGATACCAGTTAATGAGAACCAGTCGTTAGGAGGATATCAGATCGAAAGTGATGACTCACTTGATATTGAGAACACTGAGACAGTTTAGCCGGACGGTGCCACAGTTCATCGTGAGTTGCTCCGTTATCTTTGTCAGTTAGAGGGTTTGATGAAACCCATGTCTACAGAATTCATAGCCACTGGGATGAAATTGTTTGAAGGTAAAACTGGTACACATCCAACCGATGCAGAGTATTGGCTAAAGAAGTTACAACGATTGTTTGTTGAGATGGATTACCCTGTCAATAAAAAATTAAGGGTCGTTGTATCTTTGTTAGAGGGTGAAGCTCAAACTTGGTGGGAGTCTGTGGTAGATACTGTTCCACCTAGTCAGGTCACATGGGAGTTTTTCCAACAGGCTTTTTAGGATCGATATGTGGGAGCCGAGTTTTTAGCGAAGTGTCGTAATGATTTTATGAATCTAAAATAGAACAATATGTCAGTAAATGATTATGAGATAGAGTTTCAGAGGTTGGCCAAGTATGCTCCTGGGTTAGTTGTGACTGAGAAAGATAAGTGTGACTGGTTTTTGAAGGGACTTTGACTACCGATATAGAGAGATGTTGCAACGCATCATGACAAAGTGTTCAGCAACATGGTTGCTCAAGCTAAGATTGCTAAGAGGATAATTGCACTTATAGAATAGGAGGAACATCATAATTCTGATCAACTCGTGAAGCAACCAGACATATATGCTCAGCCTAGTTTTGTCACCTCATATGGAAAGAGGCCTAGAGATGATTCTGTTCCTCATAGTTATCGGAATGTTAGACCTGCAGCATCGACAGTTCCATCTAGTAGTGTGGGTAGTTCAAAATTTCGTCGACCTATTTCTGTTTGTGGTTATTGCAATAAGAAGCATGATAGAGAGTGCAGATTGATGAACAAAGCGTGTTTTAGATGTGGTTCGCATGATCATTACTTAAAGAATTGTCCACGTTCACCTACAGGTTCATCCGTACAGAGTTAGAGACATGCATCAGCTCAGGCACCTCACTGAGGTAGAGGGCAGTTTAGGCTAGCTGCTTTTGGTACTGCTAATAGAGGTAGACATGTTCAAAGTGGTGGATCAGCTAGATCCGAGATTAGATGACCAATTTTAGTAGATGCCACCGGAGATCGTGATGGTTATGGTGATGCATCTGAGGACATACCATGTATATTTATGATGTTTCAGCTCTAGTTTTGGTTTTGATGGATTATGAATTCGGAATGAGATGATAAGTATGCATCGAATAGTTTTAGGAAGATATATGTTGCTAAGTCTGAAAATTTCGAGGATGAAATTTCTTTTAAGGGAGGAAGAGTTGTAACACTCAATTTTTTAATTTGAAAAATCCCTAATGTGAAAATCCCTAATTGAAAACCCTAGAATTTGGGAATTTCTCGATCGAAACCCTAAATTGAATTTAAGGAATTAATTAGGAATAAATCTCATTTTATTTACCTTTTTGGATAAAATCGAAAATTCAGTGGCTAGTCTAAAAAGTGGTTAAGTTTAAGGATCCTGGTATTGTAATTTACCCATTTGTTAGGGTATAAACTCAATATTTGTTTTCAACCCTAGCCTTCATCAGTTTTTGGAGTATTGCAGCCGCTTTCCTTATCTCAGTCTCTCTCTTTCGAATATCCCATATCCCTCACCCAAATTCTCTAAAAAATAAACCCATCTCCCTTGCTTCCGGTAAGCCTCCGTCGACCCTCTGTCCGCCGTCCGTGGCTTGTACCCTCGGTTACCCCTCACCGGCCACTGTTACGAGTTATCGAAGGAAGAACTGTTTGACTTCTCCTTGCCTCATTTGTTTAGAAAACCATCACCATCGTTTTACTCCCCGTCGCGTTTCGATTAAAGCCCACTCATCAATTTTCATCACCGATCGTTCTTGCTTAGAAACGATGATAGAACCACTCAGTTCCTCTTTTTTCTGTCACCACTTGATTTTGGCTCCAATATTAGTTTGGAGGGTAAGAAATTCACGTTTTCAATCTTTCCTTTTGGGTATTCAATCATCTTTATTCATGTAAATGGTTGTTTTGGATGTTGGATTTTGTTAGTGTTTCTGGAAATTCACCAGTGGGGCCGTTCTTCATCGCCGGTGTGCCACTGTCACCGTGTTGTTGTGCCGCCGCCGTTCTTGCATCATATTGTGCCACACCGTCAAAGGGTGTTCTAAAACCCTAGCCTTTTGACCCAGTGAGTAGAGGGGAAATGGATCACCGGATTGTGTCCTTGAGTGAGCCCATTTTGGAAACCAATGAGCTCACAATCTTGTGCGAAACGGACCTATTTGTGAACCTATGGGTTGTGAGTTGTGTTGAGTGTGTAAAAGTTCTATCATTTACACCTTTTTAAACCCATATTTCTGCTGCATTCAAGCATCATTGCATCGCATTTAGGATAGTTTTCAATAAAACATCACAATTATATAAAAGACACGGATTCTACTGAAAGATGGCTATTTTTGCAGGTATTTGTCATAGTAGATGTCGAAGGCAGGTGCAGGGCAGATGAGCAGGAAGGCGGAACTGAACAAGCAGCTGAAGGAGACGAACCTGTCATGGACCCGTCACGACAGCATGGTGACAGCAGATTATTGAAGAGAAAAAAATGAAGTGGACATCGATGGATAGAGAAAAATCTGCTCGTCTGTCGTGTGGCAGCCAAATAATTTTCCAAGCCCCGGATCAAAAGATATGTCAAGCCAAAGCTCAAAGGAGAGGAAATCCCTAAAAGCAAGGAGGCGGCTAGAAAGTAGGATACTTTAGAGATTTAGTCTTTATTAGAATCTTACTTTTAATTAAAGTTGTAATCCTTGTTACCTTAGATAACTTGAGCCCAAAGCTTATATAAAGGGCATAGATTAAACCTAGGGCATAGCCGACTACCCCATAACCGAAACCAAAACCCTGCCGATTACCTGTCACCGACATGTTCTAAATTCCCCCTAGGGCTACGGGTTGTTTTGTAAAGTAGTTGCAAGGGTTGCTTTGTTTTAGGATTTTTTCAAGTTCAATAAAATAAACTTCAAGTTCTTTTATCTTGGTTTTAATATCTTGCAAGAGCATCGGGAGAGCATTGTGAGGTTATCCATTTACTTAGCATCGGGAGAGTTAAGTATACGAAAGAGATAAAAGCGTGTTCTCTAGTTTATAGTTGAACCATCTCGTGCTTAGGGATAAGGCGAGGTTAAGTGGCTAAGGAAGAATTCATACACATCGGTGTTCATCCTTCGATTCACGCCGGGAGGTATCATCAAAGACGTGATCATCGACAGACTTGTGCCTAGGGATAGGGCAAGGCAGATCTGGGATTCTTGCCAAGCTTGAAGTACGGAGTTAGTGTTCGCTGCCGCGATAGCTGACGGACAGACGCCGCGACAGGTGCTGTCGGCGACGGGTGCGACGACAGAACTGGAGATCCTAAGCAATTCAATACCTACACTACTGAGCAACTCAATACCAGCCCATTCTCTCTACCTTGATATCTCAATTCCTTTTAATTACGTTTTCACTTTATTATTCTCGTGACAATTCTTAATTATTTCCTTTACTTTCGTGCAGTGAATTTAGGTGAAGCTATTAGCCCAATCCCTGTGGAGACGATATCCGATACTTTGTATCACTTTACTACTTGCGTCGTGTATACTTGCACTACAATTGCGATAGACTATTTTACACGCAACAAGTTTTTGGCGCCGTTGCCGGGGATTGGCAACATAACTACACCTTTCTTTCCTTGCACTTTTTTCTATTTTCGTTCTTGTTTTTGTTTTTATTTTTATTTTTCGCGTTTTAAACCCTTGCTTTTCACAAGGTTTTCTTGTTTATGCGCAGATCGAAAAGAGGTGAAGATCCTGAGTATAAATTAGATCCGGAGATCGAACGTTCCTTCAATCTCAAGAAACAGATCCGCCACCTCTTAGACCGAAACGAATACCTTGAAGAACAGCTAGAGCAAATGGCCCGTAATCAGCCTGCCGGTGAAGATATACCGCTTGTCGGTGACCCGCCTGCGGCAGGTGGACGACGGTCATGTCGTGACTACATGCTGAACGATCATGTAGAACTGGAGACCACACTGCCGGATATCGACGTTGACAACTTCGAGCTTAAACCTGTCATGTTTAGTATGATCAACAATGCTGGACAGTTTGGTGGTTCCGCGACAGAAGATGCTAGGGAGCATCTCAAAACGTTCCAGGAGATCTGTGGTTCGTTTAAACTACCAGGAGTTAGTCCGGAGATACTGAGGCTTCGGTTATTCCCTCATTCATTAAGGGACAGAGCAAAAACTTGGTGGAATAAACTTACACCGGGTTCTATTATGACTTGGGCAGATCTAACTCGTGAATTTTTGTCTCGTTTTAATCCTTCTCATTTAGCTGAGCGATTACGTAATGAAATTGCTACTTTTCAACAGGAAGATGACGAGCCAATGCATGAGGCCTGGGACAGATTCACAACTCTTCTTCGAAACTGCCCAATGCATGGATTCCCCGTCTGGAATCAGGTAACTAAGTTTTATAATGCTGCTAACTTACAAACTCGCATTCGAATTGATTCTGCAGCAAATGGACTATTATTGGATAAAGATCCAGACGAGGCTCTGCAAGTTCTGAAACATCTGGCTAAGAATGAGGAGCAGTTTCCAACCGCTAGAAGAGGAGGTAAACGGGTACTTGCTGTCAAGGATTATGAGGCCGATAGCACTATGAAATCACAGGTAGCATTCCTCACTAAAGCCATGAAACACTTATTGAGTGAAGAGGAAGTACGAGGGTTTGCTGTCGAGGAAGTTTGTGCTACATGTGAGGGAAATCATAGTAGGGATGAGTGCCCCATAAATATAGAAGAAGGAAAATATGTTGGAAATTACAAGCCAAACTACAATTCCAACAATTACAACCCTAATTGGAGGAAAGACCCCAAATTTTCCTGGAGTAACCCCAACAATGCTCTAAATCCGCAAGCATATAATCAGAATCAGGGGGTCCGAGATTGTTGACGCGACAGCAGCCACAGCCGCAAAACCTGCCGCCTCAGCAACAACAGCAGCCACCACCTGCCACGAGTAGTATATTGGAGCAGACTCTGGCCACCTTTATGTCTCAGACTGGCACGTATATGGATAACATCAATAAGTTTGTCAAGAAAACGGAAGACTTTATGGATGAGACTAAGATGAGAATGACAAACCATGAGGCCACCTTGAAATCTCTAGAGACACAAATGGGTCAGGTGTCGCAGCATATTAAGCCACGACAGAATGGAGGTTTCCCTAGCAATACTGAAAATGCTAGAACGCCCCCTCATGAGCAATGTAAGGCGATTACTACTAGGAGTGGGAAAAAGTTACCAGGGCCGGAAAAAGAAGCTGAAAAAGAAAAAGAACCGACCTTGGAAAAACCTGCCGAGGAAACTGCCCCGACAGGTGACAAACAGACTGCTGCCGATGAGCCTGTCACGACAGCAGAAGCGACAGAGGAGAAAGAGATGAATATCGTCCTCAGATTCGCATGCAGTGGGAAGGACGCATTGCTGATTACCGTCCTCCACCACCTTTTCCGCAACGGATACAGCAAGCTAAGCATGAATCTCAACTTAAAAAGATTTATGATATTTTTAAACAGGTTCATATTAACATTCTGTTGCTAGATGCTGTTAGGGAAATGCCCGGTTATGCTAAATTTCTCAAGGATGTCATGTCTAAAAAATCTAAACTTGGGGAATTTGAAACGGTAAGGATGCAAGAAGGTTGCATGAGTATTCTTCATCGACAACCACCCCAGAAAAAGAAGGATCCAGGGAGCTTCCTCATACCTTGCGTAATCGGAGATAAATTTGTGGGTAAGGCATTATGTGATCTTGGTGCTAGTGTTAATCTAATGCCCAAATCTGTTTTTCAGAAATTAGGTATTGGCAAGGCGCGGCCCACGACAGTCACCCTACAGCTAGCCGACCGCTCTTACGTTCACCCCGAGGGAAAAATTGAAGATATCTTGGTAAGAGTGGATAAACTTATTTTTCCTGCTGACTTTCTTATTTTAGATTGTGAGGCAGATGAGAACGCACCAGTCATCCTAGGGCGACCCTTCTTAGCCACGGGAAGATCATTGATTGATGTGGAGAAAGGAGAACTCACCATGCGCGTAAACGATCAAGAAATTAAGTTGAATGTTCTCCAAGCAATGAAACATGCTGATGTGGATGAAGAGTGCAAGGCCATCATTGAGGTGACCTTTGATCAACCCTGCATCAGGTCGAGCTGTCAAGATACAAAATTTGGTCACTGCTGCGACAGCCATTTACAAGCCTGTCATGACAGCAACGACGACAGCATCGACAACAGCAACTCCTCTGAATCCGATACATCTGATAATGAAGGTCATGAGGAGGTAGATTGGTTAGACCATCGCCCAGGTAAGTTATTCGAACCCTTAAATTACACTTCAGATAACCATTTAATTCAAAAGCCATCTACTGTCGAACCACCTGTCCTAGAACTTAAGCCCCTGCCAGGGCAGCTTAAATATGCTTATCTTGGTTGTGATAAAACACTGCCCGTAATCATCTCTGCTAAGCTGCCACAGGAACAGGAACGACAGCTGATCGACATGTTGAGGCAGCACAAAAGGGCGATAGGATGGACTATAGCAGACATTCAGGGCATTAGTCCGGCAATCTGTATGCACAAAATCCTCCTCGAGGAAGATCATAAGCCGACTATTGATGCCCAAAGGCGGTTAAACCTTGCAATGAAGGAGGTAGTGCGTAAAGAAATAATTAAATGGTTAGACGCTGGTATCATCTACGCCATCTCCGATAGCAAATGGGTAAGCCCGGTGCAATGTGTTCCCAAGAAAGGAGGCATGACTGTGATAACCAATGAAAACAACGAGTTAATCCCAACCAGGACTGTGACCGGTTGGAGGGTTTTTATGGACTATCGGAAGCTTAATAAAGCTACCCGAAAAGACCACTTTCCTTTACCCTTTATTGATCAAATGCTTGATAGATTAGCGGGTAAACCTTACTATTGTTTTCTTGATGGTTATTCAGGATATAATCAAATTGCTATTGCACCGGAGGACCAAGAGAAAACGACTTTCACATGCCCTTATGGAACATACGCATTCAGGAGGATGCCGTTTGGACTCTGTAACGCACCTGCCACCTTCCAAAGGTGCATGATGGCAATATTCTCCGACATGGTAGAGGACTTCCTTGAGATCTTCATGGATGATTTTTCTGTCTTTGGAGACGATTTTGAGAGCTGCCTTGGCAACCTTCAAAAGGTACTTGAAAGATGTGAAAAAGCTAATCTTGTTCTTAATTGGGAAAAATGCCATTTTATGGTAGATGAGGGAATAGTTTTAGGCCATAAGATTAGCTGCCGTGGGATAGAAGTCGACAGGGCAAAGATTGAAGTCATAGAGAAGCTGCCGCCGCCAACCACAGTCAAGGGCATTAGGAGTTTCCTAGGGCATGCTGGTTTTTATAGGAGATTCATTGCAAATTTCTCAAAAATCACGAAGCCCCTATGTCATCTCTTAGAGCAGAACCGACCCTTTGACTTTAATGAAGAATGTACTGAAGCATTCAAGGTTCTAAAGGAAAAACTAGTGACAGCCCCCATAGTACAGCCACCAGACTGGACGCAGCCATTTGAAATTATGTGTGATGCTAGTGACTATGCTGTCGGGGCAGCACTTGGGCAGCGCAAGGACAGGTTGTTTCATGTCATATATTATGCCAGCAAAACATTGAATGATGCCCAAGTGAATTATACCACCACAGAAAAGGAGCTGTTAGCTGTGGTGTTTTCCATCGACAAGTTTCGTTCTTACATACTTGGAACGAAGGTAATAGTGCACACCGATCATTCTGCCCTTAAATACTTGTTCGCAAAGAAGGATGCAAAACCTAGGTTGATACGATGGATCTTGCTATTACAAGAATTCGATCTTGAAATCAAAGATAAAAAGGGGACAGAAAATCAGGTAGCAGACCACTTGTCGAGGTTGGAATTGGGACAGAGTGTACCTGTAGATGAGACACACATACTAGAGACCTTCCCAGATGAACAGCTCTTTGCTGCCGCAATAGCTGTCGCGACAGCCATGGCGGCAGGTAAGTCTTCAAACCTTCCTTGGTATGCTGATTTCGTTAATTTTATAGTTAGCGGAGTATTACCTTCTGATCTTACGTACCAAGCCAGGAAGAGGTTTCAAAATGATGTTAAACATTATTATTGGGACGAACCTCTTCTTTTCAAGATGTGCGCAGATCAGGTTATAAGGAGATGTGTACCACAAGAAGAACAAGAAGACATTCTCCATCACTGTCATGCTTCACAATATGGAGGACACTTAGGAGGCAACAAAACTGCTGCCAAGGTGCTGAAGTCAGGTTTCTACTGGCCGACACTGTATAAGGACGCACAGGAATTTTACAAAAACTGTGACAGGTGCCAGCAGACAGGTAACATCTCAAGGAGAAACGAGATGCCACTGCAGAATATTTTAGAAGTCGAAATCTTCGACGTTTGGGGGATTGATTTTATGGGACCTTTTCCATCTTCGTGTGGAAATCTTTACATCCTCCTAGCAGTAGATTATGTCTCCAAGTGGGTAGAAGCAATCGCAACTCAAAAGAATGATGCCAAAACGGTCCAAAAGTTTTTGCATAAAAACATCTTTTCTAGATTTGGCATCCCTAAGGCGATTATCAGTGATGAAGGGAGACATTTTGACAACAGGGTAATTGCTGCCGCCTTGAGAAAATATGGTGTCAAGCACAAGATCGCGACAACATACCACCCACAGACCAATGGACAGGCTGAGATTTCCAACAGGGAAGTAAAGAACATTCTTGAAAAAATGGTCAAACCAACTAGGAAAGATTGGTCTTTACTTCTGAATGATGCATTATGGGCATACAGGACAGCTTTCAAGACTCCATTGGGCATGTCTCCATTTCGATTGATCTATGGGAAAACCTGTCACCTGCCTGTCGAGATAGAGCACAAGGCATATTGGGCAATCAAGGCAGTGAACATGGACTTGGACAAGGCAGGTCGGAAAAGGCTGTTAGATTTGAATGAAATCGAGGAAATACGAACAATGGCCTACGACAACGCAAGAATATACAAGGAGAAAACAAAGAAGTGGCATGACAAGAAGTTGCTGCCGCGACAGTTCTGCCCAGGGCAGCTTGTGTTGTTGTTTAATTCGAGGTTGAAACTTTTTCCAGGGAAGCTCAAATCTAGATGGTCTGGCCCATTCCAAGTAATTCAAGTTTTCCCCCATGGTGCCATTACAATTCACTCATTAAAAGACGGGCACCAATTCAAAGTCAATGGCCAACGCCTCAAGCACTATCAAGGGACTGAAGCCCCAGGAATACAGGAAGTGGTTACTTTAGGTGATGCCCCACAAGGCATCCCTAATTTAACCTAATTCTTTTATTTTTATTTTTATTTTTATTATTATTAATATTATTTATTAGGAATTAGATTTATTTTAATAATATTTTGTTTTTAATTTCAGTTTTTAGGAAATAAAGGAGGCAAGTGAGAAAGAAGAAGTGGCCCAAGCCCACCGCCCATCCATCAGCCCACATAAAATCCATTTATAATAACATGTCGTTTCGGCTGCCGGCGCAGACGGAGTTGACAGGCTGTCAACAGACGCACAGCAGACGAAGAATCGTGCGGCAGACGCAGCATTAATGTCCGTCAGACGTGTCAGACACAACATTCAATCTGCCGCTCCGTTATTCCCGCCTGCCATTGTGGCATTAAATGGGCAGCCCCCGACAGCTATATAAACCCCTTCTCCTTTTCATTTTTCCTCACTTCAGATTTTCTCTCTTGCTATTCTCTTCTAGTTTAATCTCTTTTCTTTCATTTTCAGCCCTTGCAACCAAACATGTCTTCACGACAAACCCGACAGAACGCTGCCGCCGCTTCCTCTTCCGCAGCAGCATCTCCGTTCGCCAACAAGGAACTTTGGGAGGAACGAAGCTTCATCTACAACAGAGATGCCCCTCTGTTGGGACTCCGGCCGTTAATCATGAAAGCTATCACGGTGCAACTTTGGGAAGACTTTGCCGAGCAGCCGGCAGAGCTTAATGACACCCTTGTCAGGGAATTTTATGAGGCGATCGAGAGCAAGTCGGCGACATCTGTCGTCGTCCGAGGAGTGACAGTTCCTTTCACCGCCAGCAACATCAATCATGTCTTTGGCCTCTTCTTTGGCCCCAATGACGACGCTCATCAACAGTTTTGGGACTCTCTCGACGCTGCCGGCCACGATGCTGTCATGAGGGAATTGACAGAAAGGGGCACAACATGGAGCACCAGCAAAAAGAATCTCAACTCCGTCAACCGGGCAGAGCTGCTCCCCGAGGCTAAACTATGGAACGCTTTTATCAAAAAGCGTATCCTGCCCTCCTCCCACCACACAACAGTCAACAGGCAGCGGCTTGCCCTCATCCACTCTATCATGCATGACAGGCCGATCAACGTGGGTAGGTACATGCGAGAAAGCATTCTTGATTGTGCTTTCAGAACAGACTCACGTCTATGCCTGCCCTTCACCATCACGGCCCTCTGCCGCTGCGCTGCCGTACCGGAGGACCCTTCAGACAAAATCAAGAAGGGCAGCGGTTGGACCGACAGCAACATCTCCAGCCTTATGGAGATCATCGTCGTATCGCCCCTCAACGCCTTCGATCCCAACGCCCCTCCTGCTGAGTCTGATGATGAGCCTGCCATTGAGCCTGTCAACGAGCCTGCCCCAGAAGCTGCCACCAACAACGCACCGGCAGATCAAAACGCCCACATCCTTGCTGCCGTCCTGCGGATCGAGGAACGTCAGATGGGCTTAATGACATTCATCCGAGACTTCTCCAATGCCACGGTAAACTTTATTACCAATACTTTGAATTTTTCGGATGTCTCTTTCCCTACATTTCCCGCCCATTATTTCAATATCCCGTCCCCTACTCCCACACCACCTGTCTCCCCCCATGGAGAATCTGCCTCCTCCACACCTTCCCCGACGGCAGCCGGCAGCCCACCAGCAGACACCTCCCCTCGAGGAACAAAGCGAGCTGCCACTGACGACAGCCCCCTGGTCCGGAGGAACTTGGACAGCGCCTTCACACGGGTGAAGCGTATCAAGCATGTGGCCAACAAGAGGATGCTGTCCAAGGCCATCACGAGTAACAGCTGGGATAGCAGCGGCAGTTCTGATGTTCGACTAGTGGAGCCACCTGCCCTTCAACCTGCTGACGACCCTGCCCACCAACCGGAGGAGGAATCTGCACCTCAACAGGCCGAGGAACCTGTTGATCCACCTGCCCAGGAACCTGCCCAGCCACCTCCCCAACGCAGACGCTACCATCAGATCCGCGTCAGCAGCAGTGATGAGGACAGCACTTAAAATTTAAGTTTTTATTTCTTTTTCCTCTCTTATTGCTGCCTGCCTTTATATATTTGTGATGTACTTTTCTTTTTTTTTTCTTTAATTGTTTTTAGTGTCATCTTGCATTGAGGGCAATGCAACCCTCGAGTTTGGGGGTGGCAACCCTCCATATTTAATGGAGTCCTTAGCACATCTTTTGTTTAAATTGTTATGTCTAATTAGTTTTTTATTTTTTTTTCAAGTTCTTTTAAGTTAAAAAAAAAATCAGAAAACTAAGAAAATTTAAACTGTTGGCTTAAAACTGTGAAATTAACTTACCTGTCATGACGGCTCTGTCGTGGCAGCATCTTTAGGACAGGTTAAGGAAAAGTTTAGAGCCTTTCTATAGTTCTGAAAACTTAAACACTTTTGTGACTGTTATCTTGCTTAGACTTATTTTAGCCAAACTAGAATAGGATGCTTAGAACTTGAAAAGCCCCTAGAGGTGCCTAACACTGGCTCTAGGAAAGAAGTTTAGCAAAAATCAAAAATAAACCTAGAGGTGCCCGAAACCGGCTCTAGGAAGCTAACTAGAGGTGCCCAAAACTGGCTCTAGAAAAACTTAGCTTGAAAATAGAAGAAAAAGCATGAAAATGTGCCTTCTAAAAGAAAGTAAACTTTGGCATAAAATTCAAGTTAAGAAGTTGAATATTCTAGTGAAACTAAGAGGGTCTTAGCATATAACTGTTCACAAGCATGCACACACTGCACGAGAACTATAGAGAGATTCCGGACAGATCCTAACCCTTCCGACAGGTTGCTGCCGCCATAGAGAATGAGCGACAGGTGAGGGACAGTTCACTGTTTGAAGGCCAACACAAAAATTTTCAGTTTTCTTTTAAGTCTTCATTGCTTGAGGGCAAGCAAAAACTTGAGTTTGGGGGTGTGTTGAGTGTGTAAAAGTTCTATCATTTACACCTTTTTAAACCCATATTTCTGCTGCATTCAAGCATCATTGCATCGCTTTTAGGATAGTTTTCAATAAAACATCACAATTATATAAAAGACACGGATTCTACTGAAAGATGGCTATTTTTGCAGGTATTTGTCATAGTAGATGTCGAAGGCAGGTGCAGGGCAGATGAGCAGGAAGGCGGAACTGAACAAGCAGCTGAAGGAGACGAACCTGTCATGGACCCGTCACGACAGCATGGTGACAGCAGATTATTGAAGAGAAAAAAATGAAGTGGACATCGATGGATAGAGAAAAATCTGCTCGTCTGTCGTGTGGCAGCCAAATAATTTTCCAAGCCCCGGATCAAAAGATATGTCAAGCCAAAGCTCAAAGGAGAGGAAATCCCTAAAAGCAAGGAGGCGGCTAGAAAGTAGGATACTTTAGAGATTTAGTCTTTATTAGAATCTTACTTTTAATTAAAGTTGTAATCCTTGTTACCTTAGATAACTTGAGCCCAAAGCTTATATAAAGGGCATAGATTAAACCTAGGGCATAGCCGACTACCCCATAACCGAAACCAAAACCCTGCCGATTACCTGTCACCGACATGTTTTAAATTCCCCCTAGGGCTACGGGTTGTTTTGTAAAGTAGTTGCAAGGGTTGCTTTGTTTTAGGATTTTTTCAAGTTCAATAAAATAAACTTCAAGTTCTTTTATCTTGGTTTTAATATCTTGCAAGAGCATCGGGAGAGCATTGTGAGGTTATCCATTTACTTAGCATCGGGAGAGTTAAGTATACGAAAGAGATAAAAGCGTGTTCTCTAGTTTATAGTTGAACCATCTCGTGCTTAGGGATAAGGCGAGGTTAAGTGGCTAAGGAAGAATTCATACACATCGGTGTTCATCCTTCGATTCACGCCGGGAGGTATCATCAAAGACGTGATCATCGACAGACTTGTGCCTAGGGATAGGGCAAGGCAGATCTGGGATTCTTGCCAAGCTTGAAGTACGGAGTTAGTGTTCGCTGCCGCGATAGCTGACGGACAGACGCCGCGACAGGTGCTGTCGGCGACGGGTGCGACGACAGAACTGGAGATCCTAAGCAATTCAATACCTACACTACTGAGCAACTCAATACCAGCCCATTCTCTCTACCTTGATATCTCAATTCCTTTTAATTACGTTTTCACTTTATTATTCTCGTGACAATTCTTAATTATTTCCTTTACTTTCGTGCAGTGAATTTAGGTGAAGCTATTAGCCCAATCCCTGTGGAGACGATATCCGATACTTTGTATCACTTTACTACTTGCGTCGTGTATACTTGCACTACAATTGCGATAGACTATTTTACACGCAACAAGTTGTTATTAAACCGAAGTCATATGTGGACTAAATTGGATCAGTAAGCCCATATCAGTCTTGTGAACTGAACCCGCTGAACCGGTTTTGACCTTTGAACCTGATATGGCCATGTAATCCGAATTGGCGTGAATAAACCGAATCAATGAGTTGAACCAGATTTGAATTTGTGAATCGGGCAAGATTGTTGACTTGATTCATTGACCATTAGACCAGACTTGACCCTTTGACCATTTGACCACACTTGACCCTTTGACTATTTGACCAGAATTGACCCTTTGACTATGACATCAGCGTTGACCAGTCTGACCGAGTTGACCTTGACTAATCAAGTCAACATTGAACTTTGACCTTGAATAGTTAACTTTGAATGTCAAAGATGAGTTTGACTAGTTGACTTTGACTTTGACCAAGGTTAACTTTAACCAGAATTGACTTTTTCAGAAAACGTTCACCTCGACCTTTTTTGACGTTCTGAGTTCGAATTTGCTGACCGTTTTGTCAAATTCAAACCCGAGAGCTTCGTTTTACTATTTATAGTTAATTCTACTTAGTAATTTCAGGTAAATTGAATATCAGATTGACTTAAGTTATTCTCATGTTCAGGTGTTGCCTTTCAGGCCGTTGAGTTACCTTCAATTTTTCTGACCGATCGAGCATGTTCTTCGAGATCTTCACGTGAGTATATCTTCAAATCAATTCTAAGTGTTTTAGTCGGTTGCTTTGTGTTAGTAATAAATGTTAATATATAATTCATATCTTGTAGGTCCTGATTTAGTGAGATCTAAGCGTGAGGCTTGCCCTTCTCGAGATTAGAGCTATTGTCTGCTAAAGGTGTGTTTCTTGGGGTGTTTTAAATAATTAAATTTTATGTGTCTTTCTTATCGTTCTATATTTTTTGAAATAATGTCTTATATGTCTTGCTTAATTTATTATTTGATTAATTGTGGTTTGAGATTGTTTGAAGCATCATGCATCATATATAAATTGTGCTTTAAAATCAAGCATCGGAATTTTAGAAAAGAAACACTCATAAAAATTCAGATTTATGATTTTACAAATCATATAATGAGTCATGGGATCGGAAATATATTCGGTAAAAGTGAGGGAAACCTCCACACTGGCAAGGGAAACCTCAACTCTGGCGAAGGCAACCTCCACTCTATATGATATCGAATAGTCGGGTATTGAGTCATGCATTAGACATCATATCATTATGATTTGGATTTATCAGATTTACTGCGATTTCAGAAAAGACTTTATCATAAAAATAAAACTCGATTTTGTTTGTGCTTGTTTGCACTTTAGAGACACACTAAGCTCTTTAGCTTACACCCCTTAGTTTTTCTTTCAGATACTCAGACTCTTTAGGCGACTCGGTACTTTGAGCATCTCTTATTTATTCAAATATCTTATTATTCAGTGTGAACTCTTTTCAATTATTTTGGTTTATTGTTTTAATATTATTTGGAGTATTTTGTAATTTCGAACATTAGAACTTATATATTGGGGTTATGTTTTAGCATGCATTTCGAATTTAATTTAGATGTTTTATAAATATTCAGTACATGATTTAATGTTCGTGTTTCATAAATATTTGAGAAATTTTACTTTAATTATTATTAATTAATTAAATTTTGTATTTTAAAGTATTTAAATTTAAGACTTATAACTTGAGGGACAAGTTTTCAAACGAGACTTTCTAGATTCAACCCATTTATTCTGGGCCGTGTTTAGGGGTTACAGAGCTCTCGAACCTCTCTCACCCCACTAATGCAAAAATAGGGTTTCGTTGTCTTCTAATCAAGAATTTCAAGTGATCTTAACATGAGTACTTGTAATCACTCTTTTTTGTCCGATCATGTATTATTAAGTATATATATATATATGTATGTTATATATGTGTCATTATTATGTGCTTAATGTATATACGTTTATTATTTATATAGGCATAAATGTATGTTTATATGTATTAAATGTAATGCACGATTATATGTATATTATATGAATGTGTAGCTTGTATGTATTTATTATTATTTTAATGTCATTAATATTTAAATGTGAATGTGAGTACGTATATTACATGTACGTATGTATTATGTGTATATGTAATGTGTATTAATATTTGCATATTATGTGTAAGTATATTCGTTTATATATGTATGCAAGTACGTATGTTATATTATATGTTATTATTATTAAATGGGCTGGCAATAAAAATAAACAAATATAAACCCAATTTATTAGCCCAAACCCAATTACAAGCTAAAAATAATAACAATATTACATAGGCCCGTTTGGCCCAGCTGAAAAAATCCCTAAACCTAATCTGATGCATTCTTTTTCCCTTGTCTTTTGCGCAGCCTAATCCAAACTGTTGGATCAGATATGATCCAACGGTCCAAATCAAACTGAGAATTGACTGCCCAGCTCCCCACACGTGCGTGAAAACCATAGTCGACGCCTCAGCCCCCTTCACATGCCCACGTGCCCGAGCCCTCATCGACCGTCCACGTGGTCGCGTCGCTGGAAATCATGGCCACTGACTTCTTCAACCACCGTCTGGCAAAATAAAAAAAAGAGGGAAAACATGGGTCTCAACAAAAACAAACAAAGCAATAGGCCTAGGATTATGATTACCTATTTTTCTATGTAATCCGGGATATAACAAGCAAATCCCATTATAATTTTCAGAGGGACAATCAATTGAAAAAAGGCCATCTGAGGTATTTCGTCTCTTACTTTTGGTTCAAATCAAAAAAGAAAAGGAATCTTTACCTTCAGTTTTCAGCAGTTTTCGGCGACCGGAAGCTCTAACGGTGAATCTCAACGGTAGAGACGCTCCAAGTGGTAAGGGCAACAACATCGATTTCAGTGCAATCCAACGGTGGAATGTGTAGATCGGCGGTGAAGAGATTTCGTGACATTAAGGGCCTTTTCGGGAGAGATCAAGCCGGTAGGAAGGAAGAGAAGTGTGGGGGCTTGTGGTGGTCTTGGCACGTCGGAAATCATACCAGAGCGACTTGACGGCGGTCGAAGTACCGGCGACAGCTAGGGTTTGTTGAAAAAGCAAAGGGTTTGTTGAAGATAGAGGTGGCAAACGAATCATTCGAATTGGGTTCGGATCAGGTGATTTCGGATCGGATGATTTCAGGTTTGGACTATGTTCGGTTTCGGTTCGATTTGAAATTGGTTCGGTTTTAGATTAGGTCTGTGGTAATTTCGGTCGGGTATCATGTCAGATTGGGTCAATATCGATCAGTTGATTTTCAGTTCGGTTAATATCAGGTTGGTTACTTTTTAAGTCGGGCAATACCAGATCGATTGAATTTTGGGTCGGATCAATATGGGCCGGTTATTTTCGGGTCGGGTCAATCGATTTTCGGGTAGTGTCAATAACAGACCGGTCATTTTTTTATTCGGGTTAACCTTTGGATATCGAAAAATATAAAGAATATAGATATATTCTTATAAAACTACACGTCTTTCTATTTGTAAATCTTATCATTTAGGCTCATATTTTGTTTAAAAATATGAACTTCGATTTTTAAATATGAATGATACAATAACGACAAGAGTAAGAAAAAATCGATTTAACTTGAAAAATCAATTTTTAACTTACTTAATTTTTAAATATGAATGATTCAACTCGATTCTTAAATTACTTAATTAAAATTTAAATTTAAATCAAGTTTGAATTTTAACTAACCAAAAAATTGATTTTTAAAATGTCGTTTTAATATATAGATTTATTTTTTTTAAAATTATGATGTAAATATTAGATCATATTTATTCTTTAGGTAATTAGGTTTAGGGAAAACTACCCCACTAACCACCAAATAAATTGGGGATACCTATTTGGACCACCGAACTATAGAAAACGTCAATCAGACCACCGAACTTATAAAATCAACCTATTTTGACCACCGCCGTTAAAAACCTATCGGTGGAGTGACGGAACTGCCACGTGGCAATTGACAGAAAAATTTAAAAATTACACATTTGGTCCCTGTTATTTACACATTCTTTCAATTTAGTCATAATTTTAAATTAATTAAATAATAAATTATTTAATTAAGTGGTGACACTTGTCAACACCTTATTGGAGGACTTTAATTATTTATATTTGATTTTATTAATTTATTTCCCCCCTCCAATCAGGTGGTGACACGTGTTACCACCAATTTAGAGGAGAAAAATAAATACTTTAAATGATTTCACATGGGTCTCGATAGGGTAAAGCCAATTGCTTTGTCACTACACCAAGCACAATTTTGTGCTATAATTCTACAAATATAATATATACCTCTTATTAGTTTACACATTTATAAGCAAAAAACACAAACCTTAAACACTAATTTCACATATATAAATCCCAAACCCTAAACTCTAACCCTAAATATTTCAAATTAATTTTACGCTAAATATTTCAAATTAAACCCTAAACCCCAAATCCAAACCTTAAACCTTAAAAATTTCAAATTAATTTCATATTAAATATTTTAAATTAAACCTTAAACCCTAAATATTTCAAATTAATTTCACGCTAAATATTTCAAATTAAACCACAAACCTTAAAACTTTCAAATTATTTTCACGCTAAATATTTTAAATTGAACCCTAAACACAAACCTTAAACCCTAAAAATTTCAAACTAATTCCACGCTAAATATTTTAAATTAAACCCTAAACCCTAAATGTTTCAAATTAATTTCACACTAAATATTTCAAATCAAACCCTAAATATTTAGCATAGAATTAATTTGAAATTTTTAGGGTTTAATTTGAAATTTTTAGCATGAAATTAATTTGAAAATTTTAAGGTTTTGGGGTTTAGGGTTTAATTTAAAATATTTAGCGTAGAATTAATTTGAAATGTTTAGGGTTTGAGGTTTAATTTGAAATATTTAGCGTGAAATTAATTTGAAATATTTAGGGTTAGAGTTTCAGGTTTGAGATTTATATATGTGAAATTAGTGTTTAAGTTTTGAGGTTTTGGCTTATAAATGTGGAAACTGATAAGAGATATATATTATATCTGGAGAATTATAGCACAAAGTTGTGCTTGGTGTAGTGGCAAAGCAATTGGCTTTACCTGTTGAGACCCAGGTTTGAATCCTTTAAATTGCAAGTGAATAGTTCGGTGGTCCAAATAGGTATCCCCAATTTGTTTGATGGTCATTGAGGTAGTTTTCCCTTAGGTTTAACATATATTTACAATATCTTGTCAAAGAAAATCACAAATTCACGTTACTAAGTTAGAACTTAAAACCCCCAAGTCAGAATCTAATCCCTAAATCATTCTCTCTTCACTCTTTCGTCGTTGGAGGCTAAAAGCACCCACTCCTGATTGTGTGACTAACCAACTAATCGAACCGGTAAATCAATGAAATGAATCAGAAAACAGAGAAGAAGAAGAAGAAGAGAGAATGAGAGAGAGAGAGATTTGAGATAAGACTCTATTCATTCAACGATGAGCTGGTTACAGGGCAAACCACCCTTTTACCCTAACGGTCACAAGGGACCGCGAAACGGCAACGTTTCTGGCTCTATACAGCTGGCTAATACACTGCGTTTCATTTAAAACGGTAACAACATAAATTTAAATGAAAGCTTAAAAGGATAACGGTAACCATCCCTTACAATACTTCCCCCTTTTCGAAATCCTTGACCTCAAGGATTGAAGTTTGGAAATTGCTGTTGGAGCTTGTACAAGTTCTCCCAAGTGGCATCTTCTGGGAAGGAGTTTGTCCACTCAACTAGGACCTCAGTCACAGCCCTGTTGCCTTTCTTAACCATTCGCCTCTCCAAGATTTTCACTGGCTCCTTTGCAATAGCTCCATCTACCCCAATGACTAGTAATTCAGATTGCATAGGGTCAGACCCGATATGCTTCTTTAGTTGTGAAACGTGGAACACAGGATGGACCCTCGATCCTGCTGGCAAATTCAACCTGTATGCTACCTTCCCCACCTTGCCATCAATCTGATAAGGGCCAAACCATTTCGGGGCTAGCTTGTGGCATACTCTCCTCTGCACAGAGTGTTGTCTATACGGCTGCAACTTTAAATACACCCAATCTCCCAAATTCAGCTCACACTCAGTCCTTTGTTTATCAGCCTGTTGCTTCATTCTTTCTTGGGCCCTCTTCAAATGGAACTTCATCATTTGCACAGCTGCTTCTCGTTGCTGCAAGCTTCGATCCACCTGAGCAACTGGTGACTCCCCAGCTAGGTAAGGTAAATGTAGACTAGGCTCTTGACCATATAGAGCCATGTGTGGAGTGGTCTTAATTGCTGAGTGATAGGAAGTGTTGTACCACCACTCAGCAAGGTACAACCAAGAGCTCCATTCCATTGGCCTCTCCCCTGTCATGCACCTAAGGTAGGTTTCCAAGCTTTGATTCACTCTTTCAGTTTGACCGTCAGTTTCCGGGTGATAAGCTGTGGATGGAATGATCACCACACCTAGTTTCAGAAACAGTTCCCTCCAAAAGATGCTCATGAAAACCCTGTCTCTATCACATACAATGGTTTCTGGTAAGCCATGTAGTTTAAACACATGCTCCATGAACACTTGAGCAACATCCAATGCAGTGTAGGGGTGAGCCATAGCAATAAAGTGTCCATACTTGGTTAGTCTATCCACCACCACAAAAACAACTTCCTTACCTTGAGATTTTGGAAGGCCCTCTATAAAATCCATGCTGATACCTGCCCAAGCTTTCTCAGGAATTGGCAAAGGTTGGAGTAGGCCTCTAGGATGCTGAAGATCATGCTTATTCTGTTGACACACCTCACACCCTCTCACAAATCTTTTCATGTCCTTCCTCAAACCCTTCCAGTACACCACTGCTGTTGCTCTCTTGGTGGAAGCATGAACCCCAGAATGCCCTCCCATAGGGCTACCATGAAAGAATTTTAGGATCTCAGACCTCAATCCATCATCCTTGCCCACCATCAGTTTCCCCTTTCTCCTGAGTCTCTGACCATCCCAAGAATACTTCCCCTGTAAGCCATTCCCTTGTTCCAATTCAGCTATCAGCTTTTGCAACTTGTCATCACATTTCCAAGATTCAACAATTTTGCCCAAGGTGTCAGTAGTGGATGCACTCACTGTGAGTGGAGTACATTCAGCAAATGGAGGATTCCTAGACAACACATCAGCTACCTTGTTATGAATTCCTTTTCTATAGCACACTTCATAGTCAAATCCATCATTTTGACCACCCATTTTTGTTGGGAAGGGGTGATGGCCTGTTGGTTGGTTAAAAATCTCAGACTTTGGTGATCTGTCTTAATTCTGAAGTGCCTCCCCAAGAGGTAAGCAAACCACTTCTTCACTGCTAGTAACACTGCAAGCATCTCCTTATCATAGATAGATAGGGCCTGATGTCGTACCCCCAAGCCCTTGCTAAAAAATGCCAAAGGCTTACCTTTCTGTACTAAAACAACACCCACTCCCAATGCAGAAGCATCAGCCTCCACTGTGAACACCTCCTTGAAGTCTGGTAAAGCAAGAATTGGAGCAGTATGAACAGATCTCCTCAAAGATTCAAAAGCCTGTTGCTGATCTTCTCCCCATTTCCAAGCACCCTTCTTCAATAGATCAGTAAGAGGTTTAGCCATGGTACCATACCCCTTGATGAACCTTCTGTAATATCCTGAGAGCCCCAAAAAACCCCTTAATTCCTTAACAGATGTAGGTGTAGGCCAATTGGAAATACAATTGACTTTATCTTGTTCCATGGAGATGTGGCCATTGCAAATTACATAACCCAAGTATTCCACCTGCTTAGCTCCAAAGCAACACTTGCTTTGCTTGGCAAACAAGGTATGGCTCCTGAGGACTTCAAGCACTTCTCTCAAATGCCCCAAGTGTTCTTCCCAACTGTTTGAATACACCAGTATATCATCCAAGAACACCAACACATATTTCCTCAATAGATGCTTAAATATTTTGTTCATCAAGCTCTGAAAAGTTGCTGGGGCATTGGTAAGGCCAAATGGCATAACCAAGAACTCATAGTGCCCCTCATGAGTCTTGAATGCTGTTTTGGAAATGTCAGGCTCCCACATCCTAATATGATGATATCCAGATCTGAGGTCAAGCTTAGAGAAAAATTTAGCCTCCCCTAACTCATCCAATAGTTCTTCAATAATGGGCATTGGGAACTTGTCCTTAACTGTGAGCTGATTAAGTCTTCTGTAGTCCACACACATCCTCCAACTCCCATCTTTCTTCTTCACCATAACTATAGGAGAAGAAAAAGAACTGTTGCTATCTCGAATTACCCCAGTGTCCAACAACTCTTTGGTCATCTGCTCTATAGCATCTTTCAGATAAACAGGGTACCTGTAGGGAGGGATCTTCACCACAACATGCTCATCCAGCAATGGAATCTTATGCTCTTGTCCCTTGATAAGTGGTAGCCCATTTAGATCTCTAAACACATCCCCAAACTCCTCCAACAATTGCTGCAGATCCTCAGAATTCTTTTCCTTCCCCAACTGCATATCAAATTGAGAGTTCATCACCAAGCAAGCAGTGTAAGGGCCATCTACTGATCTCAGCAATTTCAGACAGGTCTTGGCCTCCATGTCACTCACTGGCTTTGGATGCAACCCTACCAACTTCTTGGTTACCCTCTGTTGCTCGAAGACCATAGTCAAGGTCTCAAAATTCCATTGAATTTGGCCCAACGTAGCAAGCCATTGAACCCCAAGCACCACATCACAAGTTTTCAGGAGCAATACAAAGAAATCAGTGGTAAACTTGTAATCACCTGTGCTCCAGTGTACTTCCCTGCACCATCCTACTGTTTCCAATTCCCCTCCATCGGCCACAATCACCCTCACAGTATTTCTTTGTTCCAGGGTTAGTCCACACTTCTTGGCTACTGGATAATTAAGGAAGTTATGAGTACTTCCTGAATCTACCAATGCCACAAAATCTAGGCCTCCTACTGAAATTCTTATCCTCATGTTGGCACAACCAAACATTCCCCACATTGCCTGCAAAGATAGCACAGGTTTCTTAGTTCTTCCCATCCCTGCAGCTTCTACATTCTCTTCCTCACAATCTAAAAAGACCTCCCCATCCCCTTCATCCTCTACACCCTCCACAGTAATCTGATACAATTGGGACTTCCCAGCACATTTATGGCCAGGGGTGTACTTCGCAGAGCACCAAAAACACAACCCTCTTCTTCGCCTATCCTCTATTTCTGCTGATGACACAGTCTTTCCCACACTCTTGGAACCAAACGCACTAGGAGCCCTCGATGATGAAGGTTGAGTAGACAGTGGTGAGACACTGCGAGAACTATGGGCAGTACTGGGGGCACTAAAAGAGGTGCGTGGCAAAATGTTGGGTGGCTTTGTCGGGGTGGGTAAAACAGGTAATGCCGTGTTGCGGGGAAGGGTCACTGAAGCGTTCTTTTTCGAACCAGGGAAAAAGATCGCTTCCAAATGTTTCGCCATGTTATAAGCATCAGAAAAGGTAGCAGGTTGTAACAATTTAAGGAACTGAGAGATTTCTAACCTGAGCTGGTTTTTAAACACGCTGAGCACATACTCGTCTGGCAACTGGACTTGATTCAATAGATGCACAAAATCCTCATAAAACTGGTCCACCGAGTCAGTTTGTCTGAGAGCTACAAGTTCAGCGAACGGATCCTCGAATCCTTCCGGGGCAAAACGTTCTTGTAACAGCTTCAAGTATTGATCCCAACTGAACTGATGTAGACTACGGTTGTTCTTGGTGATGAACTGATGCCACTGCAGAGCCCTTCCTTCCCAATGGAGCATAACCAAACGGATTTTGCATTCCTCAGGGACCCTCTCTGCTTCGAAGAACTGTTCCAGCTTCATCAACCATCCCTTAAAATCATTGCCATCGAATTTAGGACACAACAAACGGTACGCGAAGTTCTGTATCACTGGGGCACCTTCCCTCTGCGTGTTTCCCCTAATCCCAGAAGCGTCCTTATCCACTCCTCCTGACGGCTCATCCTCCTCCACCAAAATCGTGTTCTCTAACGGTTGTTGGCCCGAGGAATTCGCTGATTTGGTGCTTGGGTGAGGACCCAAAATACCCTTATCTGCCTCTGCCGTTTCCGGAGCTGGGATCGCCGTCGATTCAGGGGTTACTGACTTCCCCAATGCGATGCCTATCAATTTCTGCAGTTCGGACAAGATCGCAGTACGCATCTCAGACATCCGCTCCTCCATTTTCGAATCCAATCGAACAATATCATCCTTAACTATGGAGATCTCCGCTTGCAGCCTGGTTGTCTCCTGTTGCCACTGGGGCTCTTCTGAAGCTGGATCCGTCAGACCCGGATCTGTCTGCTGCGCGTTGAGTGCGTTTTGGGCTGTCTGGCCTCGAGTTCGAACGCCTTCAACCACCTTCCCCTCGATCGAACGAGAGCTCTGATACCTTTGTGACTAACCAACTAATCGAACCGGTAAATCAATGAAATGAATCAGAAAACAGAGAAGAAGAAGAAGAAGAGAGAATGAGAGAGAGAGAGAGATTTGAGATAAGACTCTATTCATTCAACGATGAGCTGGTTACAGGGCAAACCACCCTTTTACCCTAACGGTCACAAGGGACCGCGAAACGGCAACGTTTCTGGCTCTATACAGCTGGCTAATACGTCGCGTTTCATTTAAAACGATAACAACAGAAATTTAAATGAAAGCTTAAAAGGATAACAGTAACCATCCCTTACAGATTGCCGGAGACTTTTAAGTTTTAACAACTCATTCTTCTACATTCTAAAGGTACTGAATTTTCTTCTTTTCTCTTTAATCTATATGTTCATTGTTTTAATTTATTGATATACGTGGTTGTCTTCAAAGGATTCTTGAACCTGTTAAATTTAAATTTTGTGGATGTGTTCTTTGTGTTTTGTCCCTTTATATAGTATTCTGAAATCGTGGTTTCATAAATGGGTAATTGTTCTATACACAAGCGCTTGTGGAAACTTTTTTACACAAGCGCTTGTGGAAACTTTTTTACACAAGCGCCTTAGTTTTAGGGGTTAAGGACTTCGTTTAGGGTTTAAAATTTAGGGGTATAAGTATAGTAGTTTTGAATTTAGGGATTGTTGATAGAATTTTAGGTTTAGGGTTAAAATTTAGGGTTTATAGGTTAAAACCTAAATCCCCACCCATATTACCCTAAAACTAAACCCTAACCCTAAACTCTAAATTCTAACCCTAATTCCTAAATTCTAAACATAAACCCTAAATTCTAAACCTTTACACTAAAACCCCTAAACTCTAAACCTTAAACACTAACCCTAAACCCTATAATTGAGGCGCTTGTGGAAATAAAAACTTTCCACCGCCAGTGTATAGGATATTAATCCTTCATAAATATGTTTCAAATATCTATATGAATAAATTATTCAAGAAAACCCAATATCCACGTCAAGCTAAGTGTAATTTTAAATTTTTGTCGATTACTTAGAAAAGAAAGTCTTACGTTACACGTGTTATCATAAATGTTAATAACTTATTATATATCTAAATTCTAAATTAAAAATAATAATATCAATTTGAAATATATATATGCGCGCGCGCGTTTTCTACTTTTCTTTCTACGTATTCACAAATCACAATTCTAACTTTTTTCTATTTAATGCATATTAATGTTAAAATTAGTTTATATTTGTTTGAATTTTCATATGATAAACTGCCCAGTTTTGGTTTGTATAAATATGTTTAAATGAGATTCAATAAGCAACCGGTAGGTATCTAATATGGTATGACTGAGCTGCGTAGCTTTTAGTATTGAAATAGGTGGAAATAAGTGGCATTTATGTTAGAAACAGTAGCCCAGTTTTTAGATACATGTATACTTACTAGTTTCTTTTTCATGGCTTATTTATTCTTGTGTTAACTTAAATCCTCATTTTTTGTTTAGGCAGCTATGAGATTAGATGGTAATGCATCTGAGGTACAAGATGATACTAACATTGTTGTACCAGAACTACAAAGTTCTTCAAAGAGACGAAGAAAGGTTTGGAATCATTTTCTTAAGCTTAATCCAATTGAGACTAAGGATGGAAAAAAAGGCACTTTACAAATATTGCAAAATTTTCTCCTTCGTGTCTAACTCACATTATGGAACCTCCAATATGCAAAAACATCTTAAAAAATGTAAATACTATTTTGCATATAAGGATAATTTGGAGAAGAATTAAAAGATAATGTTTACGATCAAAAGGTTTATAGAGAGTTGGTAGCTAAAACTATTATAATGCATGGATATGCTTTTTCATGGGTTGAACACGAAGGTAATAGAAAAATTCATGCATATTTGAACAATCAAGTTCGTAGTATATGTAGAAACACTGCAAAAGCTGATTGTTTGAAATTGCATAGAAATTTAAAAATTAAATTAAAAGAAACTCTTCTGAATGTCTCTGGTCGTATTTCTTTGACTTGTAATATGTGGACATCTTGTCAAACTGAGGGATATTTGTATTTGATAGCTCATTATGTAGATGCTAATTGGAAGTTAAACAGTAGAGTTTTAAACTTCTGTCACATTGATTCACCACACATTATAAGTACTATGTATAGTGTTTTGCTAGACTTGCTTCGGGATTGGAGTATTGATTATAAGATTTTTTCTATCACATTAGACAATGCTTCCAGTAATGATAAAATGCAAGACTATTTGAAGAAAACTCTTCATGCTTGAGGCTTAGTTTAAAAAAGCGCGCCTAGGCGCTAGGCGCAACCAGTCGAGAAAGAAAATGCCTCTGACAGTGAAGGCGAAGCGAGATACGCTAAGCACAGCTGGGCGCAAAAAATCGACATTTTTTGGCAAGCGGTAGGCGTGGCGCTTCCAGCGCTTTGTGAAATAAAAGAAAAACACACATATATTTTAAACCACCCGGTACCCTTACCCCAACTTACAAGATCGTATTTGTTGAAAATGGGGAATAAAACCCTAGCCTAACTTTTCCAGGTACATGTTCCTTCTCCTTCCCCTCTTTGTTTTTCAATCTTCCGACTCTTCTTCTTCTTCTTCTTCTTCTACTTCTTCATTTTTTATTTCATCTCATCTCATCTCATCTCCATTTCTCCATCAGAATCATAAACTATTGAACATGGTTTCTTTTCTTTTTCTTTTTGGTAACGATTCTTTCTAAATGTTACTGTTGAACAAAGTGTGAGTGAGACACGTGTGACTATGGTCGGTTGTCATTGTTTTTAGGCTTTGAGTTAATCACTTTTTGGTATTTTCTATCTATATTATTAAGTATATATATATATATATTTTAATTGAATTACTAAGAATATTTTAATTTTTAATATTTTGTAATAATTGATTACGATTAATTTTTATAGATGCATTGTAATTGTAATTTTGTTTATAAATTATATTGTAACACCTGGGTTTGGGGGTCGGTGAATTAAATAATTAAAATAATGTTTTGGGTTTTGTTTTCAAATTAATTAGTTGTGTTGGACATACTTTAAAATTAAACCCCAAATAGCCATGGATTTCATATTATGGTAATAACCCATTTTCATTAAAGGTAAAAATGACTTTTGGCTTTAAAAACAAAACAAAACAAAACAATAAAAGTGTTTTTTTCATCATCTTCTTCCCCCTTCTCTTCTAAATTCCACGACAAGTTCTCCCCTTCCCCTCAAGGTACTATTCCATCACTTCCTTGCTTCATCTTTGAAGATTTTTGAAAGGTAAATATGTTTTTGAGTTGTCCTCATCTTCCCCTTCATGTCTATACCTTTAGTTTTCATTAAAACCCATTGTATTACATTTTGAAGTTTTTGGGTTTTGAGATAAAAATGATAACTTTGATAGCTTTTAGTTGAGCTTTTGATTTGTTGTTGTTAGATAAGTTATTTACTATCCAAAAGGTCCAACAAACCTAATTTTTATAAGGTTTTATAATGATTTTTGGATATGGTTTATTGGGGGTTTTAGATGGGTTTAAAGATGGGTTATGGGGCTGTTTAGTATTGGGAATTGATGGTTGATGGTTGTATGATGTTTAGGGGCTATTTTGTAAGCTATTAGGCGTGTTAAAAGTGTTGGAAACATTCGTTCTTTGTTGAGTTTGTGGGCTGCTCGAAAATGGTGTTTTGAGAGTGTTTTTGGGTCGAATATATGCTTGAATTGTGTTATGGGTTTGCAGCGAGTTTTGGTGACTGATTGTGGATGTTTTTCTTGTTTTGAATTGTTTAGAGACAAGGAATTGTGTTGGTGAAGCCTCACATTCGAATCCGGAACCGTTGGGAGCTTGATCGGTTGTTTGCTTATGTTTGGAAAGTCCGGTGAGTGGTTAATGATTTCAACTTGGTTTAATTGGTTTTCAAACGTTGGTTCAAGCATGTGGACCTAGGTCAGGCTTGGTAAACCCGCCTAGAGTTGGGATTAGATTGGTAGTCTAATCTCAAGCTTAGTTTAGAAGACTTTGGTTGAACTTCTAAATGTTGTGTTATGCCACTTGTTCCATATTTATTTGTGATTTATGTTGTTATGTATATTGTGATATACATGTGTATTGAGGCATGATGTTTGATGCATGGTGATATCCATGTGATTGTTGAATGTGGTTTGTGCATGATGGTAAATCATGGTGAGTACGTGCTAAGCACGGAAATTGGTAAGAAAGTTGTGAGGTTGATCAATGAAATGTGTTAATATTGGCACTAGTATGCTTGGGTACAAATGATCGATCATTAGGTTTTTTAGTGTGCACACAAGGGTCGAAATGCGCGCGTGGTCTTGGTGATGGTAGTCATCAAGATGTAGTACGGGTACGCCCAGAAATCTTTATTTATATGTTAGTCGGTGATGAGTGGAATCCCATCGACGGGGCGTGAGGATGAGTGGAATCCTCTCCGCGTGAAACGATGATGAATGTAATCACACCGTAAGGTAATGGTTGTGTTGTTGGATGTGAGTTCCAACTGTTGTTATCCGCGTATTCGGGTCATAGCTAGGTGCCAATATGTATTGTTAAATGAGTTTCCGTATGGTTGTGTTTATGGACATGTTGAGCATGGCATGATATTTGACATTATGTTCATGCATCATATATATTGACTCTTGTGGCTTCGAAGGTAAGGAAACATGCATTCTTCCTTGGTTGTGTTGCTCGTGCTTGGACCCTGCATTGTCGAGGTTTGTTTTATGAGCTTACCCTCACTAAGCTTTATGCTTACGCTCTCTTTTGTTCGATAATGCAGATCCTTAGTTTGTGGGTTGCTTGTGCAAGGAGAAGGACTCCAAGTGTGCTATCTTAGCCTTTAAGTATGGACTTTTAAGTAATTGATGTAATAGTTAAGCAATGGGGATTTGTGTTCTTGTTTGTGTTAGGAGCTTGTTTAGACTCTCTTGATATGTTTACGTTCTGTTTATGGCTTGCTTATGCCTTGTATGTTGGCCTTGTGCCCCTATCATGAGTGCTTATGTGTCTTGTTTCTAAGGCATGGAACCTTAAAATACAATGTATGTCTCTTCTTGATGAATGCTTGATCCCTTTGAATGTATGCCCTTATAATGTATGTTATGTGTTTTGAGCATGCTTGTAATAGGGTGTATGCCTCTAGAGTTGTGTATGCATGTTGTGCGTTGCTTCTTGAAGTTGTTGGGGGTCGTTTGGGATCGTTTAGAGATGTTCAAAACTGGTTTTGGGAACTCACTGGTTACAGGCGTTTTGGAACGGTTCAGTCTGTTTCGGAACGAGTGTGGTTCCAGGGACACCCGTATCGGAACGCGTTTCGGTATGGTTTATCTACTGTGAACCCCTACTCTGATACGGGTATTGAAACATTTTGGCTACTGTGAGTGTCTATTCCGGAACATGTTTCGGAACGTCTAGGAGAAATGGACCCCTGTTCCAAAACGGGGTGGATGCGTTTCGGTGTGGGTGCTTGGCTTTTTAAACTGGGTCCCGTGTTTCGAAACTTGCAAGCCTGTTTTGAAACACATGCCTGAAAATTGGGCTTTTGACATCTCTAAAGGTTCTCAAGTGTTGGGCTTAGGCCCTGTTTGATGGTAGTCTTTTTGTGAGTCTCGTTAGTAATCGTTTATGTGTGGTTTGGGTCGTGTATGCAAGAAACCGTATTAACTTGACATTTGATAAATTTAATTTATCTTATGCTCTTGTCTTGTCCCATCCTTGTTTTCCGTTGCAGTTTGTCTCACATAGGACTAACTAAACATCTAGACAAGATAAATAATGAAAAAGTTTTCTCGGATTGTTAACCGAAGTGGAGCCCTAATGGGTTTCGCCTCGATTTTCCCCTTGTAACCCGCTCGGACCAGTCAGTCATCCGGACCGGGACGATGGGGGTTACACTTGTTGGTATCAGAGCATGAGGTTTCTGAGACCTCGGGCAGGTAAGTGAGGTAAGTTAAATTCTTGTATTGCAATTGCACGGTGTTTGCTTTTCATGTAAGTATGCCTTGATGTTTGCTTATTTGATCATACATGTGTGTTGTTTGAAGCATGTTGAGTAGAGTCCCATTGCTTCTATTACATCAGAAAAACGATTTTTAAGTGAGGGAAACATACTTGAGCCACTTGGACCCTTGCCCTTGCTAACCCTATCTTGTATGTTGTTGTGGTTGTAGTTGTTATCTGTAAGCTGCTATGTCGAGGCCTAAAGGTAGACCCGGGTTGGTTCGTCAGAAACCCCGTGTTTCGGCTCCTGTTAATGAGCCGGTGGTTGGGGTAGAGACTCCTGTGGAAGAGCCTGCTTTTGGAGTCGGAGCTCCTCCACCACCACCACCTCCTCAGCCTGATGTGGAAGGCGAGGTTGGAGCTGAGGGAGCGAGACCTCAGGTTGGCCAGGGTGGCCAAGGTTCTGCAGGGATAGACATGGCTCCGCTACTTTAGGCTATAGCGGGAGCGTTTCATGCTGTAGTAGCCGAAGCTCAGGTTGCAGCTCAGCCAAGAGGAGATGATGCTAGCTTACCTTTAGAGAGGCTTCGTAGCCTCGGAGAAGATGAGTTTGGAGGATCTACACCAGAGAGATCAGAGTTGTGGCTAGAGAAGACGGTTCGTATTCTAGCTCATATGGGATGTGATGCCTACACCTGGTGGGTCACCATTACTACCGGCGTGCCTCAGGCCGAGATCAGTTGGGATTTCTTTGAGACTGCTTTCAGAAAGAGGTATTTGGGCCTGAGATATTTAGATGAGAAGAAGAGGGATTTTATAGCTCTTGTACAGAGAGACGCATCAGTGACAGATTATGAGATCCGCTTTGTCCGACTGAGTCAGTATGCTCCGGAGTTGGTTCCTACTGAGAGGGGTCATTGTGATCGGTTCAGGTATGGACTTCACGAGGAGGTCAAGAGGTGCACCTTGTCTACTGATTATTCTGATTTTTGATGTCTTGGTTGCCAGGGCCAAGAACATCGAGCATAGCTTGGGGCTGACCAAGCGTTCGGGAGGATCCAGTTCAGGGAAGAGGCACAACAACTTTGATCGTGGTGATGCCAAGAGGCACTGGGGCAGTGGACAACAGTTTGATCATAGACGTGGCGGTGGCCACCATGGTAGAGGCCATTAGGGCCAGAGAGCTGGAAGGCGTTTGCCCGAGTGTGCCCGATGTGGGAGACATCATTCAGGAGAGTGTTGGGGGAACTATCATGCTTGCTGGAACTGTGGATCGAGAGACAACTTCAGGAGAGAGTGTCCGCATCAGGCGACACAAGCTCCTACGAGAGCGATCGACTATCAAAGAGGCCGTGGGCGCGGTCGTGGTTACTTCCAGCCGAGGGCTGATGCACCTAGGGTAGAGGCATCAAGGAATCTTGCTCATTTAGTGGCATTCAGCCAGAGGCCAGTGGACCAGCTAGAGTCTACGCACAGAGAGAAGCAGAGAATGACACAGATGTGATAGCAGGTAATTTCGAGTTACAGTCCATGTCTTTGCTTTCCTTAGTCGATTCGGGTTCCACGCATTCTTATATTTTGAGTGAGCATGCAAAGAGGTTAGACATACCTGTTGAGATCTTAGATGTAGGGATGCATGTGACTAGTTCCTTTGGTGAGACAATTGTAGTTAGATGGATGTATAGGAGGTGTCCGTTGAAGATTCAGGGTCGTGTTTCCTGTTGATATGATGGAGCTTCCGTTTTACGGTTTTGATATCATTTTGGGTATAGATTGGCTGGTTGAACACAGAGCTAGTGTAGATTTTGTGTAAAACCTATGTTTGATTTTGATATAATTAAATTGATAAGGATCAAATTGAAAACTTGAAATTGATTTCTAAGTCCCCTTAATAAGTTTTGAATCACCAACACTTTAAAACTAATTTGAAAAACTCAAACTCCAAATATTTTCTAAGTGTTCCAAGGCCAAACTATTGAAAATCGTCCAGGTGTATCGATACACTTCCAGTCGTATCGATACCTTTTTTACAAAGTTGGCTACTGTAATGACGCGTTTCGATACGCTCTTAACTGTATCGAAACAGCGTATCGAAACAGATTCCATATGTATCGATACGCCCCTCTGTAAAAACTGAAGGAGTTTGAATGGTGTACTGATACGGCTTCACCCGTATCGATACAATTTTAAATGAATTTTTAATTTGAAGTGTTTTAAATGTATTCGACCGTTGGTGTCAGTTGTTAGGTAACTAACATTTAAAGAAGAAGTTGACTCGTATCGATACAGTAAACCCTCTATCAAAACAGAAACCTCCATTGAGCTAAGTTGAGAAAAAGGTATCGATACGGTCTTATCTGTTTCGATACACTCCCTGTCCCATACCGATACGCCTACGTGTGTTTCGATACCCCCTCTTTATTATGTACAATGGCTCTTTCTTTTTTGAGATAGGTATCGATACGGCTCCCCGTGTACCGATACGGATAGCTGCAGGAGTGCATTTATGGTGGAAAGAGAGGGTCCCAACGGCTCTATTCAATTCCCTAACCACCCAAACGGCTAGAATTGATAGAGGAGGTATAAATTGAAGCTCTTTGAAGACCAAAAACAACTATTGCATTAAAGACAAATATTCAAGCAAAAATCCAACCTCAAGTGTGCCTAATTTCCAATTTGGAAGAATAGGATGCGCCTCTTCATCAAGTCCAATGATTACTTGGTGTGGGATGTCATTGAAGATGGTCCTTACATTCCATTGAAGCAAGACAATGAAGGAAATATGGTTTTGAAGAAAAAGATAGAGATGAGTGAAGATGAAAGGAAGAAGATTCAAATAAATGACAAAGCTCTTCACATGCTCTTTTGCTCCTTTGGACCCGACATCTATTCCAAAGTCTCATCCATTGAGAGTGCCAAGGAAGTATGGGATACTCTTGAGACCACCTATGAAGGAACCAATGATGTGAAGGAAACCAAGATTGGAATTCTCAATCTTAGCTATGAGAATTTCAAGATGGAGTCCGAAAAAACGGTGTCCAAGATGTTTGATCGCTTCTCAACCATTGTCAATGAGCTCAAAGGATTTGGAGAGACTATTTCGGAAGACAAGCTTGTCCGGAAGCTACTTTACTCACTTCCCGAATCTTGGGATGGGAAGAGAATCGTCATCATATAGGCCAAGAACTTGAAGACTCTAAAACTTGATGAGCTAGTGGGTTCTCTCCTTAGTCATGAGATTATGAAGCAAGGAAGGGAAGAAGAGAAGAAGAAGGAAGAGAAGAGAGTAGAGAAGCTAGAGGTGGAAAAGAAGAAGAAAATGGGAATAGCTCTCAAAGCTTCATTACTTGAGGAAAGCTCTTCTAGTGAGGAGGATGACCTTGAAGAATTGGCTATGATAACTAAGAAGTTCTCTCGATTCATGAGGTCCAACTGTGGAAGAAAAATTCAAAGAAAGATGGACTTCAAAGGTAAAAACAAAGATGAAGCAAGGGATCAAATCATTTTCTTTGAGTGCAATAAACCGGACAACATTCGTTCGGAGTGCCCTCAACTCAAGAAGAAGGGCTTTGAGAAGAAAAAGAAGCTCAAAGCCAAGCTTGCTACTTGGAGTGATAAGGAGTCATCCGAGGATGAAGAACAAGAAGTGGCCAACCTTTGCCTCATTGCACTTGAGGAAGATTCCTCCATGGTAACCTCTAACTCATCATCTTTAGATTTTACATATGATGAATTAAATGATGCATATGATGAGTTGCAAGAGGTCTATGATGAATTAGTTGAGAAATACAAAGAGTCGGTCATTAGGAATAAGAAAATTATTTCAGTATTAAAAGATAAAAATGACTCTTTTTCTCAAGCTAATTTAAAATTCGAGAAAAAAGATTTTAGGGTTGAAAGATGAACTAAAATTCTTCCAAGATGAAAATGTTAACCTTAATAATCTTATTTCTCAATGCAATAGTGAACACCAAAAGGTGTTAGGTGAGCTTAACAAGCTCAAAGAGTCTTTTAAAATTGTTGGTAGTGTAAAGCATGAAATAGGTGAATCTTCTAAAACAAACCAACCTAAGAAAAAGACTAATAACTACAAACAAAGTAGCTTTCCTAGACATAGTAGAACTAAAAGGATTAGAAGTGTATGGGTTCTTAAGGAACTTGTAAAATCTAATAACATTGTTGCTATGACACATTGGATTCCTAAGGGAACCAAGTTATTGAGAGCTAACACTCGTGGACCCAAAATGATTTGGGTACCAAAAACAAAAGTTTAATATCTTTGTTTGTAGGGGGAACATTGCTACAAGGCCAAAGCACAAAGTCAAAACTCATGATACCTTGATAGTGGATGCTCGAGGCATATGACCGGAGACAAGAGTAGATTCATGGATCTAAAGCCAAAAAGTGGAGGAGTGGTGACATTTGGTGACAACTCTAAAGGCCACATTAAAGGTATTGGCTCCATAGGTAATCACTCTACTATTCTTATTGAAAATGTCTTGTATGTCGATGGTCTTAAACATAATTTATTGAGCATAAGCCAATTGTGTGACAAAGGATTTAATGTTTTATTTGATAAAAATGGATGCAAAATAGTTGACATTAAATCTAATAACATTATGCTCATAGGTCATCGCATAGGTAACATTTACATGGTGCATCTAGATGACATACATACATCCCATGCATGTTTAGTAGCTCAAAATGAAAATGATGCATGGTTGTGGCATAGGAAACTAGGACATGCTAGCATTAGTGTTTTAGAAAAAAATAGTTTCCCTTGATCTAGTTAGAGGTTTACCCAAGATTAAGTTCTTAAATGATAAAATTTGTGATGCATGCTCTAAGGGTAAACAACATAAATCATCCTTTAAATCCCTTGATCTAGTTAGAGGTTTACCCAATTAAACTTCTATCTACATGGGATAGTTTAAGAGATTTCCTTCATGCGAAGGAAAGCTAAATAGGCAAAAGAATTTATAATAGCAAAATAAAGGAAAATGAGGTAAAAACTTACCGAAAGTCTCAAGCAAGCACCTAACCACTTGTTATCTTCATCATCTTCCTCCAAGCTAGCACCTCCATTGGAGAGCAAGCTTTAGCTCAGTTTTTTCCTTGTTTTATTGGTATCAAATCGTTGCTATCGATCGGGTAAGCTGTAACGCCCCGGTTTTGGGCTTAGAAGTTTTGACCGTTGACCGGTTCGGTCAAAGTGCTGTTCAAATCTAAAAGGGGTGAAATTAGGAAAGCCTAGTTCGGGTTGCATTAAAAATATGGAAAAATGTTCTAAAATCATCTTTTAATATATATAAGTGAACTGTGAAATCAATTTTACAAAATGAGGTTTGGAAGGGTGACATTTTGGCTAGTGACCAAAATGTAATTTTTGAAAGTTGCGTGACTGTTTTAGAAAGGATTGAAACTTTGAATCTTTAAGGAGCTATTTACCCAAAGGGAGTTTCTCCAGATTTTTCTAAGATATTTTAAGGCTTAATTCTGATTTTAAAACATAAGAAAAGAGGAGGGAAACTATTTTGGCTATTTTGTAACTAATTTTCCTATTTTCTCAATTTTCCTTTCTCACATTTTCTCTCAACCCAAACACTTTCTTTCCAGAGAATTTCTTCTGATTTTTTCACCTAAATCTCTCCTTTCAACTCTCTTTTGATTCCTAATCATTACATCAACAAAACCTCACCATTTGCTACTTGATTCTTCAAGCTTTTTGGCTCTAAAAGAGGAGAAACTCAAGTTTGGAGGTAAGAACGTCCTTCTCCTCTAAACTATCAGTTCTTTACTGAAATTCCTAAGTTCTCAATCCTAAATTGATGTTTTATTAAAGGTTTTTAAGTTGTGTGAATGGATCTTAGCTTAGAATGCAAGATTTGGTGATTTTTGATGAATTTTCGTTGGATCTGTTAAAGCAGTGATTTGAGATGTGTTTTTGATGATTAATGAATGTTAATTTGATAAGGAATTGAGTTTTGATTAATGCAATCCCGGATAGGGTGAATTTTCTAAGTTTAGCTTGTGATTCTTGATTGTTTTTGAGGTGATCTTGTGGATCTGATGTTGCTGGAGGTATAAGGATGTTGTTAGGTTCTTTTTAGATGTTAAATGATGTTAAAGGATGTTTGGTTTTGATGGTTTATGGCTGGGCTTTGTTGAGAAGTGGTTTGGATGCATTTTCGGTTGTGCTTGGTGGTCGAAAATGGAGTGTGGATGAGAGCAGCGAGTTTAGGTGCTTTCATTGAAGCTATTAATGCATGATGATGCATTAATCCTCTGCTTTGATGTGTTTAAAACAGGGGAGTCATCTTTGGATCCAAGTGGTGGTGATCCGGAGGCTTGATTTGTGCTTCGGCAAGAGGCGAAGTGGAATCGGTGAGTGAAATTGGGTTTTCGGCTTTGAAACCAATGTCTTGGGAGCTTAGTTTAAGTCTAAACAACTTTGCTAAGCTCAAGTGTAAGTTTTCGGAAAAACTCTTTAGTGGTGGCCATGGTTTGATTGTTGTGCAATGTGGTTTATTGCATGTTTTAAATTCTGTTTTGAAAGCATGATTTAGCATGATTAATGCTGCTTTTGTAAGCCATATGTTGAAGGAAGCTCAAGGTAAGAGTTCCTTGTTTTCGAGCATTGTTAAAATGCGGTTTGATGCTTATAAATGCATGATGAATATGGCTTGGTTTAATGCTTTAAAACAGTGGACAATTTGATGATAATGATGTATATTGGCAAGTGATGTTTTAAAAAAATGGTTAAGGTCACTAAGGTGGTTTAAAGTCCTTGAGTGAGCCTTGTTACTTAAGAACATCAAGGTGTTTAAAAGTCCTTAGATGGTTCTTGTTAAGGACACAAAGGTGTTTAAAAGTCCTTGTGTGGTCCTTGCCATGGTGTTTAAAAGTCCATGGGCCAAGGTGTTTAAAAGTCCTTGGGGCCAAGGTGGTTAAAAGTCCTTGGGGTGAAACTTGTAATGGGCACAAAGGTGGTTAAAATTCCTTGTGTGGTCCTTTCCATGGTGTTTAAAAGTCCATGGGGCCAAGGTGTTTAAAAGTCCTTGGGGCCAAGGTGTTTAAAAGTCCTTGGGAAGAACACAAAGGTGGTTAAAAGTCCTTATGTGGTTCTTGAGAATTATAATATCACAATGGTGTTTAAAAGTCCATGTGTGAATATTATGTTGATCTTGTTTTAAAAGATGAAACTTATCACTTGTGGCCAATTTGACATGAATTGATATGGAAGCATGTTTTGCTTGTTAAAGAATGCTATGAGCATGAATATATGATGTTTTGAAGTATGATTTATAAAGTGTTTTACAAATGCATTATTGAATGGTTTTCAAGAGCATTCCTCACTAAGCTTTTGCTTACGCTCTCTTTCGTTTTCTTAAACCAATAATGCAGATCATTAAGGTACTTTGAGGGCAGCAAGGAAGGCAAGCAATCAAGTGGGATTAAGCTCAAAGTATGAAAAGGTTTTCTTAAACGCAATTTTAGCTTTTGATAATTTGGCAATGGGGGACCTATGTGTATGTTTTGGGAGATGTTTTGAACTCCCTAAGTATGTTAAATGTTGCTGAGAACATGCTGGATTTGTAATTGGTCTTTATTTGCTGGGTCTTGAAGGTTTATGCTTGAGTGGTTAGCTTGAGTAGGAAGCATGCTTTAAAATTGGGGCTTTTCTTATAAGATGATAATATGTTGTTTGGTTGTTGCAAATATGTTTCTTGTATGTTGAATTTCATGCTGGTAAAGTTTGGTAGCAATTGGAGCATGTATGGTTGATCAATTGCATGTTTTAGGAAGCCTTATGCTGCAATCTGTGCAGGGTGTTTCGAAACAGAGGCTACCGTTTCGGAACGGGTGCCTTGAATGAACCCAGGCGTCCGAAACGGTAGGCACCGTTCCGAAACGGATTGGCCACTGCCAGCCCGCATTTCGGTAAACGTTGCGGAACGGCCCCGTGTTTCGGAACAGGCTCACCCTGTTTCGGAACAGCCGACCGTTGGAGGCTGACAATGGTAGTTAAATGTTTTGGAATGTTTGCATTTTGGTCCCGAATCTTGTTTGTGCAATTGTATGAGTTTGGAATGTCCTTTTGAGCTGAAATTTGCCAGAGAAGCATGAAACCTGATTAATTTCAAGATGGTAACTTTAATTTGGGTTAAGGCCTTATAAATTACAGAATTTACAATTTGGTCCCTAAAGTTGTAAATTGTTCAATTAGGTCCCTGTTTGATCTCTGATGTTTGTGATCTTTGAGTATGTTGTTGTATGATCACCAATAGGGCTAATGAGCATCTAGACAAGAGTAAAAAGAAAAAAAAGGGTCGTTAATCAAGGTTGACTTTCGGGTTTACTTTGGTTTTCCCCGTGTGACTTTCTTAATTCGGGTCAACCGTCTAGGCCGGGTTAAGGGGGTTACATTTGGTGGTATCAGAGCTGAGTTCTCGAGTAATTGGGAATGAATGTGTGCATGATTGATGTATGTATGCCTAGTATGCTTGATTGGTTGAAAGCATGATCAGTGGTTTGAGAATTTGATGCGATTGAGTTGTATGCTGTGATGAAGCATGTTGTGGGTACCCATTGCCAAATCAAAGCTATTGAAATGATGTTGATTTTGAATGAAATTGAGCTTGAATACTTGGATTGCTTACCTTGCTGGGCCTAACTTGTTTTATTTGCATTGTGATTGCATGGTAAAAGTATGGCACCACGTAGAGAGTTGAGAAGTAATGTGCGAGCTACGGCTCCTAATGAGAATGAGAATGAGGAAAATGCGGGTAGTGCTGTGTTACCTCCTCCTCCACCTGGTGGTGGTGGTGCTGAGGGAGGAAGAGCTGAAGCTGCAGCTGGTGCTGGAGCTGCTGGTCCTGAGGTTGGACAGGGGCAAGTTATGCCTGACATGTCAGTGCTGATACAAGCTATTGCTGGAGCTTTTCAAGCTGCAGTAGCTGGAGCTCGAGGAGCTGGGCATCAGGAAGATGCTAGTGTTAGACTACCTCTGGAGCGTTTGCGCAGTCTTGGTGGGACTGAGTTCAGGGGTATGTCTGCTGAAGGTTCTGAAGCTTGGTTAGAGAGTACCAAGAGGATCTTGGGTCAGATGAGCTGCACTGATGTGCAAAAGCTGGGGTGCATTGTATCTTTGCTTCAGGATGATGCTTATACGTGGTGGACGACCACTATTGCTGGGATGGCTGAAGCTGATGTAACCTGGACATTCTTTCAGAATGTGTTTAAGAGGAGATATCTTGGTGTGAGATATCTTGATGAAAAGAAACGTGAGTTCATGTCTCTTACCCAGGGGAGTATGACCGTGGCTGAGTATGAAGTGCAGTTCGTTAGACTCAGTCAGTATGCACCGGAGCTGGTACCTGATGAGCGGGCAAGGTGCGAAAGGTTCCGTTATGGTTTAGTGACGGAGGTGAAGATGTATGTGCTGGCCACTGAGTATGATGATCTTGATGTGTTGGTGGGTCGAGCCAAGGACATTGAGATGAACTTGGGTTTGTCTGCTAAGAGTGCTGGTTCTAGTGCTGGAAAGCGATCAGCTGAGTATAGTTCCAGTGGTGGACGGAACAAGAGGGGACGTGACCAGAGGTATCAGTCCTCAGCTAAGAGAGGTGGTGGTGTACCTGCTAGAGGAGGTAATCCTAGAGCTGATCCGAGCGCTTGTTGGATATGTGGTTCACGTGGTCACATGAAGCGTGACTGTCCTCGTGCTGTGAGGGAGGTGCAAGCTCCTGTTGTGGCAGCTGGTAATGGATGTTGGAATTGTGGATCCGCAGACCACTTGAGGCGAGATTGTCCTATGTTGGCTGGTGGCCAAGTGCGTGCTCCTGTTGTTGCTGCACCGCAGAGAGGTCGTGGGCGCGGCCGTGGTAATTTCCAGCGGAGAGAGGAAGGTGGCCGAGGAGTGGCCCATGTTGTGGCTATTCAGCCTGAAGGTGGTGGTCAAGCGAGGGTGTATGCTCAGCGGGAAGGGAGGAATGACGCAGATGTGATTGCAGGTACCTTCACTTTGCAATCCTTGTCATTACTTTCCTTGATAGATTCTGGATCTACGCATTCATATATTTTGCGTGAGCATGCTGAATTGCTTGGTTTGCCTGTTGAGTCTCTGGATGTTGGTGTTCGTGTCACTAGTTCTTTTGGTGAGACTGTTGTGACTCGAAAGTTGTATAGAAGGTGTCCTTTGGTTGTTCAAGAACATGTCTTTCATGTTGATCTTATGGAGCTGCCTTTCTATGGTTTTGATGTGATCCTTGGTATGGATTGGCTTGCTGAGCATCGTGCTGTAGTGGATTGTGAGAATAAGAGAGTTTCGTTGAAGCTTGCGGATGATTATGAAGTTGTTGTGGTTGGTGAGAATGTGAAGTTTCTTACCAATGTGGTGTCTACGTTGGAGGCGAGCAGGATGCCGAGGCAAGGTTGTGAAGCCTATCTAGCTTTTGTGATGAATCCTAGCTCTAAGGAGTTGAGGGTGCAGGATATCAGAGTTGTGAAGGAGTTTCCTAGTGTGTTTCCTGAGGAGTTGCCTGGTTTACCTCCTAATCGCGAGGTGGAGTTTGGAATTGAGCTGTATGAGAATACAACTCATGTGTCCATTACTCCCTATAGAATGGCACCTAAGGAGCTGAAAGAGCTGAAGACGCAGTTGCAAGAGCTGCTTGATCGTGGTTTCATCCGGCCGAGTGTGTCACCTTGGGGTGCACCGGTCTTGTTTGTGAAGAAGAAGGATGGCACTATGAGGATGTGCATTGATTACCGTCAGCTGAACAAGTTGACTATCAAGAATCGGTATCCTTTGCCGAGGATTGATGATCTCTTTGATCAATTTCGGGGAGCAGCTGTGTTCTCTAATATTGACTTGAGGTCAGGGTATTATCAGTTAAAGGTGAAGGATGTGGATGTGCCTAAGACAGCTTTCAGGACAAGGTATGGGCATTATGAGTTCCTTGTGATGCCGTTTGGTTTGACAAATGCTCCTGCTGCTTTAATGGACATGATGAACCGTGTGTTTCATGAGTACCTGGACAAGTTCGTTGTGGTATTCATTGATGATATCCTCGTGTACTCGCGTACTGAGGAGGAGCATGAAGAGCATTTGAGGATTGTTTTGCAAGCTTTGTTGGAGAATCAGCTTTATGCTAAGCTGAGCAAGTGTGAGTTTTGGCTTAAGGAGGTGGTGTTCCTTGGACATGTAGTCTCTGCTGAGGGGATTCGTGTTGATCCTCAGAAGAAGCGGTGATGAATTGGAAGGTTCCTAAGTCTGTTCATGAGGTTCGTAGTTTCCTTGGTTTGGCGGGATACTACCGGAGGTTTGTGGATGGGTTTTCTAAGGTTGCTGCACCTTTGACGAAGCTGTTACAGAAGGATGTTAAGTATGAATGGACGGAAGCGAGACAGCAGGCTTTTGAGAAGCTTAAGTTGGCCTTGACGCAAGCTCCTATCTTGGTTCAGCCTGAATCAGGGAAAGAGTTTGTAGTCTATAGTGATGCATCCTATGTTGGTTTGGGGTGTGTGCTGATGCAAGAGGGTAAGGTTGTGGCTTATGCGTCGCGGCAGTTGAAGGTGCATGAGCGCAATTATCCTACGCATGATATAGAGCTGGCTGCTGTGGTATTTGCTCTGAAGATCTGGAGGCATTATCTGTATGGTGAGAAGTGTACTGTGTACACGGATCACAAGAGTTTGAGGTATCTGATGTCTCAGAAGGAGTTGAATCTTAGGCAGCGGCGTTGGTTGGAGTTGCTCAAGGATTATGATCTGACGATTGAGTACCATCCTGGAAAGGCTAATGTTGTTGCGGATGCCTTGAGCAGGAAGGTAGCTGTTGAGCTGAGGGCTATGTTTGTCAGCTTGAGTATATCGCGTGATGGTGGTCTTGTAGCTGAGTTGCAAGTGAAGCCATCTTTGGTTCAGTTGATCAAGGAAAAGCAGTTGCTGGATGATTCCTTGGTGTCTCATGTTCAGGATATCGCGGAGGGTAGGCCTTCGGATTTCTATTTTAATGATGATGGTGTGTTGTGCTTTGGGAGTCGAATAGTAGTGCCCAATGATGCTGAGTTGAGGCGTGCTATTCTGACTGAATTTCATAGTAGTCCTTTTGCTATGCACCCTGGTAGTACTAAGATGTACCGTGATCTTCGTGATGAGTACTATTGGGTGGGTTTGAAGAAGGATGTTGCGGAGTTTGTGAGCAAGTGTTTGGTGTGTCAACGAGTTAAGGCTGAGCATCAGGTTCCTTCAGGATTGTTGCAACCGTTGAGAATTCCTGAATGGAAGTGGGAGAGGGTTACCATGGATTTTGTATCTGGTTTACCTTTGTCTCCATCGAAGAAGAATTCGGTGTGGGTGATTGTGGATCGCCTGACGAAGTGTGCGCATTTCTTGCCTGTGCATACTACGTTTTCTTTGGATAAGCTGGCAGAGCTGTACATTGCTGAGATTGTGCGGCTGCATGGTGTGCCTAAGTCGATTGTGTCGGATAGGGATCCGAGGTTCACATCGCGTTTCTGGCAGTGTTTGCATCAAGCCTTGGGTACAAGGTTGCATTTCAGTACATCCTATAATCCTCAGTCGGATGGTCAGTCTGAGCGTGTTATTCATATTTTGGAGGATATGTTGAGGTGCTGCGTGATTGAGTTTCAGGGTTCTTGGGAGAAGCATTTGCCTTTGGTAGAGTTTGCTTATAACAATAGTTACCATGCGAGTATACAGATGGTACCTTATGAGGCTTTGTACGGGAGGAAGTGTAGGACTCCTCTTTGTTGGGCTGAAACGGGACAGAAGTTGATTTCGATTCCGGCTTTGTTGAAGGGAACGACCGAGAAGGTGAAGCTCATTTGTGAGCGTTTGAAGGCTGCTTCTAATCGGCAGAAGTCTTATGCGGATTTGAAGCGTAAGGAGATAGAATACGCGGTGGGTGATCGTGTGTTCTTGAAGGTTTCGCCTTGGAAGAAGGTGATGAGGTTTGGCCGGAAGGGTAAGCTGAGCCCTAGGTACATTGGACCATATGAGGTGGTTGAGCGTGTGGGTCCTGTTGCGTACAAGTTGAGGCTACCTCAAGAGTTGGAGAGGATTCATGATGTTTTCCATGTTTCTATGCTCCAGAAGTATAGATCTGATCCTTCGCATGTGATGCCTGTGGAGGAAGTGGAATTGAATCCGGATTTGACCTATGATGAGGAACCGGTGAAGGTTCTGGATTCGGATAGCAAGGTTCTTCGTGGCAAGACCATCGAGTTGGTGAAGGTGCTGTGGAAGCATCGAGGTTTTGAGGAAGCCACGTGGGAGCGGAAGGAAGACATGCTGAAGCAGTTTCCTTATCTCTTTCCTTCAGGTAAATTTCGAGGACGAAATTTCTTAAGGGGGGGAGAGTTGTAACGCCTCGGTTTTGGGCTTAGAAGTTTTGACCGTTGACCGGTTCGGTCAAAGTGCTGTTCGAATCTAAAAGGGGTGAAATTAGGAAAGCCTAGTTCGGGTTGCATTAAAAATATGGAAAAATGTTCTAAAATCATCTTTTAATATATATAAGTGAACTGTGAAATCAATTTTACAAAATGAGGTTTGGAAGGGTGACATTTTGGCTAGTGACCAAAATGTAATTTTTGAAAGTTGCGTGACTATTTTAGAAAGGATTGAAACTTTGAATCTTTAAGGAGCTATTTACCCAAAGGGAGTTTCTCCAGATTTTTCTAAGATATTTTAAGGCTTAATTCTGATTTTAAAACATAAGAAAAGAGGAGGGAAACTATTTTGGCTATTTTGTAACTAATTTTCCTATTTTCTCAATTTTCCTTTCTCACATTTTCTCTCAACCCAAACACTTTCTTTCCAGAGAATTTCTTCTGATTTTTTCACCTAAATCTCTCCTTTCAACTCTCTTTTGATTCCTAATCATTACATCAACAAAACCTCACCATTTGCTACTTGATTCTTCAAGCTTTTTGGCTCTAAAAGAGGAGAAACTCAAGTTTGGAGGTAAGAACATCCTCCTCCTCTAAACTATCAGTTCTTTACTGAAATTCCTAAGTTCTCAATCCTAAATTGATGTTTTATTAAAGGTTTTTAAGTTGTGTGAATGGATCTTGGCTTAGAATGCAAGATTTGGTGATTTTTGATGAATTTTCGTTGGATCTGTTAAAGCAGTGATTTGAGATGTGTTTTTGATGATTAATGAATGTTAATTTGATAAGGAATTGAGTTTTGATTAATGCAATCCCGAATAGGTTGAATTTCCTAAGTTTAGCTTGTGATTTTTGATTGTTTTTGAGGTGATCTTGTGGATCTGATGTTGCTGGAGGTATAAGGATGTTGTTAGGTTCTTTTTAGATGTTAAATGATGTTAAAGGATGTTTGGTTTTGATGGTTTATGGCTGGGCTTTGTTGAGAAGTGGTTTGGATGCATTTTCGGTTGTGTTTGGTGGCCGAAAATGGAGTGTGGATGAGAGCAGCGAGTTTAGGTGCTTTCATTGAAGCTATTAATGCATGATGATGCATTAATCCTCTGCTTTGATGTGTTTAAAACAGGGGAGTCATCTTTGGATCCAAGTGGTGGTGATCCGGAGGCTTGATTTGTGCTTCGGCAAGAGGCGCAGTGGAATCGGTGAGTGAAATTGGGTTTTCGGCTTTGAAACCAATGTCTTGGGAGCTTAGTTTAAGTCTAAACAACTTTGCTAAGCTCAAGTGTAAGTTTTCGGAAAAACTCTTTAGTGGTGGCCATGGTTTGATTGTTAAAAGTCCTTGGGGCCAAGGTTGTTAAAAGTCCTTGGGGTGAAACTTGTAATGGACACAAAGGTGGTTAAAATTCCTTGTGTGGTCCTTTCCATGGTGTTTAAAAGTCCATGGGGCCAAGGTGTTTAAAAGTCCTTGGGGCCAAGGTGTTTAAAAGTCCTTGGGAAGAACACAAAGGTGGTTAAAAGTCCTTATGTGGTTCTTGAGAATTATAATATCACAATGGTGTTTAAAAGTCCATGTGTGAATATTATGTTGATCTTGTTTTAAAAGATGAAACTTATCACTTGTGGCCAATGTGACATGAATTGATATGGAAGCATGTTTTGCTTGTTAAAGAATGCTATGAGCATGAATATATGATGTTTTGAAGTATGATTTATAAAGTGTTTTACAAATGCATTATTGAATGGTTTTCAAGAGCATTCCTCACTAAGCTTTTGCTTACGCTCTCTTTCGTTTTCTTAAACCAATAATGCAGATCATTAAGGTACTTTGAGGGCAGCAAGGAAGGCAAGCAATCAAGTGGGATTAAGCTCAAAGTATGGAAAGGTTTTCTTAAACGCAATTTTAGCTTTTGATAATTTGGCAATGGGGGACCTATGTGTATGTTTTGGGAGATGTTTTGAACTCCCTAAGTATGTTAAATGTTGCTGAGAACATGCTGGATTTGTAATTGGTCTTTATATGCTGGGTCTTGAAGGTTTATGCTTGAGTGGTTAGCTTGAGTAGGAAGCATGCTTTAAAATTGGGGCTTTTCTTATAAGATGATAATATGTTGTTTGGTTGTTGCAAATATGTTTCTTGTATGTTGAATTTCATGCTGGTGAAGTTTGGTAGCAATTGGAGCATGTATGGTTGATCAATTTCATGTTTTAGGAAGCCTTATGCTGCAATCTGTGCAGGGTGTTTCGGAACAGAGGCTACCGTTTCGGAACGGGTGCCTTGAATGAACCCAGGCGTCCGAAACGGTAGGCACCGTTCCGAAACGGATTGGCCACTGCCAGCCCGCGTTTCGGTACGCGTTGCGGAACGGCCCCGTGTTTCGGAACAGGCTCACCCTGTTTCGGAACAGCCGACCGTTGGAGGCTGACAATGGTAGTTAAATGTTTTGGAATGTTTGCATTTTGGTCCCGAATCTTATTTGTGCAATTGTATGAGTTTGGAATGTCCTTTTGAGCTGAAATTTGGCAGAGAAGCATGAAACCTGATTAATTTCAAGATGGTAACCTTAATTTGGGTTAAGGCCTTATAAATTACAGAATTTACAATTTGGTCCCTAAAGCTGTAAATTGTTCAATTGGGTCCCTGTTTGATCTCTGATGTTTGTGATCTTTGAGTATGTTGTTGTATGATCACCAATAGGGCTAATGAGCATCTAGACAAGAGTAAAAAGAAAAAAAAGGGTCGTTAATCAAGGTTGACTTTCGGGTTGACTTTGGTTTTCCCCGTGTGACTTTCTTAATTCGGGTCAACCGTCTAGGCCGGGTTAAGGGGGTTACATAAGCTATAATCCTCAATCAGTTATTGGATTCCATTGATATATTGAGTTTAATCTCAAGCCAAGGTTTTGACCATCCATGGATATTACATCGTTATTGTTTATATTGAAAGCATATATCAATTTTGATACCATTGTACTGATTTTGATATCGTAATATCGATCCTAACAATCTCTCTATTGATTTCCTAGCTCAAGACATTGATAAAAAGCACCCATCATCTCCATCCAAAGCTAGGAACAAGGGGATTTCTATTCGAGAGCCTTGAAAGCTTTGGATTATTAAGATGAATGTAATCGGAGTCTCGAGTTTAGGCAAAATGCCTTCCCGGATCATTATTTGATATTTTAGATTACTTCGCTAACATTGTCATTGAAGCAATTGCATTGGATGGTTAAGCGGGCACTTTGGTAAGTGTCGGTATGTTTCCATTGAACATTGATATTGTCATTATGTGTTGTCATTGAAATAGGCATTGTCATTGGATTATTGCATTGAAACTATCGAACATTGATATTGATATTAAATTATAAGTTATTGATGATGAGATATAGATATTGATCATCGACATTATTGAATTCATTGGACATTGGTATATCATTGATTATTGAAATGAATTTTAACATGGCAACCTTGGATTGGAATGGCCTTTGGATACAATTGGCATTCCATAGAATTCAAGAGCTTAGTGTACGGGTGGACTACGGTCCTAAAGCTACGACCTATATTGATTTGGCAAGGCAGAGGGATGTGTATTACTGTTGGTCATATTGGCGAGATGGAGGGACTAGACAATTTATTGATTTTGCGAGGCTTATGAATTCGCTTATCCACGATCTTGATTCAATCCAAGGACTAAGAATGAAGATGAAACATGTTTATACATCGTGTATTGTTGCATAGCATTGACAATGTTGGCATGAGATTATGTATAAGTGTAACCATGACATTACTATTACTTACATTGTTTGTGACTACCTCACTAGGCAAAGTATGCCTAACGTGTCTCATCTCATGCATTTTTAGGTTAAGAAGACTTGCACGTCGGAAGATCAAATCGACAAGCAAGACAAGTAACTAGTAGCCCCAAGTAATGTGTTTTTGTCTTATAAACTCCTAGGAAGGTGGCAAAGTAGTTGAACTAGTCATTGGTGCCTATTTTGTTGTGTTGGTGCATTGCTAAGATTGTAATAAGTTATATAGCTTAAAATGCCTCTTTTGGTAAAGTTGAAAATGGATGGAAAATGCATACATAGCTAAAAAAGGTAAAAACATGGTAAACGTATTCATATAGTCATGACTACTGGCATGCTAGTAGTTTATACAATTAAAATATTGCGTGTAAAGTTTCGTTGCATTTGGACATCGTTCAACATGGTAAATCAAATAAAAACCAGCAAAAATCTGTCATTACAGGCCAAGCCGTATCAAAACGGGTGATGATGTTTTGGTACGGGCGTACAATATTGAACCTAAGAGTATGGGTGTACCAAAACAGAAAAGTGTCGTTTCAGAACATTTGCCACTGGAGACCAATGTTTCAGTACAAGTTCATAACGTACCGAAACGAGTCAAAGGTGGTCAATCCGTTCCGATACTAGTCAAGCCTGTATCGAAACAATCAAAAAGGGAAGGTCAACAAGAGTTGACTCTCGTGCATTGTTTCGAAACAGCCTAGGGTGTTTCGAAACGGGGTTATGTATATTGGTTAAAGGCTTTTTGGACATATTGCTAATGTTACAATTTAACCACTGAATTTCTTAAAGATAAATTGATTATGATATTGAGCTCCAAATTGTATGAAAGTTTGTAGGCTAGTTATTCATGCACTGGCCGATCAAAAAAAAGTTATTCATGCACTGATTTACATTGTTCTTTTGTCCGTTGCTTGGAAAGACATGTTATTGTAACTTTTTTCAGATTAGTCCCTAAACCTATAAAATTTATAAAATGATCCTAAGTGGTTATTGTGGATTTCTTGTGATTGAATTGGACTAATAAACGTATAGTAACATTCTGTAAGACTAATATTGATTAAAATGTGATTAAGATGAAATTTTATAGCACCGATCATCGTATAGTCCTTTGGTAATACGCTCCGACCAGGTTCTCTTCTAGACCGGGAAGAGGGTGTTACATTTGTGGTATCAGAGCTAGAGTTTAGTCAATTCTAGGACTAAACCGAAGTATATCACATTGTTATTGTGTTACATTGCCACCTAGGAGTTTTATATTGTGTATACTGTGACTTGTCGACTAATCTGATCTTTCATATAGATATGTATGAGACAAATGAAGCTCACACTGACGAGCTTGCTACTGGCTCCTCGACACATGGCGAGGAGATTAGGAGAGGAAATCCTCATAATCCACCGCAACCACAAGACCCTCCTTTTCAGGGTGTTGAGCCTGCCGCACCTACTGCTCAGGCTGAATGCTATCAGAACATGGCTGATATGTTTAAGCAGTTTATGACTGCGATGCAAGTAACACCACTAGTTCAGCCTACCCCTCTTGTTGCTCAGTATTTCTGAGCCCCTGTGGACAAGCTGGCTTCGCTCCGAGCCTCTTCTTTCACCGGACAAGACGATGATAATCCTGAGATTGCTAAATATTGGCTGGATAATATCCTATGTATCCTGAATAAACAGATGCAGTGTTCCAACGAGCACAAGCTAGAGTGTGCTATTGCATTGCTGACCGACGATGCCCTTATGTGGCGGGAGACCACTATTCTTACTGTTTCTGAAGAGTCGATCACTTGGGAATTCTTTCTTAAGGAATTTCGGAACAAGTACATCAGCGAGTACTATCTCATAGAGAGATGGAGCAATTTTCTTCATTTGAAGCAAGGCGGGGGGCCTATCGAGCAGTACATCAATGATTTCTGCATGTATTGCCGATATGGAGCTGATTTTACAAAGAAAGAGAAAGACAAGTGAAGAATGTTTATTGCTGGGTTGTGCGATGAGCTGCGACCTATGTTTATGGCCTTGGGTATCACCAACTTTCAAGATTTGGTGAACCGAGTTAAAGCAACAAAGGCTACACAGAGAGCTCAGAGAGGAAATATGTCCAGTAGATCTGAGAAAAGGGCATGGGGCGATTCTCGACCTCCCAAATGGAACAAAAAGGGCAAGTATCAAGGCTCGAGGCAAGCTTCATATTCACAGCCTTCCCGTACCAGGATCATTGGGAGACCGCATACTATCACCCAATTCTGGTCTAAGGCAGCTTCAGTTGAGAGTACTAGAGGATCGAACCGGAGTGTTCAACATCTAGTTTGTAATTTTTTGTTAGAAACGACATCCAGTAGGCCAGTGTCGTAAGCAGACGGGAGCATGGTTCTTTTGTGGGGAACAAGGACATTTTATCAGGGACTGTCCTCAGTATCCCTCTAAGTCAATGGTTGTGCATGGAGACATCACCCCACCGGCCCAATCCTTCCGAGGAAAAGGGCCAGGACAAGCACCATCAGGAACCTTAGGCAGACCAGGCGGATCCGGGAAGCAAGGTAACAAGCAGGAATCGAAGACCTCTGCCCAGATGTATCATGTGAGATGCCGTGAGGAGGATGACGAGCCTGATGTTATAGCAGGTACCATTATGTTATATGTACGCTCATTGTATGTATTTATTGATCATGGATCTACACATTCATTTATCAGCCTAAAATTGGTTAAAAGACATAAAATGTCTAGTGAACCTATGGCAACAAAAATCTCCGTGACAAATCTGTTAGGTGATTGTGTTGCTCTAAGCCTTGTATGCAAGAATTGTCCGATCTTGATTCAAGGAATTCCGTTCCCTGTGGATTTCCTAGTCTTACCAATTCACGAGTTTGATGTGATTCTAGGCATGTATTGGCTTAGGAAACATCAAGCGTGGGTAGACTATAGTAAGCGAAAATTGTATCTTCGAGGCCTTGGCAAGGAAAGAATAATGCTGATAGAATCTTGAAACTCAATGTTGTGTGCATTGTCCACAGAATCCAGGAATGAACCTTAGATCCATGATATTGACACAATAAGTGAATTCCCAGATATTTTTCCTGATGAACTTACGGGATTGCCCCCAACCTGTGAAGTGGAATTTGGTATTGAGGTGCAACCTGAGACTGCCCCAGTTTCCATTGCACCATATCGGATGGTGGATGTGGAGTTGAGAGAATTAAAAGCTCAAATTCAGGACCTTATGAATAAGGGTTTTATTCAACCGAGCTCTTCACTTTGGGGAGCACCAGTTCTCTTTGTCAAGAAGAAGGATGGTTCTATGCGATTGTGCATTGACTATAGACAATGAATAAAATAACCATCAAGAATAAATATCCATTGCCTAGGATAGACGACCTATTTGACCAATTAAAAGATGCCTCCGTGTTTTCCAAGATCGATTTAAGGTCGGGCTATTATCAAATGAAAGTCAAAGACTGTGATGTGCCCAAGACTGCCTTCTGTACAAGATATAGGCACTATGACATCTTGGTGATGCCTTTTGGGCTAACTAATGCATCATAAGCTTTTATGGATTTAATGAATCGGGTATTTAGACCATATCATGATAAATTCATAGTGGTGTTTATAGACTATATCTTAATATATTCCAAGAATGAAACATAGCATCGAGCTCATTTTCGTATTGTACTTCAGACTCTGAAAGAGAAACAGTTGTATGCAAAGTTTTCCAAGTGTGAGTTCTGGCTCACCGAAGTTGCCTTTTTGGTACATGTCGTATCGGCTTCGGGCATTCATGTGGACCTGAAGAAAATCCAAGCTATTGTGGATTGGCATCCACCGGAGAATATTTTTGAAGTCAGAAGCTTCCTTGTGCTTGCTGGCTATTACCGTAGATTCATGAAAGGATTTTCTATGTTAGCTGCTTCTTTAACCAAATTATTGAGGAAGGAAGCCCTTTTGATTGGACCGAGGCTCAACAACGAAACTTTGATCAGTTAAAACAAGTTCTGACCCATGCACCTTTCTTGACCCAGCCCGAGTCTAGAAGAGACTATACAGTTTACAGTGATGCATCAAATCTTGGGTTAGGATGCGTATTATTGCAAGAAAGCAAGGTTATTGCTTATGCTTCAAGGCAACTAAAGCTGCACAAGATGAATTATCCCACCCACGACCTTGAATTGGCTGTAGTTCTCTTTGCATTGAAAATCTGGAGGCATTTTCTCTACGGGGAGAAGTTCTATCTTTTCACCGACCATAAAAGCCTTAAATAATTATTGACTCAAAAGGAGTTGAATCTTCGGCAATGGAGATGGATGGAAATCCTTAAAGATTATGATCTGGTTATTGATTACCATCCGAGAAAGGCCAATGTTGTAGCTGATGCGCTCAGCCGCAAACCTTTGCCTGGTAAGCATCGATGATAGACTTGAAGTTATATGTATTATGAAGTACGTTAACTCATTGTAATATTGCTATATTGTAGCCCCTCGAGAAATTAACGCTCACTTCTGACTTCGGAAGCATCGAAATACTCGTAGCTAATCTTCAAATTTAGTCTACCATCATTACACGAATCAAGGATTTGCAAGAGCAAGATCTCGAGCTTCAAATCATTTTCTCTAAGCTATCGGATAACATTGACTTCAAAATTAATTCTGAAGGACTCCTATGTTTTCATGATCAAGTTTGTGCACCTAATGATGAAACTCTTCGCACCGACATCCTTTCTAAAGCTCATATAAGTTCTTTTTCTATTCACCCTGGGTCTGTGAAAATGTATAAAGACCTACGTGAGCTCTATTGGTGGCCAGGTATGAAGCAGACCATAATTGATTACATTTCCAAGTGTCTCACGTGTCAACGTGTTAAAGCATAACATAGTGCCTTACTGGATTATTGCAACCTATTGATCCCCCAAAATGGAAATGCGAAAAGATAACTATGGACTTTGTTAGTGGTCTACCATTAACTCCTGCAAAGCATGATGCTATATGGGTTATTGTAGATCGTTTCACGAAGTCAGCTCATTTTATACCAGTTAGAATGGACTACGATCTTCCTATGCTAGCTGACTTGTACATCAAGGAAGTAATCCGACTCCACGTAGTACCTAAGTCTATCATCTCCGATCGAGATCCGCAAATTTGGAGAACCTTACAGAGAGCTCTGGGCACCAGAGTTAATCTTAACACAACTTTTCACCCTCAATCTGGCCGTCAGTTAGAAAGGGTAATTCAGGTAAATCATCGAACAATCTGTATATTGAAATCCTAGACATTTGCATTGTTTTTGAATCTCCCTATACAGATATTGGAAGACATGCTTCGGGCATATATCATCGATTTTGGCGAAACTTGGGAGAGATCCCTACCTCTTGTCGAGTTTGCCTTTAACAATAGTTACCAAGCATCCATTCAAATGGCTCCGTATGAAACATTGTATGGTAGACGATGTATAACTCCATTGTGTTGGTCGGAGCTAGGTGAGGGCAAGATGTTAGGCCCTGACTTGCTTCGTGAGACTAAAGAACGAGTCACCATTATCCATGATCGTTTAAAAGCTGCCTTTGATTGACAAAAAGCTTATGCTGATATTAAAAGGAGAGACATTGAATATGAAGTTGGCGAAAAAGCCTTTCTTAAAGTGTCACCGTGGAAGAAATTCTTGATATTTGGCAAGAAGGGAAACTTAAGTCCTCGGTTCATTAGACTTTTTGAAATCATTGAAAAGATTGGCCCAATGGCATATCAGCTATTGCTACCCTCAGAATTGAGTAAAATCCACGATGTCTTTCACGTATCGATGCTTCAGAAGTATTGATCTGACCCCTCACACACTGTGGAACCCAAATCTGTAGAACTTCGACCAAATCTATCCTACGAGGAAGAACCGGTTCAGATTCTTGCTAGGGAAGTCAAGAGGCTTCACAACAAAACTGTATTGTTAGTTAAAGTGCTCTGGAGGAGCCACACTGTTGAAGAAGCCACTTGGGAACCTGAAGAGACTTTGAGACAACAATATCCGCATCTCTTTAGTTTAGGTAAAAAATCGAGAACGAATTTTTCTTAAAGGGGGGGGGGGGAGAGTTGTAACACCCTAAAATCCGGTCTAGTCAGAATTGAGTTCTGATGATCGAAAATTTAACATTCATTAAGTATGAGCATAGGATCGGCTAGTTAATTATTGATATCAGATTCTAATTGAACTTAATTATTGCCATCAGACCCTATTGAATAGTACCAATAACATTACAATGGCTAAATTGAGGAAAAATGCAAGTTGAAGGTCAAAACTATAGTATTGTGAGAGTTGAGAGACTAATCTTGCGATTAGCCCCTCCCCAATTAAATTTCTATCTATGTGGAATAGTTTAAGAGCTTTCCTTCATGTGAAGGAAACCTAAATAGCCAAAAGAATTTATAATAGCAAAATAACGGAAAAAGAGGTAAAAACTTACTGAAAGTGTCAAGCAAGCACCTCACCTCTTGTTATCTTCATCATCTTCCTCCAAGCTAGCACCTCCATTGGAGAGCAAGCTTTATCTTAGTTTTTCCTTGTTTTATTGATATCGAATTGTTTCTATCGATCGGGTAAGCTATAATCCTCAATCGGTTATTGGATTCCATGGATATATTGAGTTTAATCTCAAGATAGGGTTTTGACCATCCATGGATATTACATCGTTATTGTTTATATTGAAAGTGAATATCAATTTTGATATCATTGTACTGATTTTGATATAGCAATATCGATCGTAACAACATTGATATTGTCATTATGTGTTGCCATTGAACATTGATATTGTCATTATGTGTTGTCATTGAAATAGGCATTGTCATTGGATTATTGCATTGAAACCATCAAACATTGATATTGATATTAAACTATGAGTTATTGATGATGAGATATAGATATTGATCATCGACATTATTGAATTCATTGGACATTGGTATATCATTGATTATTGAAATGAATATGAACATGGAAAGCTTGGATTGGAATGGACTTTGGATACAATTGGCATGCCATAGAATTCATGAGTTCAGTGTACGGGTGGACTACGGTCCTAAGGCTACGACCTATATTGATTTGGCGAGGCGGAGGGATGTGTATTGTTGTTGGTCATATTGGCGAGGTGGAGGGACTATACCATTTATTGATTTGGTGAGGCGTAGGAATTCGCGTAGCCACGATCTTGATTCAATCCAAGGACTAAGAATGAAGATGAAACATGTTTATACATTGTTTATTATTGCATAGCATTGACAATGTTGGCATGAGATTATGTATAAGTGTAACCATGGCATTACTATTACTTACATTGTTTATGACTACCTCACTAGACAAAGTATGTCTAACGTGTCTCATCTCATGCATTTTTCAGGTTAAGAAGGTTTGCGTGTCGGAAGATCGGATTGGCAAGCAAGAAAAGTCACTACTAGCCCCAAATAATGTGTTTTAGTCTTATAAACCCCTAGGAAGGTGGTAAAGTAGTTGAACTAGTTATTGGTGCCTATTTTGTTGTGTTGGTGCATTGCTAAGATTGTAATAAGTTATATAGCTAAAAATGCATCTTTTGGTAAAGTTGAAAATGGATGAAAAATGCATATATAGTTTAAAAAGGTAAAAACATGGTAAACGTATTTATATAGTCATGAAAATTGGCATGCTAGTAGTTTATACCATTGAAATATTACGTGTAAAGTTTCATTGCATTTGGATACCGTTCAACAGGGTAAATCAAATAAAAACTAGCAAAAATCTATCATTACAGGCCAGGCCGTATCCAAACGGGTGATGTCGTTTCGGTACGAGCATACAATATTGATCCTAAGAGTATGGGTGGACCAAAACGGGAAAGTGCCGTTTCGGAACATTTTGTCACTGGAGACCAATGTTTCGGTACAAGTTCATAACGTACCGAAACGAGTCAAAGGTTGTCAATCCGTTCCGATACTGGTCAAGCCCGTATCGAAACGGTCAAAAAGGAAAGGTCAACAAGAGTTGACTCTTGTGCACCTGTTTTGAAACAACCTAGGGTGTTTCGATACGGGGTTAGGTAAATTGGTTAAAGGCTTTTTGGACAGATTGCTATAGTTACAATTTAACCACTAAATTTCTTAAAGATAAATTGATTATGATATTGAGCTCCAAATTGTATGAAAGTTTGTAGGCTTGTTATTCATGCACTGATTTACATTGTTCTTATGTCCGTTGCTTGGAAAGACATGTTATTGTTACTTTTTCAGATTAGTCCCTAAACCTATAAAATTTATAAAATAATCCTAAGTGGTTATTGTGGATTTCATATGATTGAATTGGACTAATAAACGTATTGGTAACAGTCTGTAAGACTAATATTGCATGAGAATGTGATTAAGATGAATTTTTATTGCACTGATCATCGTATAGTCCTTCGGTAATACGCTCCGACCCGGTTCTCTACCAGACCAGGAAATGGGTATTACAATTGTTGTAGCCTTCATCATCGACTGCCTCTTCAATCATGGTACAAAGATCCTCCAGTTACATCCGTGGTCCTTCTTGACACATTATGCAATATATTTGTCTGCATTCGTGGTCCTTCTTCACTATCGACACAACTAAGCTGTGTGCATGGGCATCTAAACAAGCTTCAGGGATTTATAGATATCCGCAAAGACGGTTAATTCTACCCCCTGATCATCATCATCCGCAATGGTAGAGGCTTTGACTACCCGTTCATGCGGTGGTCTTCATATAGCCTCTACAATTAAGGCGTAAAAATAAGCAACCCTCATCCTCCAATAAAAGATTGAACAGTTTGCTGACACTAGAAGAAGAACAGTCTATTCAAGATTTTGTGATTTTCCGTTCATCTTCAAAAAAACACGGAAGACACGTCTCATAAATACTGTCAACCCACCCAAAGCATGTAGTGATCATACAAATGCAAGTTATGCAACTACATATACTAACAAACCACAATATCTTGAAAATTTCTTTGTAAAACAATTTTCTAGATACGTCATTTATTATCATGAATAGCTACAATTGAATTTTTTCTTCAGATCTGACAGGAATTGAGATCAACTAAACAACTACAATTTATAGCAATTGTTGGGGTTTTTTTTGCCTTCACTCCTATTTATAATATAAAAATGATGACCAACGTGTATTATTGGGAGAAGTATTGGAAAAATGATTTTCTATAAATTGTTTTAAACCGAAGAACTTGATTGGACACTTTTAATTTTTGGCTTGTTTCATTGGGTTTCGGAATTTTCATCCAGATTCAGAACTTCTATTTCACACTTATTGAAAAATTGTTGTACCAAATGTAGCTACTGAAAAGACAAAGCAATGTTGCAAACAAATCAGAATGGGTTACGGAGATTCGAGACTGATTGAGAAAAGACACATATATATTAGTAACATGCGCCTTTTGATTTGACAAATCAATATGCCTTTTAATAGTTTTGTTTAATATTAAAACTGAAAAGACTATAACAAGCGAGAATCATAAATTCAATCAACTTTGCAAATTGTGTATTATGGTTTATATACTTTTTAATTACTGAAATTATTAGGCTAACTTGTTACATTTGTGATTCCACATAACAAGTACGAAACTGTATACACAAATGTGCGATACTCGTCATATTACTGAGAAGCCACGTGAGTTGCAGCCATAAATGTGACATTTTAATATTATAAATAATAAGACAGTTTCGAGCGGGAACGAAAAATTTACTGTATTTGCGAAACTCGCATAGACGGGTTGGAAACTTTTTATTCAAATTTTTTAGAATTATACGATATTTTTTGTATTATATTATTTATATATATATAATAAGTTTAATATTATAACTAAAAATAAATAATGTGTTCATATTATATATAAAATAAGTTTAATTGTGTTCCCTCTACTAAGGAAACTGTGATTTTTTTTTACGTTGTCATTCTTATCATGTATTGATTGGGAATATTAACTTACTAAATTCGCCATATTCAAGGTTAGCTAGATCTTAAGAATGTAAAGTTTTACTTTTTGAAATTTTTTTCTAATAGCAATTGATTACAATTTAAAAATAAACACAACTTGATTTACTGTCGCCACATGGCAATCAAAATTAAATTACAAACAAAAGAAATATCCCTAAATCCTCATTAATATTCTTAAAATTTTTAGCAAGACCATCTAGAAGACATTGTTGTAAGCTTCCTCAACAATCGCCTTCATTGTAAACAAACTTTGATAACCAAAATTGGGAAAAGGCACAAATGCTAATACACATAAAAAGCTTCACAATTCACTCTGTATTGGTCGCCTCATGCGAACGTGATTCCGAACACCAACTAACAACAGTAGTCAGACTAAATCTGAGAGCATTTTTTCGAATACACTGTGTGTTGGTGTTCACCCCTTCAAATGGCTACTAGCCTTTCAATTATCATTGTTTTTCGTCACGAAAAACTTAAGAACTAACACCACATCGCCAAGATATATAAAATGAAGTCTATGCAAAGTTGCCTCTGATACCATTAATACAACATAGACCACACATATAATGTTGTAGAGATGAAAAATAAAATGGAAACAAAGCAACACGTGCTTCATTAGGTTATAAGAGGAAGGACCCAAAAGACCCTATTTAAGTTTTGATATTTTACAAATTTTTTAACTTTGGATTCTAAGAATTTCAATTTTCAAATTAAAAGATATTACATTTTCAATTGTCGTTCCCGCTTCTTTTTCCATTAATCGTCGTGAAGCCTAGGTTCTAGTTGTTCCAGCAAAAAAATAATGTATTTTTTCTTCTCTCACTTAGTTGTTCCAACTGATTCCTCAATTCCTTTCATTAACTTTATCCTTTCACCAACCAAACCATCAATACACCATCTCCTTAACCAACTTAGTTTAATTTAAATCTGCATGCATCAAAATGAAAACCTAGTCTTTTAAATAGCTAGCTTAGTTCAGTTTAAATGAACAAGAGAATAGTTTATTTATGTGCAGCCGTAGTCTGCAGATATATATCAGATATGACGTTCAATTCCTAAATTATTTGTTCTTTCTCATGTCGTCTCCTAGAATTACGTACATAAACATCGTCTGCGTCTGCCGAAGGAGGATAACCTCATGGGATTCTTGATGAACTAACACATTCATCAAATTTTACGTTCAGCTCGATGTTGGTACTTGTCGCGGGTGTTCAGTGTCTCAGTTTTAGTTCAAGTATACGCGTCACCAAGTTATAGTATAAAAGATATCATCTCCACAGGGATTGGTGCTATTTCCAGAGATTATCGTCTCGCACTGTAGAAAATTAAAAACACAAGTAATGGTTTGGTAGAGAAAACAACTAAAATAAAGAAAACAAGTAAATTAAAAGATTGAGTAAATATGATGATAGAGTAGGCCAAATTATGTTGTGTCGTAGTGTGGAAATTGAATGAAATTGTCTCAATTTTGAACGCAAACGTCAACTTGATTGCCTCCACAATGGGCAAAAGAATTGCCTCGGCAATGGGTAAAACTATTTTCGCGACAAAGAACACAGCTACTGCATGGGCAATTGAGTGACAACCTCCAAGGTTCGGCAAAGCGTTCTTCAATGGTTCCTTCTTATCCGTAAGTCAAAACTCTATTGATGTGAAGGCCTTGGCAACCCCTCCCAGCGTGAACCAAGGGTGAACACCAACCAATCTTACGCTTCTCTTAGCCGTTGAAACTCGTACTTATCCCTAAGTCAAATTAGTCTTCACCGATTGGGATAAAGACCATGCTTACTCGTTTCTTGAGTCTAACTCTCCTGATATTAGATAAATAGATGCAATTGCAATATCCTCTTCCGATTCAATTGCAACAAAAAGTAAACACCAAGAATAAGCAAACCTTGAATTTAATTGCATTAACAAAAACCTAAACAAATTACAATCGTCTTCTCAAACTACTAAACACAATATCTCTCTCTCTATCTATCTCTCTCTCCTCGATATCCCTTTGTGGTGGCTAGGCCTTGGCTTTTATAGAGCACGACCTTTTTGAATTCTTCTTGTAATAGGAAGATAAGTTGGAGTTGGACATAACTTCATAAAAGAAATAAATCTCTTTTAATTTATTATTTTATTCCTCCTTAGCGATTCTTTATCCTTGACCTTCCTTTGAATTTTTCATGGTCTTCCTAAGCTCCGATTTTCATGCAATGTATCCCTAAAAATTCAGCGTTTTATGCTCTTCAAGTTGCCTACCACTTTGCATATTTTCTCCCTTGACGACAAATGTCTGTGCATTGCCTCGGTAATGGTATGTCAGTCTTTTTCACTCGGTAGGGCTTGTTCTCTTGGTTCAACATTCCAAAGTAAGGCTTGACATTAAAGAATGGCTTGGTCTGGATCATCAAGTGATGGTTCCACACCGTTATTTCTCCTTCCTTCACCGTCGCGGTAATACTTGCCCGAACAGTGGGTAATGTAATCTGCACAAGCACAAAATACATACCGAAGCAGTACCTTTTCCACCAAATATATTCAAATAAAGACGATCAAGCATGAAAATGATAAGAACAATGAAATTGTGCATGCATGGCTAGTAATGCATCTAAAATGAACTTAAGTCTGCCAACAATTTTGTCATAAAGGGTCATAAAATGAGAACTTTTACGCACCTCACACACCCCCAAACTCAAACTATTGCTTGTCCTCAAGCAATTTAAAACTAACAGTCAATTGCCAAAGATTTAATCTTCATGGAATTAGCCCCCAGACTTACTTTTCCCCCTTCTCTAAACCGTGAATATGAATGCGCTTGGCTCTCAATTCTTTGGATGTCGAGGATTTCCCTGGAATCAAACTATAAGAATCGTATGTGTGTACGTGATTGTGAACAATATGCTTTTTCAGGTTCTATGTAAACACTTTTAGGGCGTGTATATGTTCCCTTTTTCTGAGAGCGCAAGTGTACACTTTTGCCAAGTTATAGTATAAAAGATGTCGAATCCCACGAGGATTGGACAACTTGTCTCGTTTCATAGTGCATGCACAAGGTAAAGTAAAAGCACAAGTGAATAATTGGATGAGATAGAAAAGTAATTAAAAACACAAGTAAAGGAGAAGAAGTGAATCAGGTTGATAAGGCAAGCAGGGTTATGCTGTCGCTTAGTGTGAAAAATGCATTGTAAAAGGTATGAGTTATTTTGTGCTGCCACGATATGCTGCCTCGGTGGGTATGGAGGGCGGCAAACTACGACCTTGTCATGCAGCCGCAGCAGGTCTCTGCCACTGCAGGGGTGTAGTGTCTTGGCAGGTGGAATGGAAAAAGTCCTGGCAGCAAGTCCGGCAGGATAGTCGACAGTGATCCCTCCTATTTCTAGGTTAGGATGCTCAAGGGCTAACTTGTGGACTAGTGTGGAACCAAGTTAGTCAACTCGGTTGGTAATCCCTTTTAGCCGCTGAAACTTGTAGACTAGTCTGGAACCAAGTTGGTCACGCCTTAGCACATTGTGTTCGTACTTAATCCTTTCTTGAGCCTTGCAATTTCGTGCCCGACAAATGGATTCTCTCCAATGACTGGCGTAGAAAGATTGAAAGAATGAAGAACAATAGATTAAGTAAACTCTAAATATTTTATTAAAAAAACTCATAATCTAAAACAATCGTTTCACACTAGTTACAACTTAACCCTAACCCAAATAGAATTTAGAACATGGCGGCAGAGAAGAACACTTGAAAAGTCTATGTAAAACCTAGGGTGATTTAAACTAGGAGTACAATGGGTATTTATAGACTCAAGACTAGGTTAAGTCCTCCTTAAAGTAGAAGTCCTCAAAAATAGCTTTCCATCTTTAATATGGCTTTAAATGCCAACTTCTTTGCGTGAAATATGAACTCTATCTCGTTTGCCTTAGTCCGCAAGTAAGCTTGAGAATTTCTCTTCGCCAGCCCTGACCGCTGCTACAAACCTCGAAAAATCATATGAATGCCGGTGATATATTTAGGAGTTTTAGCACTACAAATCATGCTCTGGTTCTTCCAACTTCCATAGTTAGCTACCGTGGGCAGCAAGGTCGGCGGCAACTCTGCTCGACAGGTATTTGGCAGCAACTTGTCTTCAACTGGAACTGCTTCAGTACAACTCCTAGGTAAGCTTGCTCATCCTTGTCCACCAAATAAATAATACTCATAAAAGCAAGGCAAAAACTAGAAATACTGTAAAATGCTATGCATGCACCTACTTATGTCTAAAATGTGCTTAAAAGTAGTAATAATAAGAGTTGGAATGTGCATGAAATATAGGACTTTTAGAAACTTTACACACCCCCAAACTCGAACTATTGCTTGTCCTCAAGCAATGCAACCTAAAATAATTGCTCTAATAATAAATAGAAAGAAAAAATAGCTTTCAACCTGATTTTCTTCCTCAAGGCCGTGGCACCTATATTAAGTTAGTGAAGGGAAATAAGTAGAAAGAAAAACACAGAATTTAAATTTCTCATGCTTGTGTTGTGAGTGAATATTTGTAAACGAGCTGAATACACATAATAATTAATTAAACAAAGATGCTACTGTAATATAAAGGTTTCTACCAAGGAAGCGTAGTTTCAGCACACTATTTTTTTAATCATGGCAGTGAGGGCTTCAGCTTATCACAACTACTATTCCAGGTCCGACGTTGAGATAGGAGCAAACTGCAAAATCCCAAACCCTTGGAGTAGAGCCATCCCGTGAAGGCTTTCTTTCACTCATGCTAATTTTTCCGTCACTTTAAGGCTTTCTGATTCATGGACTTTGATAGTTGTGGAGTGTCCTCACATATGATTCTTCCCAGAGCCTGTTTCGGGCACCTCTAGGGTATTACAACTTTTTTCTTTGTTTGTGATCTTGCTACCGTGAAAGTACTTCATTTTTCTATTTCTTTTGCATGCCTCAGCGTTTACTTGTAATCATCGTTAGAAATTTGCAAAGAATTCTAAAAAAACATGCATTGTTCATCAAATATTCTAACACATTCAGCATGTAACACAAATGCTTATATTTTCAGGCATAAAGAAAAAAAATTCTAAGTCATATTTCATACTTTTTCCCAAGTTTATGTTCAATTTTTTTACTAGGTGCAAAAATAACTTAGTCGGCTATCTTATCATAGGAACATGTCATAGCAAACTTTTCTTTTTCGATTATTACTAAGGCAAGTACAATGCAACCTATATGCAACTAAAGATGTCTAGACAAATGATGCGAGAACTATCCCCCCAACTCGAGATGGGAATTGCCCTAAATGCACAAAACAGATAAAAAATTGGACTAGAGTAAGAAGAAAGGAGAAACGCCTGAGGTTGTAGCTATTGGCGGTTGCCAGTAGCGGGCTTGGTATTGTTGCCTTGTGTTCTGCTATTCTTGGGTTTGGATCTTCAAAACTGATTGCGAGACGGGAATATAGAAAAATAAAACAAATGAAACCTAATCCTAAAACTAATCCTACAAACAATAGTAAATAGAGGCCAAGATAAGGTTATGTTAGAGTGGGGTGGCCACCCAAAATGTGAATACTTCCTGTTCTTTTATGACATAGTCCCCTGTATAGTGCTTTAATCACTGCCCATTGACCTTGAACTCTATCCCTCCTTTTGTGGATTTTATCGTCACGACACCATGTGGAAAGGCTTCGACTACTTCGTAGGGTCCTGACAATCTGGATTTTAGTTTTCTATGAAATAGTTTGAGGCAGGAATTGAACATCAGCACTTGCTGCCCCGGCAGGAACTGCCACCGCTGAATATTGTCGTCATGCCATTTTTTGATTTTTTCCTTGTACAACTTAGCGTTCTCGTATGCCTCCTGCCGAAATTCTTCCATCTATGTTAGATTAAGCAGTCTCTTTTCTCCAGCCTATTTCCAGTCCATGTTAACTGCCTTAACTACCCAATACGCCTTGTGTTGTATTTCGACTGGGAGATGGCGGACCTTTCCGGACATTCCTAGCGGTGTTTTGTATGTTGTTCAAAATGCCCAAAGAGCATCGTCTAGTTTCAATGACCAATCTTTTTTGTTGGGTTTACAACTTTCTCTAAGATGGTATTGACCTCCATGTTCAAAATTTCTGCCTGCCAATTTGTTTGTGGATGAAAGGCCGCAACGATCTTGTGCTTAACCCCCAATTTTTGGAGTACCTTTGCAATTAATCTGTTATCAAAATGGGTGCCTTCATCACTAATGATTGCTCTTGGTACTCCAAATCTCGTGAATATGTTCTTTTGTAAGAATCTATGAACTGTCTTTGCACCATTGTGAGGGGTGGCAATGACTTCTACCCACTTAGAAACATAATCAACTACAAGAAGGATGTACATATTTCCGCAAGAGGATGGGAATGGTCCCATAAAATCTATCCCCCACACATCAAATAACTCGACCTCCAGGATTGTTTGAATGGGCATCTCATTCCTTCTCGATATATTTCTTGTTCTTTGGCAGCTGTCACACTATTTGTAGAATGTCTGAGCGTTCTTATGTAGTGTTGGCCAAAAGAACCATGATTGCAGTACCTTCGCTGATGTTCCATAGCTTCCGAAATGGCCTCCATATGGTGCTGAGTGGCATTGTGAGAGTATGGCCTGTTGTTCATCCTCTGGTACACACCGTCTGATAACCTGGTCTACACAATTTTTGAACAAGAAAGGCTCGTCCCAAAAATAATGCTTAGCATCATGTTGGAATCGTTCCCTTCCTTGATAGTTTACTCCATAAGGCAAAACACCAAGTACTAAATAATTTACGATGTCTGCATACCAGGATGTGTCTATTGATGTTGTTGTCGCGATTTCTACGTGGGCGGCAGGTAACAGACCTTCAGCTTCTAGAGCGGCTACCAAGGCAGAGACTAGCTGCAACTATTCGTAAGGGAATTCATCCTGAATTTCACTGTGGGAGGTGTTCTCTTGTCTATTCTCAAGCCAAGAGAGATGATTCGCCACTTGATTTTCTGTGCCCTTTCTGTCTCAGATTTCTACGTCAAATTCTTGTAGCAGTAGGATCCATCGGATTAGGCGGGGCTTTGCGTCTTTCTTTACGAATAGGTACCTAAAGGCAGAATGATCTGTGTGAACTATCACCTTTGTGCCAATCAGGTAGGGCCAGAACTTATCGAAGGCGAATACTACTGCCAACAATTCTTTTTATGTAGTGGTGTAGTTGGTCTGGGCAGTATTTAGTGTTTTGCTAGCGTAGTATATGACGTGAAAAATCTTATCTCTGTGCTGCCCTAGGGCAGCGCCCACGACAATGTCACTAGTATCACACATGAGTTCGAAGGGTTGACTCCAGTCAGGGGGAACTACCACATGTCATGTGACTAGCTTTTCCTTTAATGTTTTGAACGCTTCCTGGCATGCCTCGTCGAAGATGAATGGCTTGTCCTATTCCAGCAAGGTACACAACGATTTAGAAATTCTAGAAAAGTTTTCAATGAATCTCCGATTGAAACCTGTGTGTCCCAAAAAACATCGTATGCCCTTGACAGTGGTCGGCGGCGGCAAGTTGACTGTGACTTCGATCTTCGCTTTGTCTACTTCTATTCCCCGTGTGGAAATTTTTTTCCCCAAGACTATGCCTTCGTCGACCAAAAAGTGGCATTTTCCCAGTTAAGCACTAGATCTATTTCCTCAGATCTGGTCAGTACTTTCTCAAGGTTGCTGAGGCAACTGTCGAAATTGCTGCCGAATACAGAGAAGTCGTCCATGAAGATTTCCATGAAATCTTCTATCATGTTGAAGAAGATCACCATCATGCATCGTTGGAATGTGGTTGGGGCATTGCACAAACCGAATGACATTTTTTAAAAGAATAAATGACATATGAGCAAGTGAACGTTGTTTTGGCTTGGTCATCCGATGCGATGGCGATTTGGTTGTACGCTGAATATCCATCCAAAAAGCAATATAAGGGTTTTCCAGCAAGGCGGTCAAGCATTTGATCAATAAAAGGTAATGGAAAGTGATCCTCTTTTGTTGCTTTATTTAACTTGCGGTAATCCATACATATTCGCCAACCAGTTACTGTTCGAGTTGGGATTAATTCATTATTTTCATTGCTTACCACAGTTATTCTACATTTCTTTGGTACACATTGTACCGAGCTTACCCATTCGCTGTCTGCAATTGGATATATGATTCCAGCATCTAGCCACTTGATGATTTCCTTTTTGAAAACTTTTAACATGGCTTCATTTATTCTCCTTTGGGCGTCCACAATTGGTTTTTGGTCCCGATCCTGCTGAAATTTATGCATGCAAATGGTATGGCTAATTCCCTTTATGTCTGCAATGGTCCAGTCTATCGCCTTCTTATGTTGCTGCAGCAGTGTAGTTAATTGTCGTTCTTGTTTAGGCTGCAACTTGGATGAAACTATAACTAGAATGTTTGTTATCCAATGGGCTTCTTCCTGTTCCTCTATTTCCTGCTCCGTCGACTCATGGTACTACTCATCTTTCTGGCAGCTTTCTAAATGGCTGTCGTGACAACTGCCATGTTTGCTACATGGGCAGTCTTGTTGTAGACAAGGTCTATTTTCTTCCAAGTTGAACTCTGAGACATCATCTAGTAGCTGGCATTCTTCCAGATCTTCAGCCTGTCTCATGGATTGATAAACGTTAAGTTTTACTTGTTGACCATCTATTCTCATCGTGAGTTGGCCTTTTTCCTCCCCGATCAGTGTTCTACCCGTAGAAAGGAAAGGTCACCCCAGTATTATTGGTGCTTTTTCATCTGCTTCATAATCCAGCACCAAGAAATCAATAGGAAAAATAAATTCATGCACTTGTGATGTCCTCAAATTTTCCTTTCGGTTGGACATAAGTTCTGTCAGCCAGCTGAAGCATCCCCGTTGTTGGGCGGGCATCTCTTATTCCTAGTTTCTGGAAAACATATTTGGGCATTAAATTTATGCTTGCCCCTAGGTCACATAATGCTCGTACAGAGTGGTTGCTGCCTATTTTGTAAGGGATTATAAAGTTGTCTGGATCTTTCTGTTTGGGCGGTGCTTTATTTTGCAGCATAGCTATACATCCTTCCGTTACTACCACCATTTCAAATTCCCCGATCCTTGTTCACTTGGATATCGTATCCTTCAGAAACTTGGTATAGCTTGGCATTTGTTCAATCAACTCTATTAGTGGAAGGTTGATCTTGACTTGCTTTAGCACATCCATGAACCTTTTATACTACATCTCTTGCTTTTGTTTGTTTAGTCATTGAGGAAATGGAGGTGGTGGTACATGGTTTACAATTTTATCTTTGTTGGGTATCCTATTCTGAGCAATTGGTTCAGGTTCTGTTTGTTCATCCTTGGCATCGTCTACTGATTCTTGCTCTAGTGCTGCCGCGGTAGAATGTTCGACAGGTAGGACTTGTTCGGCAGCTGCTGTTTCTCTTGCAGCGGGCATGAGTGGGTCCTATAGTGTTATCTTGCTTTGGGTTGTTACAGCCTTACAATGTTCAAGGGCTTTTCCTTTTGCTGATTCAATGTCACTAGGTAATCCACCCATTGGCCTAGTGCTGATGATTTGGGCAAATTTCATGAACTGCGTTTCCATATTTTTTAAAGCTTCCTCTTGGTTGTTCACCCTATTTTCAGTCTTATACATGTAAGATTCAGTTTTGTCAATGAATTTAGTTGTGTTAAAAATAAAATCATTGGTATAGGACATGAAACTATGCAAAGTAGATTCTAAGGAGGTTTTTTTTGTATTCTGTTGTAGGGCAGCTGTCGTGGTAGGTTCTGTTGATAGTCCCCTTGATGCCGTGATGGGTTTGCGGCAGTTCCAGGGTTGCTCCATGAGTAGTTAGGATGATTCTTCCATCCTGGGTTGTAGTTATTTTTAGCAGGTCTGCCATTCCTCTCATATCCTCTCATATAATTTGTAGATGTAGTACAGGAAGAGGAATCGTGGTCGCCCCCCACATTCGCTAAAGAATGGATCAACAACTTTTACTTCATGGACCTTCCTAGGGGATTGAATCATCTTCATCACTAGCTCCGTCAGAGTGTCAAGGCGGGCATTTACGGAATCTGAGGCTTCTACCTTATTTGTTGTTGCTGGCTGCCTTGTGCCGCCTCGACGGGCAGTCAGGTACTTGTAATCGTTTTTAGCGGCTATGTTCATCAGCCGCAGTGCTTCCTGTAGAGGTCTGTCTGGGATGATCTCATTGACCGAGGCATCTATCATCATCCGCGTTGGGTAGTTAACCATATTGTAAAATACAGATACCTGCGTCCAAGCTGGTAGACCGTGAAGTGGATAGTTATTCATCATTTGTTGATACCGCTCCCACGCCTTGTACATCGGATCCTCATCCCCTTTTATAAAGGTTGTGATCTCATTCCACAACCTGCCAATGACATTGGACGAGCTGAGACGATCTAGAAAGTATTTACAGAGCTCTGTCCATGTATTAAAAGATTCGGCTTGCTGGTTATTCAACCACTGTTTCGCCCTATCCCTCAGTGAATAGAGAAATAGCCTTAGTCGTAGTGTGTCCTAGTGAACCCCATGTATTTTGAATGCTCGGCAAATGTCCAGGAATCCTCGTAGATGCTGTCGGGCATTTTCTGTGGCAGTCCCTCCGAAGTGCCCTAGTGTATTGAGCATGTTGAACACGACAAGCTTTAGCTAAAAATGGTCTGCCCCTATCTCCGGTTCTGTCACTATTTGCTCGAACCTTTGGAAGTCATGTTCCAAGTAATCTCTAGTTGTCTACACCTGTTGCGACCTGGGCAAATCAAGGGAGACTTGCCTCTGTTATTCTTAACATCCTCTTAGCGGCAAATCATGATGCCCGCCCCTGTCATTCATGGCATCAATTAGGGGGGGTAGATCCTTGTTTACCATGGTTTCTTCCTTTGATCTGCCCTTATCTCCTCTGTTCTTTAGAATTTCCTTGAGCTCCTTTTTAATACTTCTTGTTTCACGCTCGAGATCATCGTAAATGATAAGGTTTCCCTTAGGGTTGGTTCTGGTCATGCACATGCAAAGGACATGTTAAATTTTTTTTGATTAAATATAAAAATAAAAAGGTGCGAAAATTGAAAAACGAAATTCACTATTACCAATCCCTGGCAACAAGGCCAAAAACTTGTAGGGCGTGTAGGTGTTCTCTTTTTATGAGAGCGCAAGTGCACACCCCTACCATGTTATAGTATAAAAGTTGTCGAATCCCACGAGGATTGGACATCTTGTCTCGTTTCGTAGTTCTTGCACAAGGTAAAGTAAAAGCACACATGAATAATTGGATGAGATAGAAAAGTAATTAAAAATACAAGTAAAGGAGAAGAAGTGAATCAGGTTGATAAGGCAGGCAGGGTTATGCTACCACTTAGTGTGAAAACTGCGTTGTAAAAGGTATGAGTTATTTTGTGTTGCCACGATATGTTGCCTCAGCGGGTATGGCAGGTGGCAAACTACGACCCTGTCACGCGGCCGCAACAGGTCTCTGCCACTGCAGGGGTTTACTGTCTCGGCAAGTGGAATGGAAGAAGTCTTGGCGGCAAGTCTGACAGATACTCCAAGTTCAGCAGTATTAGTTGACAGTGATCCCTCCTATTTCTAGGTTAGGATGCTCGAGAGCTAACTTGTGGACTAGTGTGGAACCAAGTTAGTCAACTCGGTTGGTAATCCCTTTTAGCCGCTGAAACTTGTGGGCTGATGTGGAACCAACTTAGTCACGCCTAAGCACGTTGTGACCGTACTTAATCCTTTCGTGAGCCTTGCACTTTTGCGCCTGACAAATGGATTCTCTCAAACGACTGGTGTAGAAAGATTTAAAGAATTAAGTAAACTCAAAATATTTTATTAAAAAATTACTCAAAACGTAAAACAACCATTTCACACTAGTTACAACATAACCCTAACCCAAATAGAATTTCGAACATGACGGCAGAGAAAAACACAAGAAAAGTATATCTAAAACATAGGATGTTTTAAACTAGGAGTAGAATGGGTATTTATAGACTCAGGACTAGGTTAAGTCCTCATTAAAGTAGAAGTCCTCAAAAGTAGTTTTCCATCTTTAATATAGCTTTAAATGCCGACTTCTTTGCATTGAATATAGACTCTATCTCGTTTTCCTTAGTCCGCAAGTAAGCTTGAAAATTTCGCTTCGGCAACCTTGGTCGCTGCTACAGATGTCGAAAAATCATATGAACGTCGGTAATAGATTCATGTGTTTTAGCTCTACAAATCGCGCTCCAATTCTTCCAACTTCCATAGTTAGCTACCGTGGCCAGCATGGTCGGCGACAACTCTGCTCGGCAGATATTTGGCAGCAACTTGTGTTCAGTTGGAACTGCTTCAGTACAACTCCTAGGTAAGCTTCCTCAGCCTTGTGTCCTCAGCTCCTCAGTGTCCTCAGCTCCTTAATTCCCTCTTTCAGTACAGTTGCTACTAATTTTGGCTATTTATTGCAGGTAGCTGCTGTGGCAGACTCAGGGCAGTGAAGGAGCAGAGCTGGAACTCAGGACTGGAGTCAAGTAGGGAGATGCTGCCCTGGCCACTGCCATGGCAGCCATGACGACAGCGTTGGTGAAAGGGAAAAGTGAAGTGGAGCTCGACATATAGAGGAATTCAAGCCAGTCTGTCGTGGACCACTCCAATATTTTTATGAGACCTAAGGCAGAATGAAGGCCAAGCCCAAATTCCAAGGAAGAAACCCAAAGCAAGAAAAGAGGACAAATTAAAGTCATCTACTTAGAAGATTTAATCTTAATTAGAGTTGTACTTTAGTTTGAACTTGTATTCTTACCTTATTAGAAAACTTGGACCTAAGGCCTATATGAAGGCACGTAATTCGACCTAGGGAAGGATATCTCAATCTCTAGCTGTTTTCCCCAAAACCCTTGTCGTTTTCCCCCTCTCATTATGTTCTAAACTCCCCTAGCGCTAAGGGTTGATTCTGTAAAGTAGTTGCAAGGATTGTACTGTTTTAGGAATTTTTTGTTTAATGAAATAAACAAAAGGAATCGAGAGAGGGTTGATTTTGTAAGGGTTGATTCTGTAAAGTAGTTGCAAGGATATCTCAATTTTTTGCTTATTCTGGTTTTAACATCTTGCAAGAGTATCGAGAGAGCATTGTGAGATTATCTATTTACTTAATATCGGGAGAGTTAAGTATACAAAAGGAATAAGTACGAGTTCTCCAATTTATGGTTGAATTATCTCGGACCTAAGGATAGGGCGAGGTTAAGTGGCTAAGGAAGAATTCACAACATTGGCGTTCACCCTTTGATTCACGTCGGGAGGTATCATCCAAGAAGTGTTCATCAACAACACTTGGACCTAGGGATAGGACAAGTCACAGTAGGGATTCTCGCCAAGCTTGAAGAAACTGAGTTGTTTATTGTTCCCGCGACAGCAACGGACGCTGCCACGGCAGGTGCTGCCGTGACACGAGCCATACACAAAATAGGAATATTTATACAGTGTAACACATGCACTACCGAGCAGATCAATACTAGTCTATTTCTTAACCCTGAATCTTCATTCTATTATATTCAGTATTCTTCAATATTATTTCCCAAACAATTTAATCTCTTTTCTTTTTCTATTGTGCATCAATCCAAGGATAAAGCAAATTCCAGTCCCTGTGTATTCGACATCCGATACTTTGAGTATCACTTTACTACTTGCGTCGTGTACACTTGCACTACATTGCGATTGGACTTTTGACACGCAACAAGTTTTTGGAGCCGTTGCCGAGGACTATCAACATATCTTTACCCTTACTTTTACTGCACTTTTTAATTTTTTTGTTTTTATTGGGACTGTTTACCCTGTGCTTTTCACAAGGTTTTTCGTTTGCTTATGCACAAATCAAAACGAGGCAAAGAACTTGAGTATAAACTAAATCCTGAAATCGAACGTACGTGCAACCTCAAGAACCCAGTCCGCCTTTTGATAGCCAGAAATGATTATCTTGAGGAACAATTAGAAGCAATGCATAACGGGGTAAATCATCCGAGGAATCTTGAAGATCCTCCCATCGATGAACAGAACAGATAGCCTACCGCTGCCGAGGCTGCACGACAGTCCTGCCGTGAATACAAGATCAACGATCATGTGCAACTAGAGACCACCTTGCCAGACGTGGAAGCTGAGAATTTGGAGCTGAAACCCGTTATGTTCAGCATGATCAATTCCGCTGGCCAATTTAGTGGTGCTGTAATAGAGGATGCCCGAGCACACATGAAAATGTTCCAAGAAATCTGTGGATCGTTTCGATTACCAAGAGTAAATCCGGAAATATCGAGGCTCCGGTTATTTCCTCATTCACTGAGAGACAGAGCGAAAACTTGGTGGAATAAACTAACGTCGGGTTCAATACGAACTTGGGTAGATCTCACTCGTGATTTTTTATCTTGTTTTAATCCTTCTCACTTATCTAAGCAATTGCGTAATGAAATTGCTACTTTTCAACAGGAAGATGACGAGCCAATGCACGAGGCATGGGACAGGTTTACAACTCTTCTAAGGAATTTCCCGATGCATGGATTCCCCGTATGGAATCAAGTCATCAAATTCTACAATGCTGCCAACACACATACTTGTATGAGAATAGATTCAGCAGCAAATGGACTGTTGTTGGACAAAGATCCAGACGAGGCCATGGTAGTATTGAAAAATTTAGCAAAGAATGACGAGCAATTTCCCACAGCGAGGAGAGGTAAACGAGTGTTAGTTGTAAAAGATTATGAACTCGATAATTCCTTGAAGACACATGTTGCATACCTCACAAAGGCAGTGGAAAATCTGTTAAAAAAGATTCAAAACCTGTCTACTCTGTAGAAGAGGTATGTGAAACTTGTAGTCGGAATCACAGTTTGGAAGACTGCCCGTTGCAGTTAGAGGAAGGGATGTATGTTGGAAACTACAACAAGCCGAGAAATTACGACTCCAACAATTACAATCCCAACTGGAGGAAAGATCCCAAGTTCTCTTGGAGCAATCCAAACAACACACTGAATCCTCAGGTGCAGAACAACCAAAACCAAGGGGCACCCAGAATCCTGACACGGCAGCAACCGCAACAGCAGCCACAACAGTAGCCAGTAGTCGCACCTAGTATACTGGAGCAGACATTGGCTACATTCATGTCACAGACATGAGCTTACATGGCAAACATGGATCACTTTGTCAAGAAGACTGAGTCATTCATGGACAAAACATAGATGAGAATGACTAACCATGAAGCTACACTAAAATCATTGCAGACACAGATGGGCTAGGTTTCCCAGCATATTAAGCCAAGGCAAAACGAAGGATTCCCTAGTGATACTGAAGTCGCTAGAAAACCCACACATGAGCAGTGTAAAGCAATACAACTAGGAGTGGGAAACAACTGCAAGGGCCGGAGTTGAAAATCGTACCGATTGAGGAACCAACCCTAGAAACACCTGCCGCGAACACTGCCCGGACAGAAGAAGAGAAACCTGCTGCCGACCTACTTGTTACGGCAGCAAAAGGGACAGAGGAGAAAGACAAGAATGCTGAAGAACCCAAGCCTTCTCAGATCCGAATACCATGTGAAGGACGTCTGGAAGATTATCGTCCTCCACCTCATTTTCCACAGCGGTTACAAAAGCAGAAACATGAGTACCAGCTCAAAAAGATTTATGATATTTTTAAGCTGTTACACATCAATATACCACTGTTGGAGGCCATCAAGCAGATTCCCGGTTATGCGAAATTTCTCAAGGATGCCATGTGAAAAAGATCCAGACTTGGGGAATTCGAAATGGTAAAAGTGACAGAGGGATGCAAGACTATCCTGCATAGGCATCCACCCCAGAAAAAGAAGGATCCTGGGAGCTTCATCATACCATGCATAATTGGGGACAAATTCGTGGGTAAGGCACTTTGTGATCTAGGTGCTAGTATAAATTTAATGCCAAAATCTGTGTTTCAGAAATTAGGTATTGGACGCATACGACCCACGACAGTCATGCTGCAGCTGGCAGACTGCTCTTACGCACAAACAGAAGGGAAGATCGAAGATATTCTGGTAAGAGTGGCTAAGTTTATTTTTCTTGCTGACTTTCTTGTTTTAGACTGTGAAGCAGATGAAAATGCACCAATCATGCTGGGGGGACCCTTCCTAGCCACAAGTAGATATCTGATTGATGTAGAGAAAGGAGAACTGACAATGAGAGTAAATGATCAAGAGATCAAACTCAATGTTCTCCAAGCAATCAAACATGCTGATGCAGAAGAAGAATGCAAGGCTATCACTGAAGTAATCCTTGACCAACTTTGCATCAGGTCGAGCTGCCATGACATAAAATTTGGTCACTGCCACGACAGTCATCTGGAAGACTGTCACGACAGCAACGACGACAGTGACTCCTCTGATTCAGACATATATGACACTGAAGGTTATGAGGAGGTAAATTAGATAGGAAATAGTCTAGGTAAGTTATTCGAGCCCCTAAACTATACCTCGAATGAACACATAATCCAAAAGCCTTCAACTGTAGAACCACCTGTTTTAGATCTTAAGCCACTGCCAGGGCAGCTTAAATATGTTTTTCTTGGTTTAAATGATACGTTGCCCATAATCATCTCTTCCAAGTTGATGTAGAAACATGAACAACAGTTAATTGGGATGCTGCAGCAGTATAAGAAGGCTATTGGATAGACGATAGCAGATATCCAAGGCATCATTCCGACATTATGTATGCACAAAATTCTCATAGAGGATGATCATAAGAAGACCATTGATGCTCAGAGACACTTAAACGATGATATGCAAGAGGTGGTGAGAAAAGAAATTATCAAATGGCTTGACGCCAGGATAATTTATGCCATCTCGGATAGTAAGTGGGTGAGCCCGGTGTAGTGCATACCTAAAAAGGGAGGAATAACTTTGGTGACCAACGAAGAGAACGAACTAATTCCAACCAGGATTGTGACCGGTTGGAGGGTTTGTATAGATTACCCAAAGCTTAACAAAGCTACCCGGAAAGACCATTTCCCCTACCTTTTATTGATCAAATGCTTGATAGATTAGCGGGGAAACCTTATTATTGTTTTCTTGATGGCTACTCAGGTTACAATCAGATAGCTATTGCACCAGAGGATCAAGAGAAAACGACCTTCACTTGCCCATACGACACTTATTATTTTCGGAGAAAGCCATTTGGATTATACAATGCACCAGCAACCTTCCAAAGGTGTATGATGGCAATATTCTCTGACATGGTGGAGGACTTTCTGGAGATATTCATGGACGATTTTTCTATCTTTGGAGACAGATTTGAAGGCTGTTTAGGCAACCTACAGAAGGTGCTCGAAAGATGCGAGAAAGCGAACTTCGTATAAAACTTGGAAAAATGTCACTTCATGGTGGATGAAGGGATAGTCCTAGGCCACAAGGTAAGCTGCCGCGACGTAGAGGTAGACAGAGCGAAAATCGAAGTCATCGAAAAGCTGTAGCCACCCAGCATAGTCAAGGGGATTCGGGGTTTCTTAGGGCATGCTGGGTTTTATCGAAGATTTATTGCAAATTTCTTGAAGATTACCAAGCCTTTGTGCCACTTATTAGAGCAGAATCGTCCCTTTAACTTCAATACTGAATGTATTAAGGCATTCAGAATTCTGAAAGAGAAGCTAGTAACAGCCCCGATTGTACAGCCACCAAACTAGAGTTTGCCATTTGCAATAATGTGTGATGCCAGTGACTATGTAGTAGGGGTATCACTAGGGCAGATGCAGGATAAGCTCTTCCATGTGATTTACTACGCCAGTAAAACATTGAACGATTCCCAAGTGAATTACACCACAACAGAAAAGGAACTGTTAGCAGTGGTGTTCTCGATCGACAAGTTCCGTCCATACATTTTTGGAACGAAGGTGGTGGTCCATACAGACCATTCAACATTGAAGTATCTGTTCGCTAAAAAAGATGCAAAACCTAAACTGATACATTGGATTCTTCTACTACAAGAGTTCGACATTGAAATCAAGGATAAAAAGGGGACAGAAAACCAAGTAGCATAGCACTTGTCGAGATTAGAGATGGGAAAGAGTCTACCAACAGACAAGACCAACATATTGGAGACCTTCCTGGATGAGCAGCTGTTTGCTGCCACTAGCACTGTCGCGATAGCCATGGCAGCATCTAAGTTTTCTGAACTTCCTTGGTACGCTGATTTTGTTCATTACATTGTTAGCGGAGTACTACCTCTTGAACTTAACTACCAAGCAAGGAAGATTTTCCAAAATGATGTAAAACATTATTATTGGGACGAACCTCTTCTTTTCAAACATTGTGCAGATCAAATTATCAGGAGATGTGTACCACAAGATGAGTAGGAAGTTGTACTTCACCACTGCCATGCCTCCTCATATGGAGGACACTTAGGTGGAAACAAAACCGCTGCCAAGGTTTTGCAATACGGTTTTTATTGGCCCTCACTGTTCAAGGATGCCCAAGCCTTCTACAAGAGCTGTGACAAATGCCAACGGACTGGGAACATATCAAGAATACATGAGATGCCATTGCAGAACATCCTAGAAGTCGAAGTCTTCGATGTATGGGGGATTGATTTCATAGGACCATTCCTAGCATCATGTGGGAACCTCTACATCCTACTGGCAGTGGATTATGTATCCAAATGGGTTGAAGCGATCGCCACACAGAAAAATGACATCAAGACTATTGAGAGATTTCTGCATAAGAACATTTTCTCCAGGTTTGGCATACCTAAAGCGATCATCGGTGATGAAGGGAGACATTTCGATAATAGGGTAATCACTGCTGCCTTGAGAAAATACGGTGTAAAGAACCGGATTGCCACATCATATCACCCTCAAACCAATGGACAGGCCGAAATATCCAACCAAGAATTAAAGAACATTCTTGAGAAGATGGTTAAACCTACTCGAAAAGATTGGTCTTTACACCTCAATGATGCACTCTGGGCCTATAGAACAACATTCAAAACACCATTGGGAATGTCACCCAACATGCTTATATATGGGAAAACATGCCACTTACCTGTCGAGATAGAGCACAGAGCTTACAGGGCTATCAAGGTAGTAAATATGGACTTAGATAAGGTATGACAAAAGAGGCTACTTGACTTGAATGAAATTGAAGAAATTCGGGCAATGACCTACGACAATGAAAAGATTTACAAAGACAAAACCAAGAGGTGGCACAACAAGAAGTTGCTGCCACGACAGTTCTGCCCAGGGCAGCTTGTGTTATTGTTTAACTCTAGGTTGAAACTTTTACCAGGAAAGCTTAAATCTAGATGGTCCGGCCCCTTCCAAGTTGTGCAGGTTTTTCCCCATGGTGCCATCACGATCAAATCCTTAAAAGACGGGCACCAATTCAAAGTCAACGGACAGAGACTAAAGCATTATTAGGGGACTGAAGCCCCAAGGATGCAGGAAGTAGTTACTTGAAGAGATGCCCCTCAAGGCATCCCTAATTTAACTTAGTTATTTTATTTTATTTTATATATTAGGAATTAAGATTTATTTTATTTTATTTTTAGGAACTAAGGTTTTATTTGAATTATTTTAGGAAATAAGGAAAACAAGGAGAGGAGAACAAGTGAACCAGCCCACCATATCAACAGCAGCACAAAAAGCCCAACGGATGAGTCTATCGTCACAACCTGTCATCAGATGTCGCGACATACACGGAAAATACAACATTCCAACAAGCTGTCGCGACAGACACGTAAATGCGTAACAAACGCACAGTAGACATGGAAACGCATGATAGACGCGTCAGAAACCGTGTAACAGCTGGCCCTGTTATTCGCGTCTGTCGTTACAGCTCCAACGAGCAGAAAATCATTCATCTATATAAACATCCATTCTCTATTAATTTTTCACCTCACTTTTACTCTCTCAACTTGCTCTCTCTAGATCTCAAATTTCTCTTTATTTTCCACAACCTTGCAACTATGACTAACAGACAAACTCGCAGAAGTGTTGCCTCCAGCTCTGCCGCAGCAGTGAGCACACCCAGCCATAGTGCCATCCCAAACCGCTTCGCCTCCACCGACTCTGTCGGTAGATACTACCACTCCTTCCAGAAGAGGGAGATGTGTGAAGAAAGGGGTTTTCTCTACACCAAGCCCACGGGAGACTTAGGGCTTGAACCCTTCATCGCAAAGAAGATCCATGCCTTGAAGTGGCAGCGATTTGCTTCCCAGTCGAAAAAAATGAACGTCACGCTGGTCCGGGAATTTTATGCTTCCGTCGACAGCAAGGATACTACGACCGTGACAGTGCGAGGTAAAGAACTTTCTTTTGAGCCTTCCTACATCAACACCCTCTACGGCCTCCATGTCAGTAGAAAGGAAGACGCCCACAAGAGATTCATCGAGAGTCTGTCGCCGGCAGACTATGATGCGGTGATGGCAGAAGTGACGGAGGAGGGGACGACATGGAACACCGACCCAAAGCATCGATGGACGGTGAAAAGAACTCAACTAACTCCAGAGGCCAAATTATGGAACCACTTTGTGAAGAAGAGAATCATGCCATCCTTCCATAATAGTACGGTCAACTGACCCAGGTTAGTACTTGTACATTCAATTCTAAGTGAAAGACCCATCAACGTCGGTTGATACATAAGGGAGGGAATTTCAGTATGTGCTCTCCGACCATCGGGACCTCTCATCTTCCCGTACCTCATCACCGCGATATGTCAAGGCCACAATGTTCCAGAAATTGCAGAAGACTTTAAAGTCCGAGGGAAACCGTGGACTGAGCGAAATATCTTCAGTCTCATGGAGCTGAAAGCAGCAACCCCGCTTTCCTACTTCAACCCTTCTGCCACAGCAGAGGAGCTGGCAGGCCCCAGTCAGCCAAAACCTGCCACAGCAGAGCAACAACAACCCCTCCACAAGACGCCTCCACCCAGATTCTGTCAGTCTCAACGGGACTGAGGAAAGGCAGCTCGTTCTGAAGAGCTTCGTAGGGGACTTCACGGCAGCCACATTAAGTTTTATTCATAACAAATTAAATTTTCCACATGTACTGTTCCCTGCCTTCCTAGAAAAATATTTTGCTGCCCCCACACCTACTCCTACTCCTGCTGCCACACCAAAGACCCCATCTGCTGCATCTACTCCTACTCCAGCCACGACAGCTGAAGGCGACAGCCACACTGCCACTGCCACTACTAGAGGCGAGAAGAGAAAGGAGCCGCTGCCGAAACTCAACGACGATTACTTCGAAGGGTTCTCCTCTTCATCCGTCTGGTAGGACTCTGACGGGGAGCCCTCTGTTGCTCGAAACCTTTCCAAGGAGTTCACTCCAATGAAGATGCATAAGCCCAACGAAGCTGGTGAAGGACCCTCCGGCCACGACAAGTCTGCCAACAGCAGCTCCGAAGATGAGGTACAAGTGCTGGACAAGCTACCCCAAATCTCACCCACCCGTATCCAGTCGCCAAGCGAAACAAAAAAGAAAACTGCCTCTGCCTCCCTTAGCACTTTGTCAGCGCCCACAATGAAGGTCATTGCCTGCCGGCAGCTACAGATTAGCAGCAGCAGCGATGAAAGCTCCTCAAATTAAGTTTCTATCTTATTTTTGTTGTTTTGCTATTTTATTTGTCTTGTGATGTATTTTATTTTTCTCTTTTTCATCCATGTCATCATGCATTGAGGGCAATGCAACCCTCAAGTTTGGGGGTGGCATCCCTCTAGTAATGAAGTGTCTTTGTGTTTTAAAATTGTGTCTAATTACTTAGTTTATTTTTGTCAAAAAATATCTATTGGCTTAAGTCTTTGAACTGAACTTACTTGCCACGACAGAGTCTATCGTGGCAGTGCCTTTAGGATATTTTTAGAATAGTTTAGAGTTTTACTATAGTTTTGATCCTTAAACACCCTTTGTGACTCTTATGCTGTCTAGACTTCCAATGGTAAACTAGAATAGGAAAAGCTTAAACACTTGAGTTGCCCCTAGAGGTGTCTAACATTGGCTCTAGGAAAAGAAGAAATGAAAAATTAGACTCAATACACCTAGAGGTGCCTAAAACCGGCTCTAGGAAGTTAGCTAGAGGTGCCCAAAAATAGGCTCTAGTCAACTTCTAATAAGAAAAGAAAACTGAGTCTAATTAAGAAAAACTAAAGGAGCCTAAGAATTGCCTCCAAGAGAATGAATTTTGGCATAAAAATTCAAGTAAGTAGCTTAACTATTCTATTAAATTAAGAGAGTCCGGGAACATATTTGTTCACAAAACATGCACACACTACACGAGACCTATATCATGTGTTGTAGGTAAGGAAAAGTTCACTGAATTAAGCCAAACAAAATAATTTTTAGGTCATAATTGCTTGAGGGCAAGCAAGAACTTGAGTTTGGGGGTGTGTTGAGTGTGTAAAAGTTCTATATATTACCCCTTATTTAACCTATATTTTTGCTGCATTCAAGCATGATTCATTGTATTTAGGTACAGTTTCACATATACATCACAATTAGATAAAATGGCGTAGTTGCTACTGATTTTGGCTATTTATTGTAGGTAGCTGCTGTGGCAGACTCAGGGCAGTGAAAGAGCAATGTTGGAACTCAGGATTGGAGTCAAGAAGGGAGATGTTGCCCTGGCCACTGCCGTGGCAGCCATGACGACATCGTTGGTGAAAGGGAAAAGTGAAGTGGAGCTCGACAGATAGAGGAATTCAAGCCGGTCTGTCGTGGGCCACTCATATATTTTTCTAGCCCTAGGGCAGAATGAAAGACAAGCCCAAAGTCCAAGGAAGAAACCCAAAGCAAGAAAAGAGGACGAATTAAAGTCATCTACTCAGAAGATTTAATATTAAATAGAGTTGTACTTTAGTTTGAACTTGGATTCTTACCTTATTAGAAAACTTGGACCTAAGGCCTATATAAAGGCATGTAATTCGACCTAGGGAAAGATATCTTAATCTCTAGCCATTTTCCCCAAAACCCTTGTTGTTTCCCCCTCTCATTATGTTCTAAACTCCCCTAGGGCTAAGGGTTGATTTTGTAAAGTAGTTGCAAGGATTGTATTGTTTTAGCAATTTTTTGTTCAATGAAATAAAACTTCAAGTTTGCTTATTCTGGTTTTAACATCTTGCAAGAGTATCGGGAGAGCATTGTGAGATTATCTATTTACTTAATATCGTGTGAGTTAAGTATACGAAAGGAATAAGTACGTGTTCTCCAGTTTATGGTTGAACTATCTCGGACCTAGGGATAGGATGAGGTTAAGTGGCTAAGGAAGAATTCAACAACATTGGTGTTCACCCTTTGATTCATGTCGGGAGGTATCATCAAAGAAGTGTTCATCAACAACACTTGGACCTAGGGATAGGACAAGTCACAACAGGGATTCTTGCCAAGCTTGAAGAAACTGAGTTGCTTATCGCTGCCGCGACAGCAACGGACCGCTGCCACGACAGGTGCTGCCGTGACACGAGCCATACACAAAACATGAATTTTTATAGAGTGCAACACAAGCACTACCGAGCAGATCAATACCAGCCTATTTCTTAACCCTGAATCTTCATTCTATTATATTCAGTATTCTTCAATATTATTTCCCAAACAATTTAATCTCTTTTCTTTTTCTCTTGTGCAGCAATCCAAGGATAAAGCTAATTCCAATCCCTGTGGATTCAACATCTGATACTTTGAGTATCACTTTACTACTTGCGTCGTGTACACTTGCACTACATTGTGATAGGACTTTTGACACGCAACATGCACCTACTTATGTCTAAAATGTGCTTAAAACAGTAATAATAAGAGTTGGAATGTGCGTAAAATATAGGACTTTTGGACACTTTACAACACTTAAACAATTAACTTACTTTCCTTGGGTTTACTATTTCAACTAGAGCCAATTTCGGGCACCTCTAGTATTTCCTTTTGTTTTTAATGATCTAATCGACTAGAACCAATTTCAAGCACCTCTAGTGATTTTTCTAAGCCTAAACTAGATCCAATTTCGGGCACCTCTAGTATTTTATGCTTTTCCTTAGGCTAGAGCCGATTTTAGGCACCTCTAACTTACAATTTTACCCAATTTTTTCTAAGTAAGTAATTGTCCTAAGTGTCCTAGAACTCCTTCAATCATTCAAGTCACAATATTTTACTTTTTTATTTTCAGCCTCATAGTGTGATTCTAAGTATTTTTCCATGGACATCCTAAAATTGGAAGTTCACTAGAAATATTTTAAGGCTACGATAAGAAAAAGACATATATTGCCGAGGCAATTTTTTTCATTGGATTAAATACCAAGGCAAGCGATAAACATTCATTCCTAAATTGATATGACAAAAAGAACTAACAACTACTTCCCCCCAAACTCAAGAGAAGCATTGCCCTCAATGCATGCACATACAAAAAATATAGAGATAAATATAAGGCAAGAGAATAAAATTACAACGACGGGGAAATGGATGAGTCATCGTCGCTGTCTTGGATGATTAATTTCCTTCTTGTCGTTTGCTTGATCCGTTTGGTTGCCCGTGGTGGTTGGTGACGTGTTAGAGGTATCGTTTCAACTTTCTTGGTCACTTCTTCCTCATCGTCACTGTCAAGGTATATTTCTTTGGTGGTGGAGATTTTGTTCTTCTTGGTATCTGAAACCAAGACGACTTTGGCTTGTGGAGCAATTGATTCGTCAGAGTCTGAGAAATTGAACCATGTCTCGGTTTAGGTTGGCTCGATTGCAGGTGATTTTCCGTTGTCTGCTCGGGTTGGTGAGGTACCATCAGTCTTCATTGCCCTGGCAGAGGTAGCTGGAATTGTCGAGGCAGTGGTTGTCTTTATGACCGAGGCAGAATCTCTGTGTTTTGTCGCAGGAAAGGCTTTGGGCGTTGCCGAGGCAAGGATGTCAGCCGGAAAGATCGGAAATTGCACCGTGTTTTCTGGGAACTTCTTTAGGATTACTTGAACGATTGAGTTGTTGAAGTACCTTATATATTGTATGAACAGGTGATGTCGTTTGTCCATTGTGTCAATTTTTTGTGTAAGGCACTGAAGAGTTGTTGTCGCAGCATCAGTCTGTAAAGTTGCCGGGGCATTGCCCGACGAGGTTGTCGCGGCAATGCCTTGTACCAGAGTGGACTATGGCTCGGCTTCTGTAATCAGCATTATTTTGTAGTATTGAGCCGTTGACCATCCTTTTCTCATTGGTGTCTGCTCGTTGGCAAAATCGGTAGGTACGTTCTTTTTCTTGCATAATCTGATGTTGAGACTTTTGAAGTAGAGGTGACCCTAATCCTTTTGCCTACACATGAATATCTCATTGCATATGATAGATCCAACATTAATAAATCTATTATGCAAGATAGAATGAAAAAGTGCAAACCTTGGTTTATCTACAGTGGTGTTGTGCGATGTGGGTATTAAGCATCTTTTATCAAAGGTGTTCCAAATTTTAGCCTCGGGCCAAAGCCTTCGGCAATTTACCGTTCCCTTGTTCGCTCTTTTGTTCCATGTCCTGCCGACAGTGCACAACTCCTTGAGCATATCTTAATAGTTGTTCGCCGTGAGTTTGTCGACGTACTCCTTGTGTTCATCTTTGGCCCCATGAATGTTGTAGTAGAGATTGATGGAATCAGTGTCCACTGGAAAGGATTGTCCTCGAACATGTACGTATAGGTGTTTGGGATTTGGAGAGTGGGAGTACAATTCCCTTACCCAAGTTACGTTGGTCGTCCTCGGTTGGTGGCAAATAATTTTCCATTTTTTATGCTCGATTTTATTGAGGATGAAAGGCTCCAATCTAAAATCAGTGTGTGATGATGAGTACTGGAAACCTTGCTCTTCCCACACTTATCGGCTGACAAATTTGGTGAGTTATGTTTGTTCTACTTCCGGCGGGGCGAATCATTTGAAGGTCGTTTCCTCGGTCACTTGAGAATGCTCTCCTCTTCCTAGCTTCAAGGCCATGGTTGAGTAGTTTGTTGGTTGTGAGAAGTCGGGAACTAGAGAGAAAATAAAAGGAGAAAAGCTTTTGAGTTCAAGAATGAAGAAGAGAATGGGTGTGATGGTTGAGTGTTTAGAGGGGGGTTTAAATAAATTGGAGGGTCATAATTATTTGGCATTCAAATTTTTAGTGCCAACGGTTGCGTGTACGACAAGATTTTCCTTGGGAAGTGGGTGAGTTTTGGGCGACAATAAAGGGGGGAATGGGAAAGGTTACCTTGTTTTGAGGGAATGAGAGAGGTTGCTGTAAATGAGTTTTGGTTTTGGGTTGGAATTTCTTAACACCAATCAACCCATCTTCTTCACATCCTTGAACTCATTCTTAAAAATAAAATAATATAAAGAACATTATTTAAAAATAACACTGTTATCCTAAAAAAATAATTTAAAGATGTTGAAAAAATAAAAACAAAAATTAAGATACTAAAGGAGTGAATGAGGATGCATCTTTTAAAGTAATCACTTCCTTTTCCCTCACGACATGGGTGCCAGTGTAGTGCTACAATCTTTTCGCATTAACTTTAAATTCGTTACCGTCTTTTGTGGGCTTGATTGTTACAACACCATGGGGGAATGCTTTGACAACTTCGAAAGGTCCAGACCATCTCGATCGTAGTTTTCCTGGGAATAGCTTCAATCGAGATTTGAAGAGGAGGGCTAATTGCCCGGGCAAGAATTGCCGCGGCAATAATCTCTTGTCATGCCACCCTTTGGTTTTTTAATTGTAGATCTTGGCATCTTTGTAGGCTAAGGCACGAAACTCCTCTATCTCATTGAGGTCCAGTAATCGTTTTTCTCCAGCACTCTCCCAATCAATGTTCACGGTCTTGATTGCCAAATACGCCTTCTGCTCAATTTCTACTGGTGGATGGCATGCTTTACCATACAAAAGTCGATAGGGCAACATGCTAAATGGTGTTTTGAATATTGTTCTATAGGCCCAAAGTGCATCATCGAGTCGAAGAGGTCAGTCTTTGCAAGAGGGATTGACTACATTCTCAAGGATATTCTTCAACTCTCTGTTTGAGATCTCGACTTGTCCATTGGTTTGTGGATGGTATGCCGTGGCAATTTTTTGTGTCACTCCGAATCTCTACAGTGCTTTGGCGATGAGTTTGTTGTCGAAGTTCTTTCCTTCGTCACTTTTGATCGCCCTTAGCATTCTAAATTGTGTAAATATTTTTTTTCTGTATGAATCTTTGCATGGTTTTGGAGTCATTGTTTGGTGTTGCAATTGCCTTTACTCATTTGGACACATAGTCAACGACAAGTAGGATGTAGAGATTCCCACATGAAGATGGGAAGGGCCCCATGAAATCGATTCCCTAAACATCGAATAGCTCGACTTCAAGGATGTTCTACAAGGGCATCTCATTTCGTCTTGAAATATTTCCGGTCCATTGACAACGGCCACATTGCTTGTAAAAAGCTTGGGCGTCCTTGTAAAGAGGCAGTCAGTATAGTCCGTATTGTAAAACTTTTGTCGTCGTATGTGTCCCTCCAAAGTGTCCTCCATAGGGTGAATAATGGCATTGTTGGATTTCTATGGAAGTGGTCTCTTTCTCTCTTTGTTCTAATCGTGATAAGTGGTCAGCAACTTGATTCTCAGTACCTTTTTTGTCCTTGATTTCAATGTCGAACTCTTGTAGCAGTAGAATCCAACGAATCAAGTGAGGCTTGGCATCTTTCTTGGAAAACAAGTACTTGATTGTTGAGTGGTCAGTGTGAACAATCACCTTTGTTGCGATTAGGTATGGTCAAAACTTGTCAAAAGCAAATACTACGTCTAGTAATTCATTCTCTGTGGTTGTGTAGTTCAGTTGGGCCTCGTTGAGAGTTTTACTAGCATAGTAGATCACATAAAAGATCTTGCCTTTTCTTTGACCAAGGACTGCTCCTATTACAAAATCGCTTGCATCGTACATGAGTTCGAAGGGCATCTTCCAATCTGGTGGAATCATTATAGGTGCGGTCACAAGCTTCTATTCAAGTGTTTCGAATGCTTCACTACATGAGTTATTAAATTCAAATGCTCTATCTTGTTCAACCAGGTTACACAAAGGCTTAGTGATTTTAGAAAAAAATTCAATGAATCTCCTATAAAAACTTGTGTGTCCCAAAAAGCTTGAGATTCCTTTGACTGAAGTTGGTGGGGGTAGTTTCTTGATCACTTCAATCTTTGCTTTGTCAACTTCAATTCCCTTGGAGGAGATCTTGTGGCTGAGAACTATGCCTTCATCCACCATAAAGTGACACTTCTCCAAATTTAGGACCAAGTCAGATTCCTTGCATCGTTTAAGTACTTTCTTGAAATTTCCTAGGCAATTGTCGAAATCTTCTCCAAATATCGAGAAATCACCCATGAAGATTTCCAGGAAATCTTCTACCATGTCGGAGAAAATTGCCATCATCCATCGTTGGAAGGTTGTTGAGGCATTGCATAGTTTGAAACGCATCCTTAGAAAGACATAAGTGTCGTATAGGCATGTTAAGGTGGTCTTTTCTTGATCTTCTGGTGCTATGGCAATTTGGTTATACCCTGAATAACCATCAATGAAACAATAAAAGGGTTTCCATGCAAGATGGTCAAGCATTTGATCAATAATAGGTAAAGGAAAGTGATGAATGATTATGGTGAAAAAATATTTACGAAATATAATTTGGAAATACTACATTTCGGTGTAGTGACCAAATCGTAGTTTTTGCAGAAGTTGACTAGTGACTATTTTGTAAAGGATTGAAACTTTGAATCTTTAAGGAGCTAATTTTACCAAAATATTTTTATCAAATTTCTCTCTAATTTTGGGTGTTTTAATAATAATTTAATAACGGGAATTGAAAGAGAAAAATCATATTTTGACTTTCATAACTACTTTACGATCTTTTTCCCTCTTCATTTTCTCTCAATTTCCACTCAGCCAAACACATTTCCTTCATCAATTAACCTCTAATTTTCATTCCTTTTGATGATATTTCATTCTCCTATGGATTCCTAATACTTTCCTCATCAAATCCTTTTGTTTTCACTTTTGATTTTCAAGAAAACTACCCCAAATTATGGTGAAATCAGCCATTAGAGGTAAGATTCGTCCTTCTCCTATAATGATCAGTTCTTTACTGAAATTCCCAAGTTATCAATCATTTGTTAATGATTTTTTATTTGCTTTAATGTTAGAAACATGAAATTGTGTTAAAACTCAAAATTCTTGGAGAGATCTTGATGATTTTCGTAACTATTGGTTAGGGTCTGTTTTGAGGTTGATTTCTAGTGTATTGTGGATGGTAATTGATGTTATAAATGAGGTTTTATCAAACAAATCCTGAATAGGTTTGGATTCCTAAGTTTTACATGCTAGATTGGTGGTTTTTGGGGTGGTTTTGGTGTTCTGTTGTAGCTGGAGATATAAGGATGAGTTTATGGTGATTTTTGGTGTTGATTGGGGTTTAGAAATGATTATAAGTGATAGATCTTGGTTGGGCTTTGTTTTGGAAGAGTTTGGAGATGATTTCGATTGTTTTTGGTAGCCGCAATGGTGTTTTTGAATAGAGCAGCAAGTTTGTTTGAGTGGCTAGTGATTTCAATGCATAATGATGCATTAATCCTCTGCTCTTATATGTATTGAATAGGAGAGACATCTTCGGATGCTTTTGATGTTGATCCGGAAGTGCTAGGAGTTTAGATATCGTTTTGGCAAGCAAGCGAAACGTAATCGGTGAGTGCGAATGGTTTTAGAAGTCCCTGAGGGACAAAGAAACAACAGTTGGGGATTTAGGATTGGTTTGAAACACCATCCTAAGTCCGGAAGTAAGTATGGCTAGATTTGCTCTCAAAAATGTGGTTGATACCCTTAAATGCTTTTACATGCTCTTGTTTTGAGATAGACAAATTCCTATTGTTTTATGCATGATTTGTAGCATGAGATGATGCTTTGTAGAGATTTCATGAAATAGCATGTTGCATTGAAGAGTTTTGAGATTTTGACTTAATGCAAAGCATGGGATATGATTTTGAAATCAGATGAGAAAGATTTGAGAAATGTGCATAAAAACAGTAGATGAAATGATATTTTGACATAATATATTGGCATAAAAGATAAGATACTTACCGGATATAATTGATCGATCAATAGGATGAGAGTGCACTATAAACTAAAAATCCGTACGTGCCCTTTGGAGTCGGGAAATGCGGGTAGTGCCATCCCGATCCAAAGTGAGAATCTGATGACGAGAGATACCATCGGGGTAGGACTTGGTGAAATACCCAAGCTTTGTGGCGATGAGAGATACCGCTATGAGAGTCTGGTGATGAGAGATTCCACCGGGGTAGGACTGGACCTTGAGTCAAGCTAATCCGCATTTCCGAGTAAAGATGAAATGCAAAATGTAACCCCCTTAACCCGGCCCAGACGGTTGAACCGAATTAAGATGTTTACACGGGGAAAACCAAAGTCAACCCGAAAGTCAACCTTGATTAACGACCCCTTTTTTTTATTTTTAATCTTGTCTAAATGCACATTAACCCTAGATATGTTCACAAGATCAGCATACTCAAAGATCATAACAATCAAAGATCATTCAGGGATTCTATTGCACAAATTATGACTTTAGGGACCAAATTGTAAATTCTTAAAATTATAAGGACTTAACCCAATTAAAAGTTACCAACATGAAATTAGTCATGTTCCATGCTTCCCTGCCAAATTTCAGCTCAAACGGACATCTCAAACTCATCCAATTGCATAAACAAGTTTCAGGACTAAAACGCAAAGATTACAAAACACGTAACCGTCAATTTCAGTGCCCAACGGTCGAGTGTTCCGAAACGGGGATAATCCGTTCCGTAACGCGGGACCGTTCCAAAACGAGTTCTGAAACAGGGCTTGGCAGTAGCATTTCCGTTCCGGAACGGTTCCTCCCGTTTCGGAACAGGGGCCCAGATTGCAGAAAAACAGCTGGTTTATCACATAATTGACCCATCAAACATGCTCCAGAGGCAACCAAAACATACCAGCAAGTCATTCAACACTCAAGGGACATAATTGCATCAAAATCTAGATACAAAACCACCCCTAGGTGCACCAACTCATTCAACACATCCAACACTCAATCATGCTTTTAAAACAAGAAGCATATCATATAGACTTAAGAATAAGAAGATTCAAAGGTTGCAAGCATTAAACCACATAGTTCAAAACCATAGACCAAACTTGTCCAACTTACACAATCTCATTAAACATCAACATAAAAGATTCTCCCCCCATTGCCTTTATTATCTATAGCTATTAACCGAGACATATATCTCAAGTGGAGCTTTCCTTGAATCCCTTGCTTCTCGCTGTTCCAACTTCAAATATCTGCATTGATGGACAAAAAGGAGCGTAAGCACATAATGCTTAGTGAGGAATGCTCAAAACCAAAACACCATCAATGCAGCGAGTCATAAAACCACTTTTAAAAGTAAACACAATTCGATAAACCAAAGCAATGTTTGAAAACCCTTTTCAACAACATGCTTAAAATCATGCATTGCTCAAACATGAAAACCAACCCTTAGCTTAGAAAAGCTAAGTAATCCTCTTCAAAGCACAAACTTGCAAAACCATCAATTTAACCATTCCATTCATGGACATCATATGCAAGGTTAAATACAAGATCCTTGGAAAACCCTTCCACTTCACATCATACTTTTCTCATACATTGATAATCATTTCAAAGCAAGAAACCTTTAAAAACCACTTACTCATTCAATCTAACACATGCATTAAACAAATGCAACATATGAACCACAAAATCAATATTTGCATCACATGCCTTTAAAAACAAGTCTTCGCAAGACTTCAATGCACTAAAGAGATTTCATGCACACATGCACCATTCTCAATAGATAATAAACACTTGTTGAAGCTAACAAGTAATTCATGCATTCATAGAACATTACACACTTCTCATGCAACCATGCATCATTTCAAGCACCTCATGCTTCATCATATTCAAGAACTTTATATTGGCTTCCAAGTGATAATTCACAAACCATCATAACGCAAGACTCAATCGGATACGCGGATCACAAGCGTTGTCCCCACGCTTCATACACACTACCAATATCAAGGTCCCCAAATGGAATTTTAACCACCATTTTGACCTTACCATACACAAGGTCCTCATATGGAATTTTAACCACCATATGACCTTAACATTCACAAGGTCCTCAAATGGAATTTTAACCACCATTACGACCTTACCATCACCCATTGGTAGTTGTATAACATCACTAACGAGATCCGGGACATATAACACAAGATCCACACATGGACTTTACACCACCATTGTGATCTTAGCAACACAAGGTCCCCAAATGGAATTTTAACCACCATTACGACCTTAACATACACAAGGCCCTCAAATGGAATTTTAACCACCATTATGACCTTAACACAAGACCCACCCATGGAATTTTAACCATCATGGTGTTCTTAACCATCTCATTAGTGTACTTGGATGGAGTTACCGGTTCAATCACAACCACTCCACATCCAAGGCGACTTTATTCACGGTGCACCCAATCCTATAGTCGGCTAACTATATCCGATTAAAGTAACCAAGAACCACTTACATCACTTGCCAATATAACCATTTTACCTCATTAATCCATTGTTTTTATAAGCATAACCAAAATGCCAAAACCACCAATTACCATCATCATTTCACTGTTTTGAAGCATTAAACAAAGCCATTAAACAACATGCAACACTATGCAACAATTCCATAATTCCAATGTACAAAACCAAGGATCTCTTACCTTGAGCATCCTTCACACATGGCTTTCAAAACCAGCATTAAACCATGCTAAAATATTCTTTCAAAACAGAATTTAAAACATGCAAATCACATGCATTGCATCCAACAACCACAAGTGCTTTAAAAACCAATTCATACACAAACCAAGGGAGAAATTCCATTTACTTACTCTTGAGCTTAGCTAAGTTGTTTAGACTTAAACTAAGCTCCCAAAACCTTCAAACCTTGGTTTTAAAGCCGAAAACCCAACTTCACTCACCAATACACAAAACAAGGCTAGCCAACAAGCCTTCCAAGCATCCGAAACCTTCAACGCCACCTCTATTGCTCACGGATCATTCTCCCCTGTTTCAAGCACATAACAACAGAGGATTAATGCATCATAATGCATTAAAAACACCAGCAACACACCTATACTCGCTGCTCTTTGCAAATCCAACATTACGGCTACCAAACACAACCGAAATCACCTCCAAACACTTCCAAGACTTAACCCAGCCAAGATCCATCACTTCTAACCATTTTTAAACATCAATTAACATCCAAAATAATCCCAACCACGTCCTTATACCTCCAGCAATAATAGATCATCAAGATCACTCCAAAAACAACCAAAAACTCAAGTAAAACTTAGGAAAATCAACCTATTTGGGATTGCATTTATTAAACCTCAATTTCTCATCAATTATAAATTCATTTTACAACAAAATGACATCTCAAAACAAGGCCCAATCAGATCATACGAATTTCATCAAAATTAAAGTAAATCTTGCATTTTAAAGCCAAGATCAAGAATACATTTGCAAACCTTTAACAGAACACAATTCAAGGATTGAGAACTTGGGAATTTCAGTAAAGAACTGAGAATTTAGAGGAGAAGGGCGTTCATACCTCTAAACTTGAGTTTCTCCCTTTTTGGAACCAAAATTCTTGAAAATCCAATAAGCAAATGCCAAGGTTTTGTTGAAGAGATGATTAGAGATCAAAAGAGGATTGAAATCTCATATTTGGATGTCAAAATCAGAGGGAAATGTGCTGGAGAAATGTGTTTGGGTTGAGAGAAAAGTTGAGAGAAAAGGAAAATGGAAATTTGGGAAAAGTTAGTTAAAATGCCCAAAATATCTTTCCCTCCCTTTTACTTTTATTTTTAAACCATTAATTAATCCTTTAATATTTAAGAAAAATCTGGAGAAACTCCTAATGGGTAAATAGCTCCTTAAAGATTCAAAGTTTCAATCCTTTTTAAAACAGTCACCCAGTTTTCAAAAATTACATTTTGGTCACTAACCCAAAATGTCACTCTTCCAAACCTCATTTTGTAAAATTGACTTCACCTTTCTCTTATATATAATAAAAGAAAATTTTAAGACATTTTTCCATATTTTTAATGCAACCCGAACTAGGCTTTTCTAAAAATCACCTTATATATTCGAACCGCACTCTGACCAGCCCGGTCCAAACCCAAAACTTCTAAGCCCAAAATTGGGGTGTTACACGAAATGCCAATATAATATATGAAAATGTATTTGATTCACATGTACCAAATGTTGAGATTATTTATGCTATGAGAAATGCAAATGATATTTGTATATGAAATGCTTTAGTTTTCATAAGCATGTGTATGGCTTTGCCATGAGATTTGCATTTGTTTAAATGCATGAGATAGAATAGAGGTACATGTGTTTTCAAATGGAGTTTTACTTTGAAATGGTTTTCAAGCATGAGATAGAAAGAGCATGTTGTTGAATATGGGATCACTTCTTATGGGTTCGTTGAGAATGATTCTGATCTAGTTCATGGCCTATTAGAAGTAGAATGGCTTTTGAGAAAGAGTCTTGAATGATGCATTGTTGTGTTGGTTTTCTTTAGAGCTTGCCTCACTAAGAAAATATGCTTACGCCCTCTTTTACCAACAATGCAGATAATTGAGACAAATTTGGGCAGCGAGAGGGCTAAGAACATCCAAGGAAGTGAAAAGCTCATGTATGGGGCTTCAAGGTTGTTTTGGGGAGATGTATTTTGAACTCCCTATGTTTGTTGCAAGTTTGTTATGGCTTTTGAAGTTTGTAAATGGTCCTATTTGGTTTGGTTGAGGTTCGAGGTCTATATTTGGTTTTGTGGTTAGGAAGCATGCCTATAGACTAAATGTTCATGTGTTTGATGCCATGCTTTAGCTTAAGCTTATTAAATATGTTCTTAAATGTTTAATCATGTTGCTGGTATGTTATGGTATGATTTGGGATATGTTTGAATGTGAAAAGATGTGAAAAACAAAAAATTTGTAAGGTTGTAGGGCAGGGTGTATCGAAACACCCTTGTATGTTTAGAAACAAGGGCCTGAAATGGCCATAGTGTTTCGGAACACTTTAGCTACTGGAGAGGCATGTTTCGATACTGGTCTCGGAACGCACCCGAGTTCCAAAACGGTCAACTCTATTTCGACACGACCGTTTCGATACCAGGGCCAGCGTTTCGAAACGGATTACCATCGGTCTGTGTTTTTGAATTGTTTCAAGTTCTCATGTCCTACTTTTTGGTCCTTATTGTTGTGGAAGCAATTGATTGAGCTTGGAATGTCCTTTTAAGCTGATATTTGATAGAGATGCATGTAAATTGACTAATTACATATTGATAAGCTTAAAATCTGCAAAGTCCTTATATTTTCCAAAATTTACATTTTGGTCCCTAAAAGTGTAATTCTTACAATTGAATCCCTAAATGAATTCCTATCATCGTGCCTTTCTCTCCTATGATTCTTGAGTAATCACATAGGCTTAGTGTGTATTTAGAAAAGATAAAAAGGAAAAAAGGGTCGTTAATCAAGGTTGACTTTCGGGTTGACTTTGGTTTTCCCCGTGTAATCTTCGTAGTTCAGGTCAAGCGTCTAAGCTGGGCTAAGGGGGTTACATTTGTTGGCATCAAATCCAGTTTAGCGAATATTTGGGGCTTGGTAAGTGGTTAATTTGTGTGGTTATGAATGGTTATGACTTTTTGGTGAAAGTATGATGTATGATTGTTGATATTTGGTTCTAACGAGATGAATTTGTGATGCTATGTTGTGTTTGGGGTATAGTTGGGGATCCCATTGCCATATCATTACTATTGAGAAGAATTGTTTTCAAAAATGAGCTTGAGTACTTGATTACTCTCCTTATTATGCCTAATTGAATTTATTATATTTTGGTAGTTGCATTGTTTCATTATGGGGCCACGTAGAGAGCTTAGAAATAATACATGTGCTACGGCCGAGAATGAGAATGTTGAGAATGCTGAGGATCTACCTCCTCCTCCCCTGGTGGACCACCCGGCGGTGGTGGAGCTGGGGTTGGTGCTGCGAGAGCTGGTGCTGGGGTTGCTGGACCCGAGGGAGTTTAGAGGCAAGCTACTCATGATTTGTCTGTGTTGATACAAGCTATTGTTGAAGCTTTGCAGGAAACAGTAGCTGGAGCTCATGGAGCCGCACCTTAGGATGGTGCTACTGTGAGGTTGCCATTGGAGCGACTCCGCAGTCTGGGAGGGACTGAGTTCAAAGGGTTGACCCAAGAAGGTTCCGAGTCTTGGATGGAGAGTACCAAGAGGATTATCAGACATGTGAATTGTAATAATGTTCAGAAGTTGGGATGTATTGTGTCCCTCTTGCATGGTGATGCATATACGTGGTGGACAACCACAATGGCAGGGATGGATGATGATGATGTGACTTGGACATTCTTCTTGAATGCATTCAAGTGAAAGTACTTGAGAGTTCGTTACCTTGATGAGAAAAGGAGGGAATTCATGTCCCTTGTGCAAGGGAGTATGACGGTGGCGGAATATGAGGTGCAATTTGTACGCCTTAGCCAATATGCACCTGAGTTGATTCCTAGAGAGCGGGAAAGATGTGAACGATTCCGTTATGGGTTGGTGGCCGATGTGAAAACCTATATTCTCACATCAGACTATACTAATTTCGATGTCTTGGTCACTAGAGCCAAGGACATTGAGCTAAATCTTGATCTGGCAAGTCGAGCGGGAGGATCTAGCTCAGGGAAGCGAGCTGCGGTTGAGAGAGGGTCAGGCTCCGGTGAGAGCAGCTCAGCCACAGAGAGGTCGTGGGCGCGGCCGTGGTAACTTCCAGCGCAGAGATGAAGGTGGAAGGAATGTAGCACATGTGGTGGCAGTTCAGCCTAAAGGTGGTGGCCAGGCTCGAGTGTATGCCCATCGAGAAGGGAGGAATGACACGAATGTGATCGCAGGTATCTTTACTTTGCAATCCTTGTCATTACTTTCTTTGATTGATTATGGATCTACACACTCGTACACATTGTGTGAACATGCTCAAATGCTTGGTTTGCCTGTTGAGTCTTTGGATGTGGGGATGCGTGTGACTAGTTCCTTTGGTGAGACGGTTGTAACAAGAAGATTGTATAGGAGATTCCCCTTAAAGGTGCAAGATCATGTGTTTCTTGTTGATCTTATGGAATTACCATTCTATGGATTTGATGTAATTCTTGGTATGGATTGTCTTGTTGAGCATAGAGTCATTGTGGATTTCGAAAGCAAGCGAGTTTCGCTGAAATTTGCGGATGATTATGAGGTTGTGGTGGTCGGAGAAAATATGAAGTTTCTATCTAATGTGGTGTCGACGCTTGAAGTAAGCCGGATGTTGTGTCAAGGATGTGAGGCTTATCTAACCTTTTTATGAATCCTAGTACAAAGGAGGTTCGCGTACAGGATATAAGGACCGTGTGTGAGTTCCCTGAAGTGTTTCTGGAGGAATTACATGGTTTGTCGCCTAGTTGGGATGTTGAATTTGGAATTGAGTTGTATGAGAACACAACTCCGGTGTCCATTCTCCCTATCGTATAGCACCCAAGAAGTTGAAGGAGTTGAAGATGTAACATCAAGAGTTGCTTGACCGAGGCTTTATTCGGCCTAGTGTGTCACCTTGGGGTGCACCGGTTTTGTTTGTTAAAAAGAAAGATGGCACATTGAGGATGTGCATTGATTATCGTCAGCTAAATAAGTTTACCATCAAGAACAAGTATCCTTTGCCGAGGATTGATGATCTTTTTGATCAGTTTTGAGGAGCGGTTGTGTTTTCAAAGATATATTTGAGGTCAGGGTACTATCAGTTAAAGGTGAAGGATGTGGATGTACCGAAAACAGCCTTTCTAACAAGATACGGGAATTATGAATTTCTAGTGATGCCGTTCGGATTGACGAATGCTCCTGATGCTTTCATGGACATGATGAACAAGGTGTTCCATGAATTCTTAGATAAGTTCGTTGTGGTGTTCATCGATGATATCCTTGTGTACTGTCGTACTGAGGAGGAGCATGAGGGTCATTTGAGGATCGTTTTGTCAGCGCTGTCAGAGAATCAGCTTTATGCTGAGCTGAGAAATGTGAGTTTTGGCTAAAGGAAGTTGTTTTTCTTGGCCATGTGGTTTCGGATGAAGGGATTCGAGTTGATCCTCAGAAGATTGATGCGGTGGTAAATTGGAAGCCTCCTAGGTCTGTTCATGAAGTTCGTAGTTTCCTTGGGTTGGCAAGTTACTACCGGAGGTTCGTGGAGGATTTTTCTAAGATTGATGCCCCTTTGACGAAGTTGTTGCAGAAGGATGTTAAGTATGAATGGACGGAAGTGAGACAACAAGCTTTTGAGAAGCTAAAGGCAGCTTTGACGCAAGCTCCTATCTTGGTTCAACCTGAATCAAGAAAAGAGTTTTTTTACTGTATAGTGACGTATCCTATATTGGTTTGGGGTGTGTGTTGATGCAAGAGGGTAGGGTAGTGGCTTATACATCGCAACAATTGAAAGTTCATGAGCGCAATTACCCTACGCATGACATTGAGTTAGCTGTAGTGGTTTTTGCATTAAAGATTTGGAGACATTATCTCTACGGTGAGATGTGTATTGTGTACACGAATCAAAAAAGTTTGAAGTACGTGATGTCTCAGAAGGAGTTAAATCTTAGGCAACGATGTTGGGTGGAGTTGCTTAAGGATTACGATTTAACGATCGAGTATCATCCGGGGAAGGCCAATGTTGTGGCTGATGCTTTGAGCAGGAAAATGGCAGTAGAGTTAAGGGCGATGTTTGCTAGCTTGAGCATATCGAGAGATGGTGGTCTTGTTTCTGAATTGCAAGTGAAACCATCTCTAGTTCAGTTGATTAAGGATAAACCACTGTTGGATGATTCTTTGGTGCCACATGTTCAGGATATCGTAGAAGGTAGTCCTTCGGATTTTTGTTTCAATGATGATGGCGTTTTATGTTTTGAGAGTCAGATAGTTGTGTCGAATGATGTTGAATTGAGGCGCACTATTTTGACTGAAGCTCATAGTAGTCCTCTTGCTATGCACCCTGGTAGTACAAAGATGTACCGTGATCTGAAGGATGAGTACTATTGGGTGGGATTGAAGAAGGATGTCGCTGAATATGTTAGCAAATGCATGGTTTGTCAGCGGGTTAAGGCTAAACATCAATTTCCTTCAGGGTTGTTGCAGCCGTTAAGGATCCCTGAATGGAAGTGGGAGAGGATCACTATAGATTTTGTGTATGGTTTTCCTTTACCTCCATCAAAGAAGAATTCTGTTTGGGTGATTGTGGATCGACTTACGAAGTGTGCACATTTCTTGCCTGTGCATACTACGTACACCTTGGACAAGCTTGCGGAGTTGTACATTGCTGAGATTGTACGGTTGCATGGAGTGCTAAAATCTATAGTGTCAGATAGAGATTCGAGGTTCACCACAAGGTTTTGGGAGTGTTTGCATCAAGCATTGGGTATGCGACTGAATTTCAGTACTTCTTATCATTCGCGGACGGATGGATAGTCGGAGCGTGTTATCCAAGTGCTTGAGGATATGTTGAGGTGCCGTGTTATTGAATTTCAAGGCTCTTGGGAGAAGCAGTTGCCTTTGGTGGAGTTTGCTTATAATAACAGTTATCAGGCAAGTATTCAAATGGCACCTTATGAAGCTTTATACGAGAGGAAATGCAAAAACTCCTCTTTGTTGGGCTGAAACGGGACAAAAGATGGTCTCGATGCTGGCTTTGTTAAAAGGAACCACCAAGAAGGTGAAACTCATTTGTGAGCGGTTGAAGGCAGCATCGGATCAGCAAAAGTCTTACGCGGATTTGAAGCGTAATGAGATAGAATTTGCTGTGGGCAAGCGTGTGTTTTTGAAGGTTTCACCTTAGAAGAAGGTGATGAGATTTGGTTGGAAGGGGAAGTTGAGCCCAAGGTTCCTTGGGCCATGCCCATACGAGGTGGTAGAACGTGTGGATCCTGTTTCCTACAAGCTGAGACTACCTCAAGAGTTAGAAAAGATACATAATGTGTTTCATGTATCCATGCTTCGGAGGTACATATCGGATTCGTCGCATGTTATGCCTGTGAAAGAGGTTGAGCTGAATCTAGACTTGACATATGATGAGGAACCTATTTAGATTCTGGATTCGGATTGTAAGGTCCTCCGAGGTAAGACCATCGAGCTGGTCAAAGTCTTGTGGAGACATCGTGGTGTTGAGGAAGCCATGTGGGAAAGGAAGGAAGACATGAAGAAGCAATTTCCTTACCTTTTCCTCCAGGTAAATTTCGAGGATGAAATTTCTTAAAAGGGGAGAGTTGTAACGCCCTGATTTTGGGCCTAGAAGTTTTAGAGTTTGAGTCGGGCCGGTCCTGAACGGTTCGAATCTTTTAGGGAGATTTAGGGAACACCTAGTTCGGGAGATTTTAAAAATATGGAAAAATCTAAAAATCCTCAGTTATTATATGAATGATTATGGTGAAAACAATTTTACAAAATATGATTTGGAAATACTACATTTCAGTGTAGTGACCAAATCACAGTTTTTGCAAAATTTGACTAGTTACTATTTTGTAAAGGATTGAAACTTTGAATCTTTAAGGAGCTAATTTTACCAAAATATTTTTATCAGATTTCTCTCTAATTTTGGGTGTTTTAATAATGATTTAATAAAGGGAATTAAAAGAGAAAATCCTATTTTGACTTTAATAACTACTTTACGATCTTTTCCCCTCTTTTCATTTTCTCTCAACTTTCACTAAGCCAAACACATTTCCTTCATCAATTAACCTATGATTCTCATTCCTTTTGATGAGATTTCATTCTCCAATGGATTTCTAATCTTTTTCTCATCAAATCCTTTTGTTTTCACTTTGGATTTTCAAGAAAACTTGCCCAAATTAAGGAGAAATCAGCCATTATAGGTAAGCTTCATCCTTCTCCTTTAATGATCAGTTCTTTACTGAAATTCCCAAGTTATCAATCCTTTGTTAATGATTTTTGAGTTGCTTTAATGTTAGAAACATGAAATTGTGTTAAAACTCAAGATTCTTGGAGAGATCTTGATGATTTTCGTAACTATTGGTTAGGCTCTATTTTGAGGTCGATTTCTATTGTATTCTGGATGGTAATTGATGTTATATATGAGGTTTTATCAAACAAATCCCGAATAGGTTTGGGTTCCTAAGTTTTACATGCTAGATTGGTGGCTTTTAGGGTGGTTTTGGTGTTCTGTTTTTGCTGGAGATATAAGGACGAGTTTATGGTGATTTTGGTGTTGATTGAGGTTTAGAAATGATTAGAAGTGATAGATCTTGGCTGGGCTTTGTTTTGGAAGAGTTTGGAGGTGATTTCAGTTGTTTTTGGTAGCCGAAATGTTGTTTTTGAGTAGAGCAGCGAGTTTGTTTGAGTGGCTTGCGATTTCAATGCATGATGATGCATTAATCCTCTGCTCTTATGTGTAATGAATAAGGGTGACATATTCGGACGCTTTTGGTGTTGATCCGAAAGTGTCGGGAGCTTAGATATCGTTTCGGCAAGCAAGCGAAACGTAATCGGTGAGTGCGAATGGTTTTAGAATTCCCTGAGGGACAAAGAAACAAGGTTAGGGGATTTAGGATTGGTTTGAAACAACATCCAAAGTCTGGAAGTAAGTATGGCTAGATTTTCTCTCAAATATGTGGTTGATACCCCTAAATTCTTTTACATGCTATTGTTTTGATCTAGACAAATTCCTATTGTTTTATGCATGATTTGTAGCATGAGATGATGCTTTGTAGAGATTCCATGAAAAATCATGTTGTGTTGAAGAATTTTGAGATTTTGACTTAATGCAATATATGATATATGATTTTGAAATGAAATGAGAAAGATTTGAGAAATGACCATAAAACGGTAGGTGAGATGATATTTTGACATAATATATTGGCATAGAAGATGAGATACTTACCGGATATAATTAATCGATCAATAGGATGAGAGTGCATTATAAACTAAAAATTCGTACGTGCACTTTGGATTCGGGCAATGGGGGTAGTGCCATCCCGATCCAAAGTGAGAATCCAATGATGAGAGATACCATCGGGATAGGACTTGGTGAAATACCCAAGCTTTGTGGCGATGAGAGATACCGCCATGAGAGTCTGGTGATGAGAGATTCCACCGGGGTTGGGCCTGTCCTTGAGTCAAGCTAATTCGCATATCCGAGTAAATATGGAATGTGAAATGCCAATATAATATATGAAAATATATTTGATTCACATGTACCAAATGTTGAGATGATTTGTGCTATGAGAAATCCATATGAGATTTGTATATGAAATGCTTTAGTTTCATAAGCATGTGTATGGCTTTTACATGAGATTTGCATTGGTTTAAATGCATGAGATAGAATAAAGGTACATGTGTTTTCAAATGGAGTTATGCTTTGAAATGGTTTTCAAGCATGAGATAGAAAGAGCATGTTGTTGAAAATGGCTTTTGAGAAAGAGTCTTGAATGATGCATTGTTGTGTTGGTTTTCTTTAGAGCTTGCCTCACTAAGCAAACATGCTTACGCTCTCTTTTACCAACAATACAGATAATTGAGATGAATTTGGGCAACGAGAGGGCTAAGAACATCCAAGGAAGTGAAAAGCTCATGTATGGTGATGTTTTTACATACTTTAGCATTGATATTTGGCAATGGGGCTTCAAGGTTGTTTTAGGGCGATGTATTTTGAACTCCCTATGTTTGTGGCAAGTTTGTTATGGCTTTTGAAGTTTGTAAATGGTTCTATTTGGTTTGGTTGAGGTTTGAGGTCTATATTTGGTTTTGTGGTTAGGAAGCATGCTTATAGACTAAATGTTCATGTGTTTGATGCCATGCTTTAGCTTAAGCTTCTTAAATATGTTCTTAAATGTTTAATCACGTTGCTGGTATGTTATGGTTTCATTTGGGATATGTTTGAATGTGAAACGATGTGAAAAACCTTAAATTTGTAAGGTTGCAGGGCAAGGTATATCGAAACACCCTTGTCTATTTCGAAACAGTGGCCTGAAATGGCCATAGTGTTTCGGAACGGGTGAACCTATTTCGGAACACTTTAGCTACTGGAGAGGCTTGTTTCGATACTGGTCTCGGAACGCACCCGAGTACTGAAACGGTCAACTACGTTTCGATACGACCATTTTGATACCAGGGTTAGCGTTTCGAAACGGATGACCGTTGGTTTGTGTTTTTGAGTTGTTTCAAGTTCTCATGTCTTACTTTTTGGTCCTTGTTGTTGTGGAAGCAATTGATTGAGCTTGGAATGTTCTTTTAAGCTGATATTTGACAGAGATTCATGTAAATTGACTAATTACATATTGGTATTCTTAAAATCTGCAAAGTCCTTATATTTTCCAAAATTTACATTTTCGTCCCTAAAAGTGTAATTCTTACAATTGAATCCCTAAATGAATTCCGATTGCTGTGCCTTTCTCTCCTATTATTATTGAGTAATAACATAGGCTTAGTGTACATTTATAAAAGATAAAAAAAAAAGTCGTTAATCAAGGTTGACTTTCGGGTTGACTTTGGTTTTCCCTGTGTAATCTTCGTAGTTCAGGTCAAGCGTCTAGGCCTGGCTAAGGGGGTTACATGGTGAGTTATCCTCTGTCAATGCCGATCAAGGTTCTACCCGTATCTAAGAATGGCCTCCCAAGGATATTAGGTGCAAACTGATCTCCTTCATAGTTCAAAACAATGAAGTCAGCAGGGAAAATAAATTTATCAACTCTTACCAAGATATCCTCAATTTTTCCCTCTGGATGAACATAAGATCTATCGGCAAGCTATAGCATCACTGTAGTAGGTCTCACCTTTCCTATTCCCAATCGTTGAAAGAATGATTTCGACATAAGATTTATGCTTGCTCCAAGATCGAATAATGCCTTCCCAACATAGTCGTTCCCAATCGCACATGGTATGGTGAAACTGTCGGGGTCTTTCAGCTTAGGTGGCATTCAATTGTACAACATGGACATACATCCTTCTGTTACATCAACTGTTTCAAATTCCATTATTCTTTTTCTTCTAGAGATAATGTCTTTAAGAAACTTGGCGTAGTTCACCATTTTCTCGATTGCTTCTACCAAAGGCAAGTTTATGTAGACTTGCTTCAAGATGTTGAGGAACTTCTTGAATTGGTATTCTTGTTTCTGTCGTTTCAACCTTTGTAGGAACGATGGTGGAAGTTGAATATCTTCAATCCTTCTTTGCATGGGAATTTGATTTGAGGCATTAAATTAGGACCTTCATATGCCTTCTTGTTTTCTACAGTGTCTTTGTCGGGCATTGTTGAGGCTATGTTGTTGGGTATTGTCGAGGCAATGTTACTCGTCATTGCCAAGGCAATCAACTTCTTTGATTCTATGTCCTCTGTTTCAACAACTCGGGGTTCCTTGAGTTGTTTTCCACTTTGTGTGGTGATTACCTTGCATTGCTCATGAGTTGTTCCTCTCGCGACCTCAGTATCGCTAGGCAAACCGCCCATTGGTATCGAGTTGAGGATCTGAGCGAATTTCCTAACTTGAGTCTCCAATGATTTCAATGTTGCTTCATGGTTCTGCATTCTCATCTCAGTCATGTCCATAAAAGCATTTGTTTTCATTATGAATTTATCAGTATTAGCCATAAATGCACTACTTTGAGACATGAAAGCATTTAGAGAGTTTTCCAAATAATTGGACGGCATTGAGTGCTGTTGCGACATCGATTGTTGCGAGAATTGTTGTTGTATCGATTGTTGAGGCACTGGTTGCCAAGGCATGTTCTATTGGAATCCTAGCGTTGGAGCATTCTGATTGTTCTGATTGAGGGCATTGTTAGGGTTGCTCCATGAGAAGTTTGGATGCTTCTTCCAGGCCGGATTGTAAGTGTTGGACATCACATTGTTGTTTCGGTTGTAGTTTCCAACATAATAACTAGACTCTGGATTCTATGGACATTTAGAAGAATCGTGGTTACCATTACATAAATCACATAATGAACCTACTACCTTGACCTCTTGTGTATTGCTTGGTTGTTGCATGTTCTTAACCAAATTGGTTAAGGTGGCCAATTGTGAGAGAATTGAATCTGATGACTAAAGTTCGTTTATGGTGGCATGGCGTATGACTCCTCCTTTTCTGGCTGTTAGGAACTGATAGTCATTTTTAGCAAGCCTATTCAGGATCTCCATTGCTTCTTTCAATGACTTGTCTAGGAGTATGCCATTTACCGAGACATCTAGCATCATCCTTGTCGGCGTGTTTACGGCATTGTAAAACATTGTCACTTGTGTCCACAATGGGAATCCGTGTAATGGACATTTGTGTAAAATCTCTCTTTATCGCTCATATACCTCGTACATGGATTCATCATCTGCATGCCGAAAAGAAGTGATTTCATTACGTAACTTATCAGTCAGATTTGTAGGATTAAACGAGCAAGGAAAACATGACTTAAGTTATTCAAAGATCCTTTAGATCCAGTTGGAATGCTATTCAACCAAGTTTTTGCCCTATCCCTCAGTGAATAGGGGAAGAATTTTAGTCTCAAAACATCATCATTGACTCCTTGTAGCCTGAATGAATTACAAATCTCGATGAAAGATTTAAGATGTGGTTTGGCCTCTTCAGTTGTTGATCCGCAAAATTGACCAATTGTATTGATCATATTAAACATTACGGGCTTTAATTCAAAGTGGGCTTCTTCGATTGTAGGTATGACAACTCATGGGTTCAGTCTGTTTAGATCTTCCTCTAAATAATCTCGGACGGTTAGGTTTCTTGCTTGAGCTAATTGAGGTGGTATAATCACTCTGTCTCCTGCTGCGGCATTCTAATTGTCGTTAACATTGTTATTGCGGACTGGATCTTCCATTGCTGCTTTTAGCTTTTGTCTGAGTCTACGGTAGGTACGTTCAATCTTCGGGTCAAAGGGATACTATGGAGCTGTTGGATTTTCCCTGGTCATACACCAATGCAAAACCAAATTTTGTTAACCTTTGAGAAACTAAACAATAAAAAGTAAAAATAAAAGTGCATGAAAATAAAAACGAAGTTGTTATTGCCAATCCCCAGCAACGGCACCAAAAACTTGTCGCGCGTATTCAGTGTCACAATTTTAGTGCAAGTATACACGTTGCCAAGTTATAGTATAAAAGATATCGTCTCTATAGGGATTGGTGCTACTTCTAGAGATTATCATTTCACACTGTAGAAAATTAAAAACACAAATAATGGTTTGGTAGAGAAAACAACTAAAATAAAGAAAGTAAGTAAATTAAAAGATTGAGTAAATATGATGATAGAGTAGGTTGGATTGTGTTACGTCGTATTGCAATTTAGCAACAACCTCCATGGTTCGGCAAAGCATTTTTCAATGGTTCCTTCTTATCCCTAATTCGAAACTCTATTGATGTGCAGACATTGAAAATACCTCCCAACGTGAACCAAGGGTGAACACCAACCAATCATACGCTTCTCTTAGCCGTTGGAACTCGTACTTATCCCTAAGTCAAATTAGTCTTCACCAATTGGGATAAAGACCATGCTTACTCATTTTGTGAGTCTAACTCTCTCGATATTATACAAATAGATGCAATCGCAATATCCTCTCCCGATTCAATTGCAAGAAAAAGTCAACACCAAGAATAAGCAAACCTTGAACTTAATTGCATTAACTAAAACCTAAACAAATTACAATCGTCTTCTCACAAACTACTAAACAAAATAACCCTACCCTAAAAAAGATTTAGTTCATAATGGTGATAAGAAAACACTTTAAATTCTCTACCAAATCTCTCTCTATCTCTCTCCTCGATATCCCTTTGTGGCGGCTAGACCTTGGCTTTTGTAGAGCATGGCTATGTCGAATTCTTCTTGGAATAGGAAGATAAGTTGGAGTTGGACATAACTTCATAAAAGAAATAAATCTCTTTTAATTTATTATTTTATTCCTCCTTATCGATTCCTTATCCTTGACCTTTTTTTGACTTTTCCATGGTCTTCCTAAGCTCTGATCTTCATGCACTGTATCTCTAAAAATTCAGCGTTTTATGCTCTTCAAGTCGCCTACCACTTTGCATATTTTCTTCCTTGTCGGCAAATGTTTGGGCATTGCCTTGGTAGTGACTTAATAACTACCGAGGCAATGGTCTGTCAGTCTTTACCGCTCAACAGGGCTTATTCTCTTGGTTCAACGTTCCTCAGTAAGGCTTGACATCAAAGAATGGCTTGGTATGGATCGTCAAGTGATGGTTCCGCACCGTTATTTATCTTCCTTCACTGTCGCGGCAATACTTGCCCGGGCAGTGGGTAATGAAATCTGCACAAGCAAAAAATGTGTACCAAAGCAGTACCTTTTCCACCAAATATATTCTAATAAAGACGATCAAGCATGGCAATGATAAGAACAATGAAATTGTGTATGTATGGTTAGTAATGCATCTAAAAATCAACTTAATTCTGACAATAATTGAGTCATAAAGGGTCCTAAAATGAATACTTTTACACACCTAGCAGTACACCCTACATGGTTGTATCTCCTAAATATGTTGCGAAGGTCGCTTGTATTACATATCTTTAGCATGTAATGGTCAGGCTCATCGGCGTGGATTTTGGCTTCCAATGAAGCCAATTTCTTCCTTGTTGATTTTCTAACCTCCGTGGAAATCAACTCAAACAAATCACCCATCTTGAAGTTGTTGTTGTATAAAGTGTAGAGGTATGTTCCTAAAAAACGGTTGCCGAAAATCTTGCCGAAAATTAGGGTTTCACATCTAAAATGATACTAATAATTAGTTTAGAATTCGACACCTAAAATGTTACCGATAATTAGTTTGGGGTTCGACACCTAAAATATTACTGATAATTAATTTTGGGTTCCACACCCTAAATGTTAATGAAATTCAGTTTGGGGTTCGACACCTAAAATGTTACCAATATCTAGTTTGTGGTTCAACACCTAAAATGTTACTGGTAATCAGTTTGAAGATCGGATCATAAAATGTTAATGAAATTTTGTTTAGGGTTTGGCACTTAAAATGTTTCTGAAAAATCAATTTGGGGTTCAGCACATAAAATGTTACAAGAACCGAGTTTGGGGTTCATCACCTATAATGTGAACGAAAATCAGTTCTACCTTCTGAATCTAAAATGTTGGCGGAAATCAGTTTGGCATTCAGACCCTAAAATGTTTATGAAATTCAGTTCCGAGATCGGCACCTAAAATGTTACCTAGGTTTTAGTTTGAATTTAAAATGTTAATGAAATTCAGTTTCTTGATCGGCACCTAAAATATTACCTACATTCATTTTGGAGTTGGTGAACCTAAATTATTAGCAAGATATTGAACTTTTTAAGTTGAGTAAAACATTTCATTTGCCATCTAAAATGTTACCAAAAAGGAGTTTCAGTGGTTAAGGAACCTAAAATATTACGAGCTTATTCCACTTTGTAAGTTCAAGGGAAACAATTAACTCGACACTTAAAATGTTAGAAAAAATAGTTTAAGGGTAAAATATTTCATTAGCCGACTGAAAATCTTAACCAAAACCTATTTGAAATGGCTGGTAACTTATAACTGAGAAATTATGTGTCATTGTATAGTAGCCGCATTTTAACATGCAGCATAACATACCTACCTTTTTTCTTGTTGTGATCCTCGATAGCACCTTCATTTTCATTCTATTTTTCCAACAACGCCACCTATCATTTTATTCTCTAAAGTCAAATTCCAACAACGCCAGTTGTCAAGACGCTCTTTAGGTCTTCCGCGTTTCGAAACACCAAGTGGTCTTTCCCTTATGCTCCTGAAAACCCCCATCACCTACAACTTTAAGCTTTATTATTTACAGTCTTTCACGAATTGGTTCTGCCTATTGACTTTTGTTTTTGTGTTTTGTGTAACACCCCAAAATCTGGTCTAGATGGAATTTGGTTTTGGGGATCGAAAATTCTACATTGATGAAGTCTAAATATAGTATTGGATAGTTAATTTCCGATATTGGACTTTAATTGAATTAAATCATTGCCATCAGACCCTATTGAATAGTATCGAACACATTATAGTGACTATATTGAAGAAAACGCAAGTTTTGGAGCAAAACTATAGTATGATGTGAGTTGAGGGACTAATCTTGTGATTAGCCTCTTCTTAAATAAATTTTGCCTACGTGGGATGGTCTGAGAGCTTTCCTTCAATTGAAGGAAAGCTAAATAGCCTAAATTATATGTAAAACAAAGGATATAGAATTAGAGAGCTTACCCGAGAACTTGAAGCAAACACCTCTATCTTTATTATCTCCTTCCTTCAAGCACACACCTCCATTGGAGAAGTTTTGAGCTTCACTTTTCCTTCGATTTATTGATATCGAATCGTTGCTATTGATCGGGTAAGCTATATTCCTCAATCTGTTAATTAATTCTATGGATATATCAAGCTCAATCTTAAGCTAGGGTTTTTACTATCCATGGATATCTCATCATTGTCATCTATATTGAAATCAAATATAAATTTTGATGTTGTTACGTTGATTTTCATATGGTAATATCGATCCTAACAATCTCCCTATTGATTTCCTAGCTCAAGAAGTTGATAAAGAACATCCATCGTCTCCAACCAAAGCTAGGAATAAGGGGATTGTTATTCTAGAGCCTTGAAAGCTTCGGATTGTCAAGGTGAGTGTAGTCGGAGTCTCAGGATTAGGCGAAAAGCCTTCTCGAATCTATTATTGTTGTTTTTGATTATGTAACTCACATTGCAATTTAGAAAGTTACATCGGACTAGTAGACGGATACCTCGGTAAGTGTTGGTAAGTTGTCATTGAACATCGGCCATAGCTATTGGTATCGTCATTAAGCATTGTCATTGTTATAGATATTGTTATTGAACCATTGCAAGAAATCATTGATTATTGTTATTAACATCGAACCATGAAACATTGATTAAGAGACATATTGGTTATTGATAATATTGAAATTATTGGTCATTGGAACACTCATTGATTATTGAAATGAATATGAACATTGGAGCCTTCGATTTGAATAGACATTGGATACAATTGGCATGCCATAGAATTCATGAGCTCAGTGTACGATTGGACTACGGTCCTAAGGCTATGGCCAATATTAATTTGGCGAGGCGGAGGGATGTGTATTAATGTTGGTCATATTGGTGAGGCGGAGGGACTAGACCATTCATTGACTTGGCGAGGCGTAGAAATTCGCGTATCCACTATCTTGATTCAATCCAAGGATTAATGATGGAAAGAATATGTTAAACATTGTATATTGGTGCATAGCATTGACATTGATAAGCATGAGATCATATATATAGATACTTGACATATTTTTTTCATATTGTTTATGACTACCTCACTAGGCATCGTATGCCTAACATGTCTCATCTCATGTATTTTTCAGGTTGAAAAGGATAGTTTGTCGGAGGATCGGATTGGCAAAACAAGACAAGTCACTACAAGCCATAGAGTAATGTGTTTTGATCATAAGAACTCCTAGGAAGGTGGAAAAGTAGTTGAACTAGTCATTTATGTCTATTTTCTTATGTTTGTGGTATGCATATGTTGTAATATGGTTAATGGCCCTAAATGGCCTTTTTGGTTGGCTTAAAATGGCTTAAAGATGCATATTTGGCTCATAAGGGTCAAAACATGGTAAATGTATTAGTATGGTCATAAAACTTGGCATGCTAGTAGTTTATACCATTGAAATGTTGCGTATGAAGTTTCGTTGCATTTGGACATCGTCCGGTAAGTCAAATTGAATAAATACCAGCAAAAATCTATCATTATAGGTCATGCCGTATTGAAACGGGTGATGGCGTTTCGATACGAGTAAGCAAAATTTGAACCTGAGAGAAAGGTGTACCAAAACGGTTCATTGCCGTTTCGAAACATTTTGTCCCTGGAATCCCTCGTTTCAATACGGGAATATAGCGTATCGATACGGGTCAAAGTCAAAGAACGTCAACCTATTTCGATACAGGGCATGCCCATATCGATACGGTTAAAAAGGTAAAGTCAACATAGGTTGACCATTGTCCACCCGTTTCGAAATAGCCCTAGGGTGTTTCGATACGAGGTTAGTTAAGTTAGTTAAAGGCTTATTAAACATGTTGCAAGGTTCACAATTTAGTCACTGAATATTGAAAGATTAAATTGAATGAGCTAACGATCCTCAAATTGTATGAAATTTTGCAGGTATGTTAATAATGTAGCGAATTTCAATCTGGTAAAATCGATTGCATTGAAGGACCCCATTTTGTTGAATTTATAGTTTAGTCCCTAAAACTTGTACTAATTACAATTTAGCTCCGATTGATTAATTATTGCTTTGTATGGATTAATTGGACTAAAATGAATTGAGGCATTGTGTTATTGTATGATATTAGTTTAAAGGTTAATATTAAAAAGAAAATTTGTTGCATTGTCTATTGTATTGAACATCGATATCACCTTCCGACTCGGTTCTCGACCAGACCGGAAAGGGGGTGTTACATTTTGAATGAAATGATGTGTATGGGTCTAATTCTTTCAAGCTTAATTAGAGTTTCAGTGTGATTTATGGTGGTTAATACATTGGGAAATTTTGGATTAGAAATGTATAGGAGTGATTGACGATGGAACAAATTCTTAGCAAGGGGTTAGTTTAATTTAGGGTTTAGATATCAAACTGATTCGTGATCATTCAACGTTGGTGTGGAGAATATTCTTAGTCACCCTTTTGAACCTATGTATGCTTGGATAGCTCATATGTTGAGATTTCTCGACCGTGCTAGATTGCCAGATTATTCGATGCTGTCGTCGAAATCTGATGATGTTGAAATTCAATATGGTCAAGAGGGGATTGGAAGATGGAATTTATATATTTTAGAGATTTTAATTATTTTTTATTTAAATCTATATTTATAATTAAATATTAAAAAAATACCATGTAGTAATAATAATAATAAAATAATCCACATGATGATGATGTTAAAATGTTAACGAATGAGTGGCCGAAAAATTCAATGTATGTCCAATGAGTAAATTGAATGTTTTGAAATTTCAGTGACCAAACTATGTAAGAGATTAAAGTTTAGTGATGATCTACTTAATTTACTCTTTTTATTTATTTTCTTTTAACATATAGTGCATATGAAAAAAGTATTTGATGTACTATCATTGTAAACTTTATTTTACACAAGTAGGCTTATTTTAGGGGTTAGGGTTTATTTAAGGTTTAGAGTTTACAAACTTAGGTTTAACCGTTTTGAATTTATGATTGAAATTTAGGGTTTAAGGTTAAAGATTTAAATATTAAGTTTTAAAGCTTAAATAGGCATGCTTGTTGAATTTTTTCATTATATGTGCATCAAATATTAAATATATACATATAACTTATATATATATATATATAATTATTTCCACATTTGTTTTTTTAAACGTGGTCAGCCAAACTTTTATCAAAAAGTTATAAAGGGGCACAATAAACAAAGCTGGTAAAAAACCAAACCAAACAAAAGGAAAGAAAAACCCAATCCTCAAAGGGAAAACAAAACAACAAAATCCAAAGAAGAGATAGTAGGCCAACCATTCAACAATCCACACACTGTAAATAAAGAAGATGGAGAACCATTGTGTAAGCTTGAAATAACTGCGGTCTTTGAAAAATGAATAATCCCCAAAACAGAAGCGAGAGCCATAAAAGGTAATCACAGCGGTTCCTGAAATCTCCGATATTGGGACACAAGGTGAGCTACGAATGGTGGTGCTTCTTCGACCCAAAATTGATCATCATCGTTGTGTAAACCTTCCGATGCAAGTGCATGCGCCAGTGAGTTGCTCCGTCTGCCGGTGAAATTGAAGCGACACCCAACAAACCTAGTTGTTGCTGCTTTAATATCCATGGTAATCATCCTTCTCTCAGACAAATGCGTTCCATTCGATACTTACTTCGATACTACTGACTTGTTGTCACTCTCCGCTACCACTTTATTTAATCCCAAGTCCTAGGCAAATTGGAGACCATGGTACAACCATGGCTTCTGCAAAAAACACAGAGGTAATATTATAGTTTAATCGGTAAAAACACCCCTAGATAAAACCTTCACAATCCCGGATGATAACACCAGAACATGATTTTTTGCTAGGTTCATGGAAACTTGCATCAGTGTTGATTTTAACCTCTGGAGCATTGTGTCACGGCTTGAATTCCTTGGCCCGAGACAATGGCACAACTATCTGACAGAGGGGTTCGAAATGAGGAAACATGCTTGCAAAGGCAACCAAACATGGCTTGATTTGAGACAAGGGCACAAGTATCCGAAGGTGATGTTCCGTACGGACCACCGAGCTTGACAAGTTCACAAGACTTAGCCCATTACTTGGAGAATGCTAGGAGGCCCGATCACCGTGGTTTTTCAGAAAAAGGCAAGAGACAACAAGTCAAAGGGATGTTGTGGGGAATCTTGCCATATTAAGCGTGATCAACTATATGAGGAAAGAAACCTACCAATTTATGTAATTAGGTAGGGATTCGATATTGTTTCCTTAGGTAATGTATCTTGTAAAGATAGCAGGCTAATCTCGGCCATCTATGTAATTCGATTCGGACCATTGATTGAGTGGGAGCTCAACTATAAATAGAGAGACTCCCACCCTCATTTGTATCACCCATCTCATTCCATTCATTCTCTCCATTTGAAGAAGAGCAATAAAGCTCTTGGCATTTACTCTAGATTTCTCTCGTCCCTTTCAGTTGTTCTCGTGCTAGTTCTCTTTGTGTTCCATTACCTCTCTAGTGGCTAAGAGTATCCACCTTAGTGCTTAAAGAACTTCCTCATCCATCAAAGCCTTGAGGGCTTGTTCGAGCCGTTGTGAGTAGGAGTACTCGAAAGGCTAGTCGAAGGACGACTTAGGCGTGGGAATTGACCGTTTAACGTGAAGGGCATTTAAGGCCGCACGCTGGGCTAGGTTTTGCGAGGCCAAAACTCTAGCCCCGTGACAAGTTGTATCAGAGCGAGTCGAGGGGGCTTGCGTTCGAGCCTACTTGGTGTTGCAGTCAAGAGGGATTTAGACCGGGGGCAAAGCTCACATTGGAGCAAGGCGACGCCCAAGTGGCCCATGATGTGGTCAAGTTGCTAGTTGATCCTGCGAGATTTAAGCATGCCAGCATTGAGAAATCTATACCCACGACGAGTGACAGTGGGAGTGGTGAGGCTAAGCCCGTGCCGACTAATAAGGTGAGCAAAAAGCTTAAGTGCTATTTTTGTGACAGTTCTCATGTTATCAGGGACTGTCCCGAGAAGAATCGCCTTGTTGCACTCATCAAGAGAGAAGATGAGCCAAAGGGGGAAGTAGTGCGACTTGGTGCAATTGCAAGTGTCAATAAGCCAAAAAAGGATCGTGGTGCGACTACATTTGTCAAAGTAGCCGAGTCAGGGTTGTGACCCGGTGAGATAGCGAGTGCCAAAGCCGTCGAGCCGACGGTAAAGAGGAAGCAACTAGAGTGCTACCATTGCAAGGGCCTCATAAGTTGTGGAGTTACCTAGTTCAAGCCAAGGTGTCCGAGCCCGAAGAGAGCAAGGCTACAAAGCTTGGTTCGAAGCAATCTAGTTATGCCAAGGCAAAGAGAGACCGAAAGCAGAAAAAGTTGATCATGTCCGAGAAGGCTACAAGAGAGCTTACCGAGGATGTTAAGGGAAAAACATCACTTTTGAGACCAATAGAACGTCGAAGGGGGCCAAACCGTTGAGTGACATTGGGACCATGGAGATACCACTCACGGACAAGGTGGGAGCGAAGCGAAGGACTTCAAGTAAGAAGCGTCAACGTAAGAGAAAACACCGATCTTCAAGGAAGAAGGATCGAGGCAAGAAGAGTGCACCAAACTTCAAGTCAGAGGAGCGGATGCAACGAGGGGCAACATGCCTTGTGAAAAAAGGGCCGATGCATAGTGGAGCAACGAACTTTGTGGCAGAAGGGCCGATGCATGCAAAGAACTTCAGTGAGGGAGGTTCGATGCAAAGGGGGGCAGACTTCGTGGAGACCGAGGGCTTGATCCATTTTAGAGTAAATGCAACAACCAAGAGAAAGGTACATCTCAAACACAACTCTTGTGGTTTTGAGTTTGATTCGCTATCGTTGATGAGTGTAGGTCAAGTAAGACCTAGCTTTCATTGTGGGGGGACAAAGCTTGGAGGGGACCTTTCAGAGTTCTAAACACCCAAACTGATGGGCTGATGAGTCTGAGAGTTCGTCCGGTGTTCAATGTGGTGACACCCAAGACTTTTCTGCGGGACCATGAGTGTCCGAGTCAAGGCAACTCAAAGTGGGTAGGAGAAGGCTCCTATGATAGAGATGTGCCCGGAGGCGTGTTAGCACGCGACGAGGATGGCCCAACCAAAGATGGTTTGAGTGCAGCGACGAGGGCGTCGCTAAGTTCGGTGGGGGAGAATGTCACGGCCCAAATTCTTTGGTCTGAGACAGTGGCGCGACTATCCGACGGAGGGGATCAAAATGAGGCAATATGCTTGCCAAGGAAACCAGACTTGGCCAAAGTTGAGACAAAGGCACAAGTATCTGAAGGTGATGTTTCGTGCAGACCACCAGGCTTGCCAAGTTCACAAGACTTGGCCCATTACTTGGAGAATGCTAGGAGGCCCGATCACAGTGGCTTTTCAGAAAAGGTAAGAGACAACAAGTCGAAGGGAGATTGTAGGAAATCTTGTCATATTGAGCGTGATCAGCTATCTAAGGAAAGAAACCTACCAATTGATGTAATTAGGTAGGGATTTGATATTGTTTCCTAAGATAGTGTATCTTGTAAAGATAGGAGGGTAATCTCGGCCATCCATGTAATTCGATATGGACCATTGATTAAGTGGGAGCTCAACTCTAAATAGAGAGCCTCCCACCCTCATTTGTATCACCCATCTCATTCCATTCATTCTCTCCATTTGAAGAAGAGCAATAAAGCTCTTGGCATTTACTCTAGATTTCTCTCGTCCCTTTCAGTTGTTCTCGTGCTAGTTCTCTTTGTGTTCCATTACCTCTCTAGTGGCTAAGAGTATCCTTCTTAGTGCTTAAAGAACTTCCTCATCCATCAAAGCCTTGAGGGCTTGTTCGAGCCGTTGTGAGTAGGAGTACTCGAAAGGCTAGTCGAAGGACTACTTAGGCGTGGGAATTGACCGTTTAACGTGAAGGGCATTTAAGGCCGCACGTTGGGCTAGGTTTTGCGAGGCCAAAACTCTAGCCCCGTGACTAGTGGTATCAGAGCGAGTCGAGAGGGCTTGCGTTCGAGCCTACTTGGTGTTGCAGTCAAGAGGGATTTAGACCGGGGGCAAAGCTCACATTGGAGCAAGGCGACGCCCAAGTGGCCCATGATGTGGTCAAGTTGCTAGTTGATCCTGCGAGATTTAAGCAAGCCAGCATTGAGAAATCTATACCCACGACGAGTGACAGTGGGAGTGGTGAGGCTAAGCCCGTGCCGACTAATAAGGTGAGCAAAAAGCTTAAGTGCTATTTTTGTGACAGTTCTCATGTTATCAGGGACTGTCCCGAGAAGAATCGCCTTGTTGCACTCATCAAGAGAGAAGATGAGCCAAAGGGGGAAGTAGTGCGACTTGGTGCAATTGCAAGTGTCAATAAGCCAAAAAAGGATCGTGGTGCGACTACATTTGTCAAAGTAGCCGAGTCAGGGTTGCGACCCGGTGAGATAGCGAGTGCCAAAGCCGTCGAGCCGGCGATAAAGAGGAAGCAACTAGAGTGCTACCATTGCAAGGGCCTCATAAGTTGTGGAGTTACCTAGTTCAAGCCAAGGTGTCCGAGCCCGAAGAGAGCAAGGCTACAAAGCTTGGTTCGAAGCAATCTAGTTATGCCAAGGCAAAGAGAGACCGAAAGCAGAAAAAGTTGATCATGTCCGAGAAGGCTACAAGAGAGCTTACCGAGGATGTTAAGGGAAAAACATCACTTTTGAGACCAATAGAACGCCGAAGGGGGCCAAACCGTTGAGTGACATTGGGACCATGGAGATGCCACTCACGGACAAGGTGAGAGCGAAGCGAAGGACTTCAAGTAAGAAGCGTCAACGTAAGAGAAAACACCGATCTTCAAGGAAGAAGGATCGAGGCAAGAAGAATGCACCAAACTTCAAGTCAGAGGAGCGGATGCAACGAGGGGCAACATGCCTTGTGAAAAAAGGGCCGATGCATAGTGGAGCAACGAACTTTGTGGCAGAAGGGCCGATGCATGCAAAGAACTTCAGTGAGGGAGGTTCGATGCAAAGGGGGGCAGACTTCGTGGAGACCGAGGGCTTGATCCATTTTAGAGTAAATGCAACAACCAAGAGAAAGGTACATCTTAAACACAACTCTTGTGGTTTTGAGTTTGATTTGCTATCGTTGATGAGTGTAGGTCAAGTAAGACCTAGCTTTCATTGTGGGGGGACAAAGCTTGGAGGGGACCTTTCAGAGTTCTAAACACCCAAACTAATGGGCTGACGAGTCTGAGAGTTCGTCCGGTGTTCAATGTGGTGACACCCAAGACTTTTCTGCGGGACCATGAGTGTCTGAGTCAAGGCAACTCAAAGTGGGTAGGAGAAGGCTCCTATGATAGAGATGTGCCCGGAGGTGTGTTAGCACGCGACGAGGATGGCCCAACCCAAGATGGTTTGAGTGCAGCGACGAGGGCGTCGCTAAGTTCGGTGGGGGAGAATGTCACGGCCCAAATTCTTTGGTCTGAGACAGTGGCGCGACTATCCGACGGAGGGGATCAAAATGAGGCAATATGCTTGCCAAGGAAACCAGACTTGGCCAAAGTTGAGACAAAGGCACAAGTATCTGAAGGTGATGTTTCGTGCAAACCACCAGGCTTGCCAAGTTCACAAGACTTGGCCCATTACTTGGAGAATGCTAGGAGGCCCGATCACAGTGGCTTTTCAGAAAAGGTAAGAGACAACAAGTCAAAGGGAGATTGTAGGAAATCTTGTCATATTGAGCGTGATCAGCTATCTAGGGAAAGAAACCTACCAATTGATGTAATTAGGTAGGGATTTGATATTGTTTCCTTAGATAGTGTATCTTGTAATGATAGTAGGGTAATCTTGGCCATCCATGTAATTCGATCTGGACCATTGATTAAGTGGGAGCTCAACTCTAAATAGAGAGCCTCCCACCCTCATTTGTATCATACATCTCATTCCATTCATTCTCTCCATTTGGAGAAGAGTAATAAAGCTCTTGGCATTTACTCTAGATTTCTCTCGTTCCTTTCAGTTGTTCTCATGCTAGTTCTCTTTGTGTTCCATTGCCTATCGAGTGGCTAAGAGTAGCCACCTTAGTGCTTAAAGCGCTTCCGCATCCATCAAATCCTTGAGGGCTTGTCTAAGCCGTTGTGAGCTAGAGTTCTCGCAAGGCTAGTCGAAGGCTGACTTAGGCGCGAGAATCGACCATTTTGCGTCAAAGGCGTCTAAGGTCGCACGTTGGGCTAGGATTTGCGAGGCCAAAACTCTAGTCCCGTGACAATTGGGTGCAATCCATCAGTCCTGGGCATATCGAAAGGGATGTCTGAAATAGCTCAAAGCAAATCCGGTAACATCCTCTACTTTTTGTGTAATTCCCTCGTAGATCAATTTATTTCGTGCATACCATAGGGATCAGACAGTTATGATGATGAGGTTGTGTTTGCTGGAACCAATGCTTTGAAACATATAATTAAGCTACTATCTAAAAGATAAAATTAAATTGCCAGCATGTGGTGTGAATCCCAATCTAATAGTTGATTTGCAGCTAGGACAAGAAGGATTGACTGCAACTCGCTTGGTTACAAGATTTTCCATAGTAGGAACGAAGTTGCGTAGCATCCTCCAAAGGAAAATTTTAATCTTCGAAGGACAATCCAAATTCTATAGTATTTTGTAAATTGATTGTGATTGAGTGGTTGTACGACTAGGTCCTAGGAATAACATATAGCCACTTCTTACAGTGTACGTACCCAAACCTTCCCCCTTCCACTTCAAAATATCTTGCTATTTAAATACAGGGAGATGAATTTAGAGGATTTGCATCCTCGGCATTAAACAATGATTGTATTGGGGTGGAGTCCTATCTAAGCTCATATTATACCATCAAATCTGAAGCAAAATTTATAGAGTTATCTCGGATGGGGAAGACTTTCCTGGATGGAAGTCCTGGTAACCAATAGTAATTCTAGATGGATACAATTGATCCACCGCCAATAGACCAACCTATACCCATTTCAAGTAAACCCTTGTAGCTCCAAATACTTCTCCAAATCAAAGATGGAGTAGAACCTAGCCTTGCTTTCATGAAGGTTGTTGTCGAGAAATACTTCGCTCGAAGGAGGCGCGCAACTAGGGAACCATGATTAATCACAACAATCCATGCATGTTTAGTAAGGAGTTCTAAATTGAATTTGACCAAATTCCAAAAGCCCATACCACCATCACTTTTTAATTGCAAAACGTCAGCCTAAGTACACCAATGAATCCGCTTTCATAACACTAATTTTTGCCACCAGAACCGAGCAACAATAGCCTCTAAATCTTTGCAAAAAGAGTTAGGGAGCAGGAAAAAGGAGGTAGAAAAAAGTGGAATGGCTTGAAGGATTCTCTTAATAAACGCCTCCTTACCTCCAGCAGAGAGAGGTCTTGTACTCCACGAGCAAACGTGAGATCCAAATCTATCTTTAAGATGTCGAAAGGTCAATTTCTTGTTTCTCCCAACTATAGCCGGTAGACCCAAACATGTTTTTGGACTATCCACTTTGTTAACCTCAAGAATACAATAGACAATATCCCTATTATCATGTATAACATTTGTCAAAGTTAGAACACTCGACTTCTTATAATTCACAAGTTGGTGTAGAGCGTTTGGGTGTTCTCTAATTATGAGCGCAAGTGCACACTCTTGTCAAGTTATAGTATAAAAGATATCGTCTCCCACATGGATTAGAGCAGCTTCTATGAATGGTTTCCTGCACAAGGATTTAGTAAATACACAATTAAATCTCTAAATGTGGAAATAATAAAACACAAGTAAAATAAAGATAATGATGATAAGGATGATAGGGAGAGATAAGGTCGATAGATTGGGTAAGGTAATTGTAGTTTAGTAGTGTGCAAACTGCATTGTAAAGCCTAAGTGTGTTGTGCTACCATGATCAGCTACCACAGGTAATGGCGAACGGCAGCTACGACCGTGTCATGCGGCTGTAGCGGGTCTATGCCCCTGCAACTTTTGTTGTCTCGGCAGGTGGAATGGAAATAAGTCCTAGCGGCAAGTCTGGTAGATACTCCAAGTTCGGCAGAGCAATTCTTAAGTGATCCTCCCTATGTCTAGGCAAGGATTCTGTAACCACGTGATGTAGGCAATACATAGCAATCTTAGCGTAAACCTAACACAGGTAGTCGACGTTTGGTTGCTCATTTTAGCTGCTTAAACTCGTACTTATGTCTAAGCCTAATTAGTCAACACCTCGACATGATGAGACCGTGCTTAATCCTTTCGTGAGCCTTACACTTTCGTGCCTGACAAATGGATATATTCAACTAGACTTTTGGAATTAATTGAAGAAGTGAAGAACATGAATTAAGCAAACTTGGAATATTTCATTGAAAACACACTTAAACTATTACAAACGTTTCTCACAACTACTTTACATACAAAACCTAAACCCTAGGAGAGTTGGGCTGTGACCTCCAACACCTCCAATCTATCTATATACGTCTCCGCTATGTATCTATGCATTCGTGCATCCCTCCATGCCTCTGTACCCTCACATACATGGGTATATATAGGGCTCATGGCCTAAATTTGAGTCCTCCTTGGAGTAGAAGTTCTTAAATTAACTTTACATTAAATGTTGACTCCTTTTTGACTTGAATATGGACTCTTTGGACGTTTCCTTCTTCAGCAAGTAAAGATAAGTACTCTTAATTATCAATCTTGGATCAGCTCTACCGGCCGCTACAGGCTTCAGAAAATTGCAAGAATGAGCTCATTGGGCTTAGGGAATTGCCCCCTTTCAATCGCAACCCATCTTGACTAAGTCGGTGTAACTCCTGTCTGGGCGACACATGGCAGCATTGCTGCTATGGCGGTGTCCTCAGCGGCACCTGGAACTACTTCAGTACAGCTGCTTTTGTTCCTAGCTTTCCTATCCTCTCCTGCCCTCTACTCCTTTACACAGCAACAACAATTGAAAATAAAAACTAAACTAAAACATTATCTTTTCTTAACAAAACATAAAATATTCAATGAAAGCATGGTAAAAAGAGAAAATATTGTTATTATGCATGCAATGCACCTAAATATGCCTAAATGAGCTTAAGGATAGCAATAATAAGGGCAGGAATGTGTACAAAATATAGAACTCGTGGACACTCTATACACCCCCAAACTCGAACTATTGTTTGTCCTCAAGAAATGCAACCTAACTAGTAAACCTGCCCCTTGCACAAAATTAGCAGAAACTTAGCCTTTAACTTGATTTCTTACCTTAAGGTCGTGGCACCTATTTAATGTTAATGACAGGGAATGGCATGAAATAGCTTAGATTTTAATTTTCTTAGTGCTAGTGCAGTGTGTGCATGTCTGTGTCCATGCTAAACATGCTGAGTTTACTAAGTTAACAAAGAATGCTAAAAATAATTAAATTCCTAAAAAGGATATGAGTTGCTGCCTTGGCAGCATAGTTAGGCACTTCCTTCCTCTTTTTCTGATCATGGCTTTAAGGGCTTCAGCTCATCACAACTATTCTCTGGGTCTGAAGCTAAGATAGATGCATTCTACGAAACTCCGAACCTTTCGAATAGAGTCATCCCGTGAAGGCTTTCATTCACTCTTACTAATTTGTTCGTCAATTGGTTTAGATACTTGGACTTTGATAGTAGCGGAGTGTCTTGCTCATAATCCTTCCTAGAGCCTGTTTTAGGCACCTATAAGGTATTTGAACATCCTGTCTAGAGCCTGTTTCGGGCACCTCTAGGGTTTTCATCATTTTTGTGCTGTTATCATGTGTTGCTGTGGCGGCAAACCTATATTCAACTAAGAAATTTTATTAAGTAAAGCAGGCAGTGTTAAACTTAGAAATCAAGCAAAATTCAACATTTAACAGACAATGTAAGAATAATTTGGCAAAAAGAAAAATTTTCTAAGTGTTTTTCATGCTTCTTCCCATAGTTAAGTCAAAAAAATATTTTTATAGTATGGTGCGAATATAAGAAGTAAGTAGTCGGGTAACTATCATAGGCACAAGTTTTTGAACTAAGAGTTTCTACTTCATTAAGTGTTTAGGGCAGAATTTACACATACTCCTATATGCTACTAAATGAACCTAAAACAAAGAGGACTATTCCCCCCAAACACAAGGTTGGAATTGTGCTCAATGCCTTACAAAAAACAAAAAGAAATAAAACATAAAAAAGAAAAACAAATAAAACAAAAGAAAAAGAAAAGGTGCTATAGAATAGGAGATTTCCCCTCTGTTATTGTTGCGTTGGAGGATAATTCTTAGGAGGCGGGCATGACTAGGCGCCGAGTGGCAGAAGGTCTGGCGGCAGGGCTCTTCTTTGTGCCACGAGGCGACTGGATTTGGCTGGGTATGGGTCGTTTTGTTGGTGCTTCTAGCTCAGGTTTAGACCTTCCACCCCGAGGCTCGGTTGCTGCAGCTAACCGCTTCCTCTTCCTTACTACCTCACATGGTTCATCATCGAAGGAGTCAAATATTTCCATGTCAGAATCCTCGGCTTCTTTGGAAACTGCCTCATTTGGTGCTGGGGAGGCAACGGTCGTCTCATTCTCTTTCTGGACTTGGATGAGAAGGTGAGGTCGTACGGCTGGATGGGAGTAGGCGAGGTCATTCTCTTAGAAAGGATGTGCGGCCCCTCGCTGTCAGCGGTGGCTGGAGTAGCAGCTGGTCAGGGTGTGATCTGGGTCGGTTTGGACGTTTCTAACTCCAATGGGAATGCGGGAAACTGTAACCCCCTTAGCTCGGCCTAGACGGTTGACCCGAACTACGAAGATTACACGGGGAAAACCAAAGTCAACCCAAAAGTCAACCTTGATTAACGACCCTTATTTTTCTTTTTAAACTTGTCTAGATGCACATTAACCCTAAGCGAACACTTGAGAAACATATACGTGGAAAGCACAACGATCAGATTCCAACAAGGGACTCAATTGCACATTGTACACATATTAGGGACCAAATTGTAATTTATGAAAATTAGAAGGTCTTAAATGATTTTAAGGTTACCAATATTAAATTAGTTATATTACATGCTTCCATGTCAAATTTCACCTTAATCGGACATCTCAAACTCATGCAATTGCAAATACAAATTTCGGGATTAAAACGTAAAGCTTGCAAACCTCAACACCATTAAAATCAGTGCCCAACGTTCTCCTGTTTCGAAACGGTGTTGACCGTTCCGAAACACGGGTTCGTTTCGAGACTAGTTCCGAAACAGGGTCTTCCAGTGGCCAAATCGTTTCGGAACGACCTCCAGCTGTTTCAAAACACGAAGGCCATTACAGACCCCCGTTTCGAAATGCGAGTGCCTGTTCCGATAAGGTTTGCCCAGAAGCTGCAGATTTTTCTGGTTTTTCATACATAAAACCACTCAAACACATCCTAATGACTTCCTAATCATGCCAACAAGTCATTATACATATAAGGTGCATGTTTGCAACTTCTAAACACATTCATAGCATCAAACATGGAATTTCACATATCTATAGGCATGCTTCCTATTATCCAAATCAAGCAATCAATCAATTTCCAAATCAAGCATTAAAATGCCATTTACAAATCCAAAACATCAAAAGCATCATGCCACAACTTAGGGAGTTTAACACATCTCCCAAAACACATCTTAGGTTCCCATTGCCAAATTACCAAAACTAATAGTGTATGAAAACATCACCATACATGAGTTTGGTTTCCCTTGGGCACTCTAGCCTCCTTGCTGCCCTTAAACAGTTCAATTATCTTCATTATTGGTTCAAGAGAGAGAGCGTAAGCACAATTGCTTAGTGAGGCATGCTCTAAAGAAAACAACACAATAATGCATTTTAGAAAACACTTTCAACAAAGCTTTTACCCACATGCTCATCTCTTTCCATGCAACCTTGCATGCTTTACAAGCATCTCACGCTTCATTATAATCAACACATCATATTGTCTTTTAAGTGATAACTCATAACCATTTACAACTTAAAACACAATCGGATACGCGGATTACAAGCGTTGTCCCACACGCTTCATACACACTGTCGAACAACATAAGGTGGAGTTTAACGGTACAATAACAACCCCTCAACACTAGTGATGGAGTTTAACGGTACAATCACAACCCCTTAACATCACTCATCGGTAGTTGTATAATTCCACTAACGAGTGCAAGGGACACATAACAAAAGATCCACACACGGACTTTTAACCACCGTTGTGATCTTACCTCACTCGTTAGGGTACTTGGATAGAGTGTACGGTACAATCACAACCCCTCCACATCCAAGGCGACTTTATTCACTATTCACCCAATCCTATAGCCGGCAAACTATATCTGATCCAAGTACTTTAAAACCATTACATCACTTGCCAATATACATCATATAACATCAACAATTCACTGTTTTAAAGCATTTAAACAAAGCCATTTATCATCATGAATCACTATGCATCAAAACCATATTAACAATATGTCAAACGAAGGATCTCTTACCTTGAGCATCCTTCAACACATGTGTAACCCCCTTAGCCCGGCCTAGACGGTTGACCCGAACTACGAAAATTACACGGGGAAAACCAAAGTCAACCCGAAAGTCAACCTTGATTAACGACCCTTTTTTTTCTTTTTAAACTTGTCTAGATGCACATTAAACCTAGGCATACTCTTGAGATAAGCATACTCAAAAATCACAGCAATCGGAAAACAATAAGGACCCAATTGCACAAAATACGAATTTAGGGACCAAATTGTAAATTCTGAAAAATTAAGAGGACTTTACCAATTTTAAAGTTACCATTATGAAATTAGTCATGTTTCATGCCTCTCTGCCAAATTTCATCTCAAACGGACATCTCAAACTCAAGCAATTGCACATACAAGAATCAAGACTAAAACGTAAAGCTTGCAAACCCCAAAACAATTCAAATTTTATGCCCAACGGTCAAGTGTTCTGAAACGGGTCTAGGCCGTTCAGGAACACCCCTTGGCAGTAGCCAAAGTTTTCAGAAACGGGTCTAGGCCGTTCAGGAACACCCAGGCCAAAACAAGGGCCTGTTTCGAAATAGGCAAGGGTGTTTCGAAACACCCTGCCCAGAAACAGCAAATTGGCCTGTTTTAACACCTTTAAACCCCATCAAACATGCTCCAAACCATTCCACAATAAATCAACAACATGCCAAACATCATACCTACCAATATGCATCAAAATCTAGATACAAAACCACCCCAAGATGCACCAACTCATCCAACCCATTTAACACTTAATCATGCTTTTAAAACAAGAAGCATAGCATAGCGACTTATGAATAAGGAGATTCAAACGTTGCAAGCGTTAAACCACATAGTTCAAAATCATAAACCAAACTTGTCCAACATACACAATCTCATTAAACATCAACATAAGAGATTCTCCCCCCATTGCCTTTATTATCTATAGCTATTAACCGAGACATACATCTCAAGTGGAGTTCTCCTTGAATCCCTTGCTTCTTGCTGTCCCAACTTCAAATATCTGCATTGATGGACAAAAAGGAGCGTAAGCACATAATGCTTAGTGAGGAATGCTCAAAACCAAAACACCATCAATGCAGCGAGTCATAAAACCTCTTTTAAAAGTAAACACAATTCGATCAACCAAAGCAATGTTTGAAAACCCTTTTTAACAACATGCTTTAAATCATGCATTGCTCAAACATGAAAACCAACCCTTAGCTTAGAAAAGCTAAGTAACTCACTTCAAAGCACATACTTACAAAACTATCAATTTAACCTTTCCATACATGAACATCATACGCAAAGTTAAATACAAGATCCTTGGAAAACACTTCCACTTCACATTATACTTTTCTCATTCTTGAAAATCATTTTCAAAGTAAGAAACCCTTGAAAACCACTTACTCCTTCAATTAATCACATGCATTAAACAAATGCAACACATGAGCCACAAACTCAACATTTGCATTACATGCCTTTAAAACAAGCCTTCACAAGACTTCAATGCATTAAAGAGATTCCATGCACACAAGAGGAGAAGGACGTTCATACCTCTAAATGTGGATTTCTCCTTGTTTAGAGCCAAAATTCTTGAAAATTCAATAAGCAAATGATGAGGATTTGATGTAGAAATGATTAGGAATCATTTAGGAATTAAAATCTCAACTTTAGGTGTGAAAATCAAAGGAAATGTGGCTGTGGAAATGTGTTTGGCTGAGGGAAAATTGAGAGAAAATGAAATGGGAAAATTTTGGTAAAAGTTTGTTATGAAACTAAAAATATCTTTTTCCCTCCTTTCTTTTTATTAATTAAACACTAATTAAGTCTTTAAAAATCAAGAAAAATCTGGAGAAATCCTCCCTTGGGTAAATTAGCTCCTTAAAGATTCAAAGTTTCAATCCTTTTAAAACAATCACCAACTTTTCAAAAATTACATTTTAGTCACTAACTCAAAATGTCATATTTCCAAACCTCATTTTGTAAAATTGATTTCACCGCTCTCTTATATATAATAAAAGAGGGTTTTTGGATATTTTTCCATATTTTTAATGCATCCCGAACTAGGCTTTCCTTAAAACTACCTTTTATATTCGAACCGAAAATCCGACCGGTCAAGTTCAAACCCAAAACTTCTAAGCCCAAAATTAGGGTGTTACAACTCTCCCCCCCTTAAGAAATTTCGTCCTCGAAATTTCAACTGGCGAAAAGAGAACAACCAAACTTCTCAAAGCAACACACAAGGCAACACAGGAGACTTAACCACCACTGAACACTCTCCTCACAAAACTCCACCCAAACTCAACACCACCACATACTGTTCACGAATTCCAGAACACTCAAATGTTAACCACATCTTAACCTTTCACACTTCCGGACTGCACATAGCCCCAACAACAACTTGAAAAACCTCCAAACTTTTACAGCATACACCACCTTAACTCATAACTCCCAAGACTCGTACACACGGTGACACCAACCAATCCAATTCAGCCACCATGTGACCCACAACCTTCACTGTTTCTAAAACCCCTTGCACAACTGCTCAACCTCTTCCAAAGGTGACCACATCAAGCAAGAATTCTTAAGCATCAACTGTTTACTCAAACTTCTCAACGTATTGCTGACATTCCTTCACATCCGCCGCTATCATCACCATAACGACTCACCAGGACTACTCACGTAACATCCGAAAATCACGTCACAAAACCCCAACCTTGACCCGCCAGCCATTCCACACACTACCAACTGACTTCAGAAGGAATTTACTTAATCACAACCAGCCAACCACTTCTCACAAGAACCCGTCCAACCAACAATGGCCTTTGATCTTACATTGCCTTTCCACTACAAGTTTTGACTACAACACTTGCCTTACTAGAACATCGCCAACCTATACATACATATTTAGGTTACGAAACTTCTATTCTCCCGGGCCAACCCTTTTCTACAACCCACAACAAAACCTCTTCTCAACTCCTCAAAGGTTGCTATGAACCATCATGTACATAAACAACCCTTCTACTACTACATCAATGCCAAGTTACCTCAGCACTTTGGAACACATCCACTAACTTACTACATCTCTTAACACCAAGAAACTACCACTTCTACCAGCTATTCACAACCACTCTAACCGATTCTAACTTCAACCGGTAATCTCCTCACCACCATACCGCTAAACTCATTAAGCGCCAAACACTTTCCTTCTACCAACATGCTATACCGCACTCACTATTACTGACAACTCGCTTAATACCCTCCATTACTGCTAACATTCACCCAGCACCAAAACAACTTTTAAAACCCATCATCCAACCTAACACTATCACAACACTAACGGACCCGACTAGCTATTAGCGAGTGTGAACGTTCGTATGCATGGTCACCAATATGCCCTACCAATGCCTGATGTACATGTATGCAAAACCTCTAATGTCATGTCACATGTATACATGGACCAGCACATATATATATAATATAGCATATAACAATGGTTTTAACTGTGCATGTATGCCGGTTCACACCCACCAATAACATCCTCAGAATCCGCCTAAAAACAACCTCATATCTCACTTCCAACTTGACCAACTCTATCATTCTAACAACCCATTACACACAAGATACTCACTAATGCCCTCTTCACACTAAAGTTGTTTTCAAAACAACACCAACTACTACCCCAAACATGCTAACAACGAGACCATACCCACTACGCGAGGAAAGACCAAACCGAAACCAAACTAAGATAACTAGGGCAAAGGTTACTTAACAAGGTTACCTGTAAACACCTCACTGCCCCGGAGCTTCAACAGACGAGCTCTCTTGCTCGCAGAACCATCATTCTCCAGCCGCACCGCTGCAGCACCTGCTAACACATTAAGGTCATCACCATCTCCCTGCGGTAAAGAACCCTGGCTACCCCGAGCCAACTTCAAACAATTATGTCTCAATTGCCCAACAGACCCACAATTCCAACAGGTTTCATTCCCCAAGCTCCTCACACCTTTTCGCCCTTCCTGCCACCTTCGAACCTTGTCTTGGCCGTGCCCAGGACCCATCAGAGACCCTTTTGCTACCACTGAAGCTCATCTTACCACATGAGGACAATTCCGCTTCACATGCTCTTTAGAACCACAGTTCCAACAAACTCCTGCACCCCAACAACCTCCAACATGACACTTCCCACATCGGTCACACATCGGCAACCGAGCTATCCCTCCTTGATCAAGTAGCACTTGCCCCAAATTTGCACTACCATCCAAGCTTCGATTCAAGCAAAACCTTCTATCACGTTGCCTCTTCCGCTGACCACTCCCGAGGCCAGTACCCACAACTCTCTCGCTTAAACTTTTCTCACCTTCACAAGCTGAAACCACACCCTCACGTTGCTTAACCCTTGGGAATTTCTCTCCAAGGTACCTTTCATAAAAGGCAGACACAAAGAAGTCCCAATCTATATCGTGGATGTGCGATGCCACCGCCACAGATGTCCATCAGGCACATGCGTCCTCCAACATCAATGAGACAACACTTCCCAACTTACAAACGTAGTCACAACCTTCCTGATCCAAAATCAGAATTACACTGGCCAACCAGGCCTCGAACGTCTCAGGTGTTGAACCATGATACTCCACAGCTCCCAAATCATGTAAACGTTGTTTCGAAAAACCCGCACATCCCACAGCCGGCACGTCTACAGGCCTTACTTTTGCCACAGCCTGAGATGTTCCCAACACCTCTTGAACTATAGGTGATGAACTCTTCATCACAGAACCAACTTCTTCCTCCTGCCTTACTACCTCAACTCCTGGCACTGAAGACTGAGACGAAACACCTCCACCAAAAGGTGAATTCCACGCCTTAACAACCTACTCTAAAGCAGCAACCATCTCACCTAACTGCCATTCTTTCATCAATTTTACCATGCTATTAACAACAAACAATCATAACAAAACAATCAAAACGATCAGGCCAGCTTCTAGCAAGGATTCAAGACTCCATTAACAACATAACTCAATAGCTATAATAATAAGGCATTGGGTATCCCGAATTCTCCCCTTTTACATGACATAACAGTCAATAAAAACATGGATATCACAACATCGAGCATATCAACCAACATACTTCAATCATGCTCTCATCAAACAACATTCACCCGCAACAGCATAACATCAACATATCATACCTATTACACTTTCATCATTCATAAAATCAGCTCACATCACCAGCATAACATCAGCACAAATCCACATTAGCTCAACGAAGATTCACAATCAAAAAGCATGCTTAAAAACATCAATAATTCGCTCAAAGACACACTTTCCAACCGACTTTCAACCACACATCAGAAAAAACATCAAACACATATTACAACAATTTACCATTTCCCCAAGCATTCGCAACTCAGCTCTGATAACACCAAATATAACCCACTTAGCCCGGCCTAGACGGTTGACCCGAACTACGAAGATTACACGGGGAAAACCAAAGTCAACCCGAAAGTCAACCTTGATTAACGACCCTTTTTTTCTTTTTAAACTTGTCTAGATGCACATTAAACCTAGGCATACTCTTGAGATAAGCATACTCAAAAATCACAGCAATCGGAAAACAATAAGGACCCAATTGCACAAAATACGAATTTAGGGACCAAATTGTAAATTCTGAAAAATTAAGAGGACTTTACCAATTTTTAAGTTACCATTATGAAATTAGTCATGTTTCATGCCTCTCTGCCAAATTTCATCTCAAACGGACATCTCAAACTCAAGCAATTGCACATACAAGAATCAGGACTAAAACGTAAAGCTTGCAAACCCCAAAACAATTCAAATTTTATGCCCAACGGTCAAGTGTTCCGAAACGGGTCTAGGCCGTTCAGGAACACCCCTTGGCAGTAGCCAAAGTGTTCAGAAACGGGTCTAGGCCGTTCAGGAACACCCAGGCCAAAACAAGGGCCTGTTTCGAAACAGGCAAGGGTGTTTCGAAACACCCTGCCCAGAAACAGCAAATTGGCCTGTTTTAACACCTTTAAACCCCATCAAACATGCTCCAAACCATTCCACAATAAATCAACAACATGCCAAACATCATACCTACCAAAATGCATCAAAATCTAGATACAAAATCACCCCTAGATGCACCAACTCATCCAACCCATTTAACACTTAATCATGCTTTTAAAACAAGAAGCATAGCATAGCGACTTATGAATAAGGAGATTCAAACGTTGCAAGCGTTAAACCACATAGTTAAAAATCATAAACCAAACTTGTCCAACATACACAATCTCATTAAACATCAACATAAGAGATTCTCCCCCCATTGCCTTTATTATCTATAGCTATTAACCGAGACATACATCTCAAGTGGAGTTCTCCTTGAATCCCTTGCTTCTTGCTGTCCCAACTTCAAATATCTGCATTGATGGACAAAAAGGAGCGTAAGCACATAATGCTTAGTGAGGAATGCTCAAAACCAAAACACCATCAATGCAGCGAGTCATAAAACCTCTTTCAAAAGTAAACACAATTCGATCAACCAAAGCAATGTTTGAAAACCCTTTTTAACAACATGCTTTAAATCATGCATTGCTCAAACATGAAAACCAACCCTTAGCTTAGAAAAGCTAAGTAACTCACTTCAAAGCACATACTTACAAAACCATCAATTTAACCTTTCCATGCATGAACATCATACGCAAAGTTAAATACAAGATCCTTTGAAAACACTTCCACTTCACATTATACTTTTCTCATTCTTGAAAATCATTTTCAAAGTAAGAAACCCTTGAAAACCACTTACTCCTTCAATTAATCACATGCATTAAACAAATGCAACACATGAGCCACAAACTCAACATTTGCATTACATGCCTTTAAAACAAGCCTTCACAAGACTTCAATGCATTAAAGAGATTCCATGCACACAATGCAACATTCTCAATAGAAAATAAACACTTGTTCAAGCTAACAAGTAACACATGCATTCATAGAACATTACACACTTCTCATGCAACCATGCATCATTTCAAGCATCTCATGCTTCATCATATTCAAGAACTTTATATTGGCTTCCAAGTGATAATTCACAAACCATCATAACGCAAGACTCAATCAGATACGCGGATCACAAGCGCTGTCCCCACGCTTCATACACACTACCAATCTCAAGGTCCCCAAATGGAATTTTAACCACCATTTGACCTTACCATACACAAGGTCCTCATATGGAATTTTAACCACCATATGACCTTAACATTCACAAGGTCCTCATATGGAATTTTAACCACCATATGACCTTAACATTCACAAGGTCCTCATATGGAATTTTAACCACCATATGACCTTAACATCACCCATTGGTAGTTGTATAACATCACTAACGAGATCTGGGACATACAACACAAGACCCACACATGGACTTTACACCACCATTGTGATCTTAACAAGCACAAGGTCCTTAAATGGAATTTTAACCACCATTATGACCTTTGCTTACACAAGGTCCTCAAATGGAATTTTAACCACCATTATGACCTTAACACAAGACCCACCCATGGAATTTTAACCACCATGGTGTTCTTAACCATCTCATTAGTGTACTTGGATGGAGTTATCGGTTCAATCACAACCACTCCACATCCAAGGCGACTTTATTCACGGTGCACACAATCCTATAGCCGGCTAACTATATCCGATTAAAGTAACCAAGAACCACTTACATCACTTGCCAATATAACCTTCTTACCACATTAATCCATTGTTTTACAAGCATAACCAAAATGCCAAAACCACCAATTAGCATCATCAATCCACTATTTTTGAAGCATTAAACAAAGCCATTAAACAACATGCAACACTATGCATCAATTCCACAATTCCATTGCACAAAACCAAGGAACTCTTACCTTGAGCATCCTTCACACATGGCTTTCAAAACCAGCATTAAATCATGCTAAAATATGCTTTCAAAACAGATTTTAAAACATGCAAATCACATGCATTGCATCCAACAATCACAAGTGCTTTTAAAACCAATTCATACACAAACCAAGAGAGAAATTCCATTTACTTACTCTTGAGCTTAGCTAAGTTGTTTAGACTTAAACTAAGCTCCCAAAACCATCAAACCTTGGTTTTAAAGCTGAAAACCCAACTTCACTCACCGATACACAAAACAAGGCTAGCCAACAAGCCTTCCAAGCATCTGAAACCTTCAACGCCACCTCTAATGCTCACGGATCAATCTCCCCTGTTTCAAGAACATAACAACAGAGGATTAATGCATCATAATGCATTAAAAACACCAGCAACACACCTAAACTCGCTGCTCTTAGCAAAACCAACATTTCGGCTACCAAACTCAACCGAAATAGCCTCCAAACACTTCCAAAACTTAACCCATCCAAGATCCATCACTTCTAACCATTTTTAAACATCAATTAACATCCAAAATGATCCCAACCACGTCCTTATACCTCCAGCATTAACAAAACACCAAGATCACCCCAAAAACCACCATTTTCAAAAGTAAAAACTTAGGAAAATCAACCTATTCGGGATTGCATTGATCAAACCTCAATTATACATCATTTAGACATCCAAAATACATCAAAAAGACATCTCAAAACAGAGCCCAATCAATTATTACGAATTTAATCAAAATTAAATCCAAATCTTGCATTTTAAGCCAAAATCAAGATCACAACATCAAAACCTTTTATAAAACTTAATTTAAGGATTGAGAACTTGGGAATTTCAGTAAAGAACTGAGTATTTAGAGGAGAAGGACGTTCATACCTCTAAATGTGGATTTCTCCTTGTTTAGAGCCAAAATTCTTGAAAATTCAATAAGCAAATGATGAGGATTTGATGTAGAAATGATTAGGAATCATTTAGGAATTGAAATCTCAACTTTAGGTGTGAAAATCAAAGGAAATGTGGCTGTGGAAATGTGTTTGGCTGAGGGAAAATTGAGAGAAAATGAAATGGGAAAATTTTGGTAAAAGTTAGTTATGAAACTAAAAATATCTTTTTCCCTCCTTTCTTTTTATTAATTAAACACTAATTAAGTCTTTAAAAATCAAGAAAAATCTGGAGAAATCATCCCTTGGGTAAATTAGCTCCTTAAAGATTCAAAGTTTCAATCCTTTTAAAACAGTCACCAACTTTTCAAAAATTACATTTTAGTCACTAACTCAAAATGTCATATTTCCAAACCTCATTTTGTAAAATTGATTTCACCGCTCTCTTATATATAATAAAAGAGGATTTTTGGATATTTTTCCATATTTTTAATGCATCCCGAACTAGGCTTTCCTTAAAACCACCTTTTATATTCGAACCGAAAATCCGACCGGTCCAGTTCAAACCCAAAACTTCTAATCCCAAAATTGGGGTGTTACAACATGGCTTTCAAAACCAGCATTAACCATGCTAAAATAGGCTTTCAAAACAGAATTTAAACATGCAAATCATAGCCAATGCATCAAGCCACCTCATGGCTCATCCAAGGGAGTTTTTCCAAAAACTTACTCTTGAGCTTAACTAAGTTGTTTAGACTTAAACTAAGCTCCCAAAACCTTCAAAAAATTATTCCAAAGCTGGAAACCAACTCCACTCACCAATTACGTTTCGCTTGCTTGCTGAAACACCAATCAAGCCTCCGGATCAACTCCAAAGGTGTCCGAAGATGCCTCCCCTGTTTTAAAAACATCAAAGTAGAGGATTAATGCATCATCATGCATTAAAATCTTTAGCCATCACACTCAAACTCGCTGCTCTAGCCAAAACCAACATTTCGGCTACCAAACACAACCGAAATCACCTCCAAACTCTTCCAACACTTAACCCAACCAAGATCCATCACTCCTAACCATTTCTAAACATCAATCAACATCCAAAATAAACCTAAACTCGTCCTTATACCTCCAGCTATAACAGAACACCAAGATCACCTCAAAAACCACCATTTTCATAAGCAAAAACTTAGGAAATACAACCTATTCGGGATTTCATTTATAAAACATCATTTCCACATCATTAGACATCCAAAATACATTTAAGAATCATCTCAAAACAGAGCCCAAACAATCACAACGAAATTCTTCAAGATTTCTTCCAAATCATGAGTTTTAAGCCAAAATAAAATTTCTAACATTAAAACCATTTATAAAACTTAAATTAAGGATTGATAACTTGGGAATTTCAGTAAAGAATTGAGTATTTACAGGAGAAGAACAATCTTACCTCTAAATGGTGATTTCTCCTTGATTTGAGCCAATTTTCTTGAAAATCCAATGAGGAAATCAAAAGGATTTGATGCTAGATTGATTAGGAATTAATTGATGATCGAAATCTCATCAGTTGAAATGAAAATCAAGGAAAAAGTTGTTGGAGAAAAGTGTTTGGATGATGGAATTTTGAGAGAAAAAGGAATGAGAAAATTTTAGGAAAAGGTAGTTATGAAATTCCAAAAAGTAGTTTCCCTTTTCTTTTAATTTAATTAAAACTTTAATTAATCCACCCAAATTAAGGAAAAAATCTGGAGAAATAATTTTTGGGTAAATTAGCTCCTTAAAGATTCAAAGTTTCAATCCTTACAAAACAGTCACCACTGAACTTTTCAAAAATCGCATTTTAGTCACTATTCAAAAATATATTATTTCCAAACCTTATTTTGTAAAATTGATTTCACCACTCTCTTATATATATTAAAAGAGGATTTTTAGATATTTTCCATATTTTTAAAGCATCCCGAACTAGGCTTTCCCTAAAACCTCCTTTTATATTCGAACCGAAAATCAGACCGGTCTGGTTTAGACCTTAAACTTCTAAGGCCAAAATTGGGGTGTTACCACTCTCCCCCCTTAAGAAATTTCGTCCTCGAAATTTACCTGGAGGAAAAAGGTACGGAAACTGCTTCTTCATATCATCCTTTCTTTCCCACGTGGCTTCTTCAACACCACGTTGCTTCCACAACACCTTAACCAATTCAATGGTTTTGCCTCGAAGAACTTTGCTGTCTGAATCCAGAATTTCAACCGGCTCTTCATCATAGGTCAAGTCTAGATTCAACTCCACTTCCTCCACAGGCATAACATGCGAAGGATCCGATTTATACCTCCGAAGCATAGAGACATGAAACACATCATGAATATTTTCCAACTTTTGCGGTAACCTCAGCTTGTACGCAACATGACCCACACGTTCAATCACCTCGTATGGCCCAATGTACCTAGGGCTCAACTTAGCCTTCCGGCCAAACCTCAACACCTTATTCCAAGGCGAAACCTTGAAGAACACACGGTTACCCACCGCAAACTCAATCTCCTTACGCTTCAAATCCGCGTAAGACTTCTGTCGATCAGAAGCTGCCTTCAACCGCTCACATATGAGCTTCACCTTCTCGGTGGTTCCTTTCAACAAAGCCGGCATTGAAACCAACTTCTGACCCGTTTTAGCCCAACAAAGAGGAGTTCTGTACTTCCTCCCGTACAAGGCTTCATAAGGTGCCATTTGAATACTTGCCTGATAGTTATTGTTATAAGCAAACTCCACCAAAGGCAAATGCTTCTCCCAAGAACCTTGAAACTCAACCACACAGCACCTCAACATATCCTCCAGCACTTCAATAACACGCTCAGACTGACCATCTGACTGTGGATGATAAGAAATACTGAAATTCAGCCGTGTACCCAAAGCTTGATGCAAACATTCCCAGAAATGCGACGCAAAACTCGGATCTCTATCCGACGCTATAGACTTTGGCACACCATGCAGTCACACAATCTTAGCAATGTACAACTCTGCAAGCTTGTCCAAGGAATACGCAGTATGCACGGGTAAGAAATGTGCACACTTCGTAAGGCGATCCATAATCACCCACACCGAATTCTTTTCGATGGCGACAAAGGCAAACCAGACACAAAATCCATGGTAATCCTTTCCCACTTCCACTTAGAAATCCTTAACGGTTGCAACAACCCAGAAGGAAACTGATGCTAAGCCTTAACCCGCTGAGAAACCATGCACTTACCCACGTACTCCGCAACATCTTTCTTCAAACCCACACAATAGTACTCATCCTTAAGATCTCGATACATCTTTGTACTACCAGGGCGCATAGCAAAAGGACTACTATGAGCTTCGGTCAGAAAAATACGCCTCAACTCTGCATCATTCGGCACTACTATCTGACTCCCAAAACATAGAACCCCATCATCATTACAAAAAAATTCGAGGGTCTATCCTCAGCAATATCCTGAACATGGGGCACCAAGGAATCATCCAACAACTGCTTATCCTTTATCAACTGCACTAAGGATGGTTTCACTTGCAATTCAGCCACAAGACCCCCATCTCGCGAAATACTCAAGCTGGCAAACATAACCCTCAACTCCACTGCCACCTTCCTACTCAAGGCATCCGCTACAACATTAGCTTTTCCCGGATGATACTCGATCGTCAGATCGTAATCTTTAAGCAACTCCACCCAACGTCGTTGTACACCACAAACTTTTGTGATCCGTGTACACAGTACACTTCTCACCATACAGGTAATGTCTCCAAATCTTCAAAGCAAAAACCATCGCAGCTAACTCAATATCATGCGTAGGATAATTGCGCTCATGCACCTTCAACTGACGCGATGCATAAGCCACCACCTTACCCTCTTGCACTAACACACACACCAAACCAACATAGGATGCGTCGTTGTACACCACAAACTCTTTCCCTGATTCAGGTTTAACCAAGATAGGAGCTTGCGTCAAAGCTGCCTTAAGCTTTTCAAAAGCCTGCTATCTTGCCTCTGTCCACTCATACTTGACATCCTTTTGTAACAGCTTCGTCAATGGCGCAACAATCTTTGAAAATCCATCCACAAACCTCCGATAGTATCCTGCCAACCCAAGAAAACTACGAACTTCATGAATAGACTTTGGAGGCTTCCAATTCATCACCCCCTCAATCTTTTGAGGATCAACACGAATCCCCTCTGCAGAAACCACATGACCAAGGAAAAGAACTTTTCTAAGCCATAATTCACATTTGCTCAACTTAGCATAAAGCTGATTTTCCAACAATGCCTGCAACACAATCCTCAAATGCCCCTCATGATCCTCCTTAGTACAAAAGTACACAAGGATATCATCAATGAACACCACAACAAACTTGTCCAAGTACTCATGGAACACTCTATTCATCATGTCCATAAAACCTGCAGGAGCATTCGTCAAACCAAACGGCATCACAAGAAACTCATAATGCCCATACCTCGTTCTAAATGTTGTTTTTGGCACATCCACATCCTTCACCTTGAGCTGGTAATAACCTGACCTTAAATCAATCTTAGAGAACACATCCGCTCCCCAGAACTAATCAAAAAGATCATCAATCCTCGGCAAAGGATACTGATTCTTGATAGTCAACATGTTCAGCTGACGATAATCAATGCACATTCTCATAGTGTCATCCTTCTTCTTCACAAAAAAGACCGGTGCACCCCAAGGTGACGCACTCGGCCGAATGAAACCAGGATCAAGCAACTCCTGAAGTTGCGTCTTCAGCTCCTTCAACTCCTTAGGTGCCATTCGGTAAGAAGTAATGGACACAAGAGTTGTGTTTTCATACAGCTCAATTCCAAACTCCACCCCTCGACTAGGAGGCAATCCAGGCAACTTCTCCGGAAACAATACAGGAAACTCTCGCACAGTCCTGATATCTTGAACTCGCAACTCCTTAGAGCTAGGATTCATAACAAAGGCTAGATAAGCCTCACAACATTACCTCAGCATTCGGCTTGCTTCCAATGTAGACACCACTTTGGCAAGAAACTTCACATTCTCACCAACCACCACTACCTCATAATCATTCGCAAGCTTCAACGAAACTCGCTTGATCTCAAAATCCACCACAGCTCAATTTTCAACAAGACAATCCATTCCAATGATTACATCAAAACCATAAAATGGAAATTCCATAAGATCAACAAGAAAAACATTGTTTTGCACTACCAAAGGACATCTTCTATACAACATCTGTGTCACAACGGTCTCACCAAAGGAACTAGTCACACGCATACCAACTTCCAAAGACTCAACAGGTAAACCAAGCAATTGAGCATGTTCACGCAATATGTATGAGTGTGTAGATCCAGAATCAATCAAGGAAAGTAATGATAAGGATTGCAAAGTAAAGGTACCTACGATCGTATCTGTATCATTTCTCCCCTTTCGCTGAGCATACACTTCAGCCTGGCCACCACTGTTGCGTGTGAAAGAGTCTATCGCAATTGTAGTGCAAGTGTACACGACGCAAGTAGTAAAGTGATACGAAGTATCAAATATCGCCTCCACAAGGATTGGGCTATAGCTTCACCTTAGTTCACTGCACGGAAGAAAAGAAAATATTTGAGAGAATTGTCACGAGAATAGTGAAAAACGTAAATAAAAGAATTGAGATATCAAGATAGAGAGAATAGGCTGGTATTGAATTGCTCAGTAGTGTAGGTATTGCAATGCTTAGGAACTCCAGTTCTGTTGTCGTGCCCGTCGCGACAGCACCTGTCGCGGCGGCTGTCGCGGCAGCAAACACACCAACTCCGTACTCCAAGTTTGGCAAGAATCCCAGATCTGCCTTGGCCTATCCCTAGGTCGAAGTCTGTCGATGATCACGTCTTTGATGATACCTCCCGGTGTGAATCGAAGGATGAACACCGATGTGTATGAATTCTTCTTTAGCCACTTAACCTTGCCCTATCCCTAGGCACAAGATAGTTCAACTATAAACTAGAGAACTCGCTCTTATTTCTTTCGTATACTTAACTCTCCCGATGCTAAGTAAATGGATAACCTCACAATGCTCTCCCGATGCTCTTGCAAGATGTTAATAACCAAAATAAGAGAACTTGAAGTTTATTTTATTGATCTTGAAAAATCCTAAAACAAAACAACCCTTGCAACTACTTTACAAAACAACCCGTGGCCCTAGGGGGTTTTTAGAACATGTCGGCGGCGGGTAAACGGCGGAGGGGTTTGGTTATCGGTTATGGGGAAGATATCTCCTAGGTTAAAATCTATTCCCTTATATAAGCTTTAGGCTCAAGTATTCTAAGTTAACAAGGATTACAACTTTAATTAAAAGTAAGATTCTAATAAAGACTTAATCTTCAAGTATACTACTTTTCAGCCGCCTTCCTTGTTTCTTGGGATTTCCTCTCCTTGAGCTTTGGCTTGACATATCTTTTGATCCGGGGCTTGGAAAAATATATGGTTTTCACACGACAAACGAGCATAATTTTCTCTATCTATCGAGGTCCAATTTGCTTTTCCTTCACTATCTTGTTGTCGTCCTCTGCTGTCACGGTAGATCCATGGCAGCATCGTCCTCATCGTCTGCTTGTCCAGTTCAGCTCTTCTGCTTCTCTGCCCTGCGCCCGCCTTCTCCGTCACTATGGCAGCAGCCTGCAAAATTAGCCATCTTTTAGTAGAATCCGTGCCTTTAATATATTTGTGATGTTTTGTTGTATACTAACCTAAATGCAATGCAATGATGCTTGAATGCAGCAGAAATATGGGTTAAAAAGGGTGTAAATAATAGAACTTTTACACACTCAACACACCCCCAAACTAAAGTTTTTGCTTGCCCTCAAGCAATTAAGACCTAAAAGAAAAATGAAAATTTTTGTGTTGGCTTTCAAACAGTGAATTGTCCCTTACCCGTCGCTCATTCTCTGTGACAGCAGCAACCTGTCGGAAAGATTAGGATCTGTCCGGAATCTCACTATAGTCCTCGTGCAGTGTGTGCATGCTTGTGAACAGTTATATGCTAAGACTCTCTTAGTTTCACTAGAATATTCAACTTTTTAACTCGAATTTTTATGCCAAAGTTTATTTTTGAAGACACATTTTCATGCTTCTTTTCTATTTTTCAAGCTAAGTTTTACTAGAGCTAGTTTTGGGCACCTCTAGTTAGCTTCCTATAGCCGGTTTCGGGCACCTCTAGGTTTTTGAGTTTCTTTATCTAAACTTCTTTCCTAGAGCCAGTGTTAGGCACCTCTAGGGGCAATTCAAGTACTAAGCATCTTATTCTAGTGTGGCTAAAAGAAATCTAAGCAATATAACAGTCACAATGGTGTTTAAATTTTTCAGAACTATAGAAAGGCTCTAAACTTCTCCTTAAACTGTCCTAAAGATGCTGCCACGACAGAGCTGTCATGACAGGTAAGTTTACTTCACAGTTTTAAGCCAACAGTTTTTTTTAAGAGAACTTAATTAAATAAAAGACACAAAAATAATTTAAAGATGTACTAAGACTCCATTAAAATGGAGGGTTGCCACCCCCAAACTCGAGGGTTGCATTTCCCTCAATGCAAATGACAGATAAAATGAAGGCAGGTACATCACAAAATATATATAAAGCAGGAAGCAATAAAAAGAAAATAAAAGACTTAGAGTTTAATCGCTGTCTTCACTATTGCTGCTGACACGGATCTAGTGGCAGCGTCTGGGTGGTGGAGCAGGCTGGGCAGGTTGCTCCACGACCTGGATGTCGGAGCTGCTGCCGCTATCCCAAGTGCTGGTGGTGGTGGTGCTGGCCTTGGGCATTAGCTTTCTGTCGGCCACGTGTTTCTGCCTCTTGACAGGCGTGAATTCCTTCGCCAAATTCCTCCTAATAGGAGGGTCTGCCTCGCTGTCATCTGAGGTCGGTCGCTTCATTCCGCTGGCAGAGGTGCCGGCCGGAGGACTGCCAACTGCCGTCGGGGCAGGTGAAGGGGTGGAAGCCGAAGAATGTGCATGTGGGGAGGCAAGTGGTGTAGGTGTGTGGACAGGGGTGGGGATGTGGAAATAGTGGGCAGGGAAAGTGGGGAAAACAACATCGGGATAAAGTAAAGTATTGGTAATGAAATTTACCGTTGAGTCGGCGAAATCCCGGATGAATGTCATCAGCCCCATCTGTCTGTCTTCCACCCGCTGTATGGCAGCAAGAATTTGGGCAGATTGGTCTGTCTGGGCTGCTGCTGCGGTGGGTACATGGGCAGGTTCCTCGGATGATTCTGCTGGGGAGGCAGCCGGATTGAAGGACGAGAGGGGGGTTGCGATTATCAGCTCCATGAGGTTGGTAATGTTATTATCGGTCCAACCTCGTCCTTGGACCAGTTTATCGGTGGATGCCTCTGGGACAGCAGCACAACGGCAGAGAGATGTGATCATGAATGGTAGGCAGAGGCGGGAGGTTGATCGATGTGTGCAATCCAAGACGCTTTCCCTCATATAACGGCCCACGTTGATAGCTCGGTCGTGCATGATCGAATGGATGAGGGCTAGCCTTTGCTGGTCCACCGTCGTGTGATGGGAGGACGGCAGGATGCGCTTCTTAATGAAAGCGCTCCATAGCTTGGCTTCTGGGAGCAGCTGCCCTCTTTTGACAGAGTTAGGGTTCTTTTTGCTTGTATTCCACTCCGTTCCTTCTTCTGTCACATCTGCCATGACAGCACCGTAGGCGGCGGAGTTGAGGGTGTCCAAGAACTGCTGGTGGGCATCGTCGTTGGGACCAAAATAGAGGCCATACATATGGTTGATACTATCGGCTGTGAATGGTACCTCTACCCCTCCGACAGTGACGGATGTCGCCGTCCTGCTGTCGATGGCAGCGTAGAACTCTCTCACCTATGTGTCATTTAATTCTGCTGGTTTTTCTGCAAACTGCTCCCACAGTTGAGCCCTTATCGCCTTCGCGATGAATGGTCGGAGCCCCATGTTTGCTGCCTTTCGGACGTAGATGAAACCTCTTTCCTCCTATAATTCTTTTGTGGCGAAAGACTGTGGGGTGGGTGCTGCTGCTGAAGAGGTTGAAGCAGCACTGCGGCGAGTACGTCTAGAAGACATATTACTTGCAAGGGTTGTGAAAGTAAAGAAAACAAATAAAAACGAGAGGAGAAAGCAAGGAAGAATAAGCAGAAGTGAGGAAAATGAGAATGAGAACGAGGTTTTATAGCGGTCGAGTTGCTGCCCATTTAATGTTGTAACGGCAGGCGTGAATAACGGGGCGACTGTTGAGTTTTGGCATGTCTGATGCGTCTGACACGCTTTTATGCATCTGTTACGCGTCTGCCACACGCTTCTGCGTCTGCCGTGTCAGTCTATTGACAGCCTGTCTTATCCTTGTCAGTGCGGCACCTGGAACGACAGGCTTCAATAAATGGGCTCTGTTGGGCTGATGGATGGATGATGGGCTTGGGTCACTTCTCCTTTTCTTCTTGACTCCTTTATTTCCTAAAACATAAATTATAAAAACAAAACATTATTCGAATAAAATAAACCTTATTTCCTAATAAATAATAAAAAATAAAAAATAAAAATAAAATTTAGGTTAAATTAGGGATGCCTTGTGGGGCATCTCCTAAAGTAACCACTTCCTGTATTCCTGGGGCTTCAGTCCTCTGATAATGCTTGACGCACTGTCCATTGACTTTGAATTGGTGCCCGTCTTTTAATGATCGGATAGTGATGGCACCATGGGGAAAAACTTGTACCACTTGGAACGGGCCGGACCATCTAGACTTCAGCTTTCCTGGGAAGAGTTTCAGTCTAGAATTGAACAACAACACAAGCTGCCCTGGGTAGAACTGTCGTGGTAGCAATTTCCTGTCATGCCACTTCTTAGTTTTCTCCTTGTAAATTCTTGCATTGTCGTAGGCCATTGTCCGTATTTCATCGATCTCGTTCAAATATAATAGCCTTTTCTAGCCTGCCTTGTCCAAGTCCATATTTACTGTCTTGATAGCCCAATATGCCCTGTGCTCGATCTCGACAGGCAAGTGACAGGTTTTTCCATAAATCATTCGGTATGGAGACATGCCCAGTGGAGTTTTAAAAGCTGTCCTATATGCCCATAATACATCATTAAGGAGTAAAGACCAATCTTTCCTAGTTGGCTTAACCATCTTCTCAAGAATGTTCTTAATTTCCCTATTAGATATCTCAGCTTGTCCATTGGTCTGTGGGTGGTATGCTGTCGCGATTCTGTGCTTGACACCATATTTCTTCAAGGAGGCAGCAATAACCCTATTGTCAAAATGTCTCCCTTCATCACTAATAATCGCCTTAGGGATGCCAAATCTAGAAAAAAATGTTTTTGTGCAAAAACTTTTGGACTGTCTTGGCATCGTTCTTTTGAGTGGCGATGGCTTCAACCCACTTAGAGACATAATCCACTGCTAGGAGGATGTATAGATTTCCACATGAAGATGGAAAAGGTCCCATAAAATCAATCCCCCAAACGTCAAAGATCTCGACTTCTAGAATGTTCTACTGTGGCATCTCGTTTCTCCTCGAGATGTTACCTGTCCGCTGGCACCTGTCATAGTTCTTGTAGAAGTCCTGTGCATCTTTATACAGTGTCGGCCAGTAGAACCCTGACTGCAGCACCTTGGCAGATGTTTTGTTACCTCCTAAGTGACCTCCATATTGTGAAGCATGGCAGTGATGGAGAATGTCTTCTTGCTCTTCTTGTGGTACACACCTCCTTATAACCTGATCTGCACACATTTTGAAAAGAAGAGGTTCGTCCCAATAATAATGCTTAATATCATTTTGGAACCTCTTCCTGGCTTGATAATTAAGATCAGAAGGAAGTATTCCGCTAACTATAAAATTAACGAAATCAGCATACCAGGGAAGTTCAGAAGACTTACCTGCCGCCATGGCTGTCTCGGCAGCGATTGCGACAGCAAAGAGCTGCTGATCTGGGAAGGTCTCCAGTATGTTTGTCTCATCTATTGGTAGACTCTGTCCCTTCTCCAACCTTGACAAGTGATCTGCCACCTGATTTTCTGTCCCTTTTTTGTCCTTGATTTCAAGGTCGAACTCTTGCAATAGAAGGATCCACCGTATCAGTCTAGGCTTTTCATCTTTCTTTGCGAACAAATACTTCAGGGCAGAATGGTCTGTGTGCACTATTACCTTCGTCCCAAGTATGTAAGAACGAAACTTGTCGGTGGAGAACACCACAGCTAATAGCTCCTTTTCTGTGGTGGTGTAGTTCACTTGGGCGTCATTCATTGTCTTGCTGGCATAATATATGACATGAAACAGCTTATCTCTGCGCTGCCCAAGTGCTGCCCCGACAGCATAGTCACTAGCATCAAACATAATCTCAAATGGCTGTGTCCAGTCTGGTGGCTGTACTATTGGGGCTGTTACCAGTTTTTCCTTCAGAACCTTGAATGCTTCAGTACATTCATCATTAAAGTCAAAGGGTCGGTTCTGCTCCAAAAGATGGCATAGGGGCTTGGTGATTTTTGAGAAATTTGCAATGAATCTTCGGTAAAAACCAGCATGACCTAAGAAACTTCTAATGCCCTTGACTGTGGTCGGCGGCGGCAGCTTCTCTATTACTTCTATTTTGTCCCTGTCGACCTCTATCCCACGGCAGCTAATCTTATGGTCGAGGACTATCCCTTCATCCACCATAAAGTGGCATTTTTCCCAATTCAAAACAAGATTAGCTTTTTCACATCTTTCAAGTACCTTTTGTAGATTGTCGAGGCAGCTCTCAAAATCGCCTCCAAAGACGGAAAAATCATCCATGAAAATCTCAAGGAAGTCCTCTACCATATCATAGAATATGGCCATCATGCACCTTTGGAAGGTGGCGGGTGCATTACAAAATCCAAACGGCATTCTCCTAAAAGCGTATGTTCCATAGGGGCATGTGAAAGTCATTTTTTCTTGATCTTCCGGTGCGATAGCAATTTGGTTGTAACCTGAATAACCATCAAGAAAACAATAGTAAGGTTTTCCCGCTAATCTATCAAGCATTTGATCAATAAAGGGTAAAGGAAAATGGTCCTTTCGGGTAGCTTTGTTAAGCTTCCGATAGTCCATACAAACCCTCCAACCGCTCACAGTCCTGGTTGGGATTAACTCATTGTTTTCATTGGTTATCACGGTCATTCCTCCTTTCTTGGGAACACATGTCATCGGGCTCACCCATTTGCTATCAGAGATGGTGTAAATAATACCAGCATCTAACCACTTGATTATCTCTTTACGCACCACCTCTTTCATCGCATGGTTTAGCCGCCTTTGGGCATCTATAGTCGGCTTATGATCTTCCTCTAGGAGGATTTTGTGCATGCATAACGCCAGACTAATGCCTTGTATCTCAGCAATCGTCCATCCAATTACCTTTTTGTGCTGCCTTAGCATGCCGATTAGCTATCATTCCTGTTCCTGCGGCAGCTTAGAAGAGATGATTACGAGCAACATATCATTTGAACCAAGAAAAGCATATTTAAGTTGCCCTGGCAGGGGCTTCAGTTCTAGGGCAGGTGGTTCAACAGTAGATGGCTTTTGGATTAAATGGTTATCCGAAGTATAATTTAAAGGTTCGAATAACTTACATTGCCTAACCAGTTTACCTCCTCTTGATATTCAGTATCAGATGTATCGGAGTCAGAGGAGTTGCTGTCGTCGGTGCTGCCGTCAGTGCTGTCGTGATAGTCCTGTAGGTGGCTACCGCGGTAGTGACCAAATTTAATATCGTGACAGCCCGACCTGATGCAGGGTTGATCAAGGGTAACGTCAGTGATAGCCTTGCATTCCTCATCCACATCAGCATGTTTCATCGCTTGGAGAACATTCAACTTAATCTCTTGATCGTTTACTCGCATGGTGAGTTCTCCTTTCTCCACATCAATCAGTGATCTTCCCGTGGCTAAGAAGGGTCGCCCAAGGATGACTGGTGCGTTTTCGTCTACCTCACAATCTAAAACAAGAAAGTCAGCAGGAAAAATAAACTTATCCACTCTTACAAGAATATCTTCAATTTTTCCTTCTGGATGAACGTAAGAGCGTTCTGCCAGCTGCAGAGTTATTGTCATGGGCCGCGCCTTTCTAATACCTAATTTCTGAAAAACAGACTTTGGCATTAAATTAACACTTGTAACCCCCTTAACCCGGCCTAGACGGTTGACCCGAATTAAGAAAGTCACACGGGGAAAACCAAAGTCAACCCGAAAGTCAACTTTGATTAACGACCCTTTTTTTTTCTTTTTAATCTTATCTAGATGCACATTAACCCTAATTGTGATCACACAAACAACATACTCAAAGATCACAAACATAAGAGATCAAACAGGGACCCAATTGAACAAATTACAACTTTAGGGACCAAAATGTAAATTCTGATAAATTAAAGGACTTAACCCAAATTAATCTTACCAACTTGAAATTAGTCAGGTTTCATGCTTCTCTGTGAAATTTCAGCTCAAAAGGACTTCCCAAACTCATACAATTGCAAAAACAAGATTCAGGACTAAAATGCAAACATTTCAAAACATATAAAGATACTTTCAACCGGATTAACGGTCACGTATCGATACGCCTGGAGTCGTATCGATACGCGGGGAAGGCAGTAACCAAACTCCATAGATGGTATCGATACGAAATCACGCGTTTCGATACGGCATTCATATTTAGCCTAGGCGGTATCGATACCCAAACAACCGTACCGATACCCCTGGGCAGAAATGTGCATATTTGGCTCATGCGTATCGATACGCAAGCCCGAGTATCGATACCCCTGCCTGAAATCGACTCAAAAACAACATCATGCATGCTTCAAACCTCAATTTAACAACACCAAATCATACCACATAATCAATCAACATGCAGAGACCATAATTGCATCATCAATTCATCATATAATCATCACATATGAAAAGCCCCAAATTTTAATGGCATGCTTCCTACTTAAGCTAACCATTCATACATAAACCTTCATAACCAAGCATAAAAAGGCCAAATATAAAACCAGCAATCTCGTCAACATTCAACATACTTAGGGAGTTCCAAACATCTCCCAAAACATACACATAGGTCCCCCATTGCCAAATCACCCCAAAAGCTAAAGAGTACTTATAAAACCTTCATACATTGAGCTTTACTTGAACTTGTAAGCTTGCCTTCCTTGCTGCCCCTTAAGGTCCTTTAATGCTCTGCATTATTGAATTAGAAAAGCGAGGAGAGCGTAAGCAAAAGCTTAGTGAGCATGCTCTTAAAAAACAATTCAATAATGCAATTAAAACCATTTATAAACATGATTAAAATCAACCTTTGCACATGCTCAAAAGCACACTTAAAACAAGCAATCTCATGCTTCAACATAAACATTTAACAAGCATCTCATGCTTCACAATATACTTAAAATGTCATATTGGCTCAAGTGATACATTTCATTTACTAAAACAAGTTCAACAACTTTCCCAAGGACTTTTAAACACCTTGGCCCCAAGGACTTTTAAACACCTTGGCCATGGACTTTTAAACACCATGAAAGAGGACCACACAAGGACTTTTAACCACCTTTGTGTCCAATGCTTGAATCACCCCAAGGACTTTTAACCACCTTGGTCCCAAGGACTTTTAAACACCTTGGCCCCATGGACTTTTAAACACCATGGAAAGGATCACCTAAGGACTTTTAACCACCTTAGTGTCCGCAACAAGACTCATCCAAGGACTTTTAAACACCTTGATGATCTTAAGTAACAAGGCTCACTCAAGGACTTTTAACCACCTTAGTGACCTTAATCTTTTAAAACATCACTTGCCAATAAACATCATAATCATCATTTAATCCACTGTTTTTAAGCATTAAACCAAGCCATTTTCATCATGCATTTCAAAGCATCAAACCACATTATTTCAATGTATAAAAGCAAGGTACTCCTACCTAGAGTTACCTTCATCATATGGCTTACATCATTAACAAAATCCATGCTAACACATGCTTCCAAAACAGTAATTAAAACATGCAAAACATCACTTGCATCACAACAAAGATCATGGCCACCACTAGAGAGAAAATCCGAAAACTTACTCTTGAGCTTAGCAAAGTTGTTTAGACTTAAGCTAAGCTCCCAAAACCTTCAAACCTTGGTTTTAAAAGCTGAAATCCAATTTCCACAAACTCACTCACCGATTTCCACTTTGCTTCAAGCCAAAGCACCAAATCAAGCTTCCGGATCAACCAAACTTGGATCCAAAGATGCCTCCCCTGTTTCAACACATCAAAGCAGAGGATTAATGCATCATCATGCATTAATTGCTTCAATGAAAGCACATAAACTCGCTGCTCTCATCCAACCTCCATTTTCGGCCACCAAACACAACCGAAAATGCATCCAAACCTCTTCTAAACAAAGCCCAGCCATAAACCAGCAAAACCTCACTTCCATAATCATCATATAACATCTAAAAACAATCTATTAACTTCCTTATACCTCCAGCAACAACAGATCACCAAGATCACCTCAAAAACTACCTTAAAACACAAGCTAAACTTAGGAAACTCAACCTATCCGGGATTGCATCAATCAAAACTCAATTCCACATCATTTTAGAGATCATTTAACATCAAAAACACCTCTTAAATCACAGATTACTCAGATCTAACGAAAATCATCAAAAATCATCAAGATCTTGCATAATAAGCCAAGATCCATAAATCAACTTAAAAGCCTTTAATTAAACATCAATTTAGGATTGAAAACTTAGGAATTTCAGTAAAGAACTTGAAGTTCAGAGGAGAAGGACGTTCTTACCTTCAAACTTGAGTTTCTCCTCTTTTTGGAATGAAAAACCTTGATGAAACTTGTAGCAATTGAAGAGGATTTGAAGATACAATGACTAGGAATCAAATGAGAGTTGAAAGGAGGAATTTAGGTGAGAAAATCAGAATCAAATCTCTGGAAATGGAGTGTTTGGGTTGAGAGAAAAAGAGAGAAAGAAAATAGAGAATTAGTTGAGAAAATAGCCAAAATGAGATTTCCCTCCTTTTTGATATACTTAAAATCAGAATTATAACTCAACATATCTTAGAAAAATCTGGAGAAACTCCCTTTGGGTAAATAGCTTCTTAAAGATTCAATGTTTCAACCCTTTATAAAACAGCCACCAAACTTGCGAAAATTACATTTTGGTCACTAGCCAAAATGTCACCCCTCCAAAACTCATTTTCCAAAATTGATTTCACAGTTCACTTAATTATATTAAAAGATGATTTTAGAACATTTTTCCATATTTTTAATGCAACCCGAACTAGGCTTTCCTAATTTAACCTCTTATGATTCGAACAGCACTTTGACCGACCGCTCAACGCCCAAGACTTCCAAGCCCAAAACCGGGGCGTTACAACTCTCCCCCCCTTAAGAAATTTCATCCTCGAAATTTACCTGAAGGAAAGAGATAAGGAAACTGCTTCAGCATGTCTTCCTTCCGCTCCCACGTGGCTTCCTCAACACCTCGATGCTTCCACAGCACCTTCACCAACTCAATGGTCTTGCCACGAAGAACTTTGCTATCCGAATCTAGAACCTTCACCGGTTCCTCATCATAGGTCAAATCCGGATTCAAAACCACTTCCTCCACAGGCATCACATGCGAAGGATCAGATCTATACTTCCGAAGCATGGAAACGTGAAACACATCATGAATCTTCTCCAGCTCCTGAGGTAACCTCAACCGATACGCAACAGGACCCACACGCTCAACAACCTCATACGGTCCAATGTATCTAGGGCTCAACTTACCCTTCCGATCAAACCTCATCACCTTCTTCCAAGGCGAAACCTTCAAGAACACACGGTCACCAACCGCATACTCTATTTCCTTACGCTTCAAATCCGCGTAGGATTTCTGCCGGTCAGAAGCAGCCTTCAACCGCTCACAAATGAGCTTCACCTTCTCGGTGGTTCCCTTCAACAAAACCGGCATCGAAACCAACTTTTGACCAGTTTCAGCCCAACAAAGAGGAGTCCTACACTTCCTCCCATACAGAGCCTCATAAGGTGCCATCTGTATACTCGCCTGATAACTATTGTTATAAGCGAACTCAATCAAAGGCAGATGCTTCTCCCAAGAACCTTGGAACTCTATCACGCAGCATCTCAACATATCCTCCAAGATCTGAATAACTCGCTCAGACTGACCATCCGACTGAGGATGATAGGATGTGCTGAAATTCAACCTCGTACCCAAAGCTTGATGCAAACACTGCCAGAAACGCGATGTGAACCTCGGATCCCTATCCGACACAATCGACTTAGGCACACCATGCAGCCTCACAATCTCAGCAATGTACAGCTCTACCAGCTTATCTAAAGAAAACGTAGTATGCACAGGCAAGAAATGCGCACACTTCGTCAGGCGATCCACAATCACCCAAACAGAATTCTTCTTTGATGGAGACAAAGGTAAACCAGATACAAAATCCATGGTAACCCTCTCCCACTTCCATTCAGGGATTTTCAACGGTTGCAACAAACCAGAAGGAACCTGATGTTCAGCCTTAACTCGCTGACACACCAAACACTTGCTCACAAACTCTGCAACATCCTTCTTCAAACCCACCCAATAGTACTCATCACGAAGATCACGATACATCTTAGTACTACCAGGGTGCATAGCAAAAGGACTACTATGACCTTCAGCCAGAATAGCACGCCTCAACTCAGCATCAGCAGGCACTACTATTCGACTCCCAAAGCACAACACTCCTTCATCATTAAAACAGAAATCCGAAGGTCTACCCTCCGCGATATCCTGAACATGAGACACCAAGGAATCATCCAGCAACTGCTTATCCTTGATCAACTGAACCAACGATGGTTTCACCTGCAACTCAGCAACAAGACCACCATCCCGCGATATACTCAAGCTAGCAAACATAGCTCTCAGCTCAACAGCTACCTTCCTACTCAAGGCATCTGCAACAACATTAGCCTTTCCAGGATGATACTCTATCGTCGGATCATAATCCTTGAGCAACTCCAACCAACGCCGCTGCCTAAGATTCAACTTCTTCTGAGACATCAGATACCTCAAACTCTTATGATCCGTGTACACAGTACACTTCTCACCATACAGATAATGCCTCCAGATCTTCAGAGCAAAAACCACTGCAGCCAACTCAATATCATGCGTAGGATAATTGCGCTCATGCACCTTCAACTGCCGCGACGCATAAGCCACAACCTTACCCTCTTGCATCAGCACACACCCCAAACCAACATAGGATGCATCACTGTAAACCACAAACTTTTTCCCTGATTCAGGCTGAATCAAGATAGGAGCTTGCGTCAAAGCCATCTTCAGCTTCTCAAAAGCCTGCTGTCTCGCCTCCGTCCACTCATACTTGACATCTTTCTGCAACAACTTCGTCAAAGGAGCAGCAATCTTGGAAAAACCATCCACAAACCTTCGGTAGTATCCCGCCAAACCAAGGAAACTACGGACCTCCTGAACAGACTTAGGAACTTTCCAGTTCATCACCGTCTCAATCTTCTGAGGATCAACACGAATCCCCTCAGCTGAGACCACATGCCCAAGAAACACCACCTCCCTAAGCCAGAACTCACACTTGCTCAGCTTAGCATAAAGCTGATTCTCCAACAAAGCTTGCAGCACGATCCTCAAATGCTCTTCGTGCTCCTCCTCAGTACGCGAGTACACAAGGATATCATCAATGAACATCACAACGAACTTGTCCAGGTATTCATGAAACACACGATTCATCATGTCCATGAAAGCAGCAGGAGCATTTGTCAAACCAAACGGCATCACAAGGAACTCATAATGCCCATACCTTGTCCTGAAAGCTGTCTTAGGCACATCCACATCCTTCACCTTCAACTGATAATACCCTGACCTCAAGTTAATCTTAGAGAACACAGCAGCTCCCCGAAATTGATCAAAGAGATCATCAATCCTCGGCAAAGGATACCGATTCTTGATAGTCAACTTGTTCAGCTGACGGTAATCAATGCACATCCTCATCGTGCCATCTTTCTTCTTCACAAACAAGACCGGTGCTCCCCAAGGTGACACACTCGGCCGGATGAAACCACGATCAAGCAACTCTTGCAACTGCGTCTTCAGCTCCTTCAGCTCCTTAGGTGCCATTTTATAGGGAGTAATGGACACAGGAGTTGTATTCTCATACAGCTCAATTCCAAACTCCACCTCGCGATTAGGAGGTAAACCAGGCAACTCCTCAGGAAAAACACCAGGAAACTCTTTCACCACCTTGATATCCTGCACCCTCAACTCCTTAGAGCTAGGATTCATCACAAAAGCTAGGTAAGCTTCACAGCCCTGCCTCAGCATCCTACTCGCCTCCAAGGTAGAAACAACATTAGCAAGAAACTTCACATTCTCACCAACTACAACCACTTCATAATCATCCGCCAGCTTAAGCGAAACCCGCTTATTCTCACAATCCACAACAGCACGATGCTCAGCAAGCCAATCCATACCAAGGATCACATCAAAACCATAAAAGGGCAACTCCATAAGATCAACATGAAAAACATGCTCTTGAACAACCAAGGGACACCTTCTATAAAGCTTACGAGTCACAACAGTTTCACCAAAAGAACTAGTGACACGAACACCAACATCCAAAGACTCAACAGGCAAACCAAGCAATTCAGCATGCTCACGTAGAATGTATGAATGCGTAGATCCAGAATCAATCAAAGAAAGCAATGACAAGGATTGCAAAGTAAAGGTACCTGCAATCACATCTGCATCATTCCTTCCCTCGCGCTGAGCATACACTCTCGCCTGGCCTCCACCCTCCGGCTGGATAGCCACAACATGAGTTACACCACGACCACCTTCCTCACGTCTCTGGAAATTACCACGGCCGCGCCCACGACCTCTCTGCGGTGCTGCAACAACAGGAGCACGCTCTTGACCACCAGCCATCCTCGGACAATCTCGCCTCAAATGGTCAGCAGAACCACAGTTCCAGCACTCATAACCAGCTGCCGCAACAGGAGCTTGCACCTCCCTCCCAGCACGAGGACAGTCACGCTTCAAGTGACCACGCGAACCGCAGATCCAACAAGCACTAGGGTCAGCTCTAGCATTACCACCCCTAGCAGGTGCACCTCCACCTCTCTTAGCTGAGGACTGAAACCTTTGATCACGTCCCCTCTTGTTCCGTCCACCTCCGGAACTATACTCAGCAGCTCTATTCCCAGAACTCGCTCCAGCACCCTTCGCAGACAAACTCAGATTCATCTCAATGTCTTTGGCTCGGCCCACCAACACATCAAAATCATCATACTCAGTGGCCAGCACATACATCTTTACCTCCGTTATGAGTCCATAACGAAACCTCTCGCACCTCTCCCGCTCATCAGGAATCAGCTCCGGTGCATACTGACTGAGTCGCACAAACTGCACTTCATACTCAGCCACACTCATGCTCCCTTGGGTCAGAGTCATGAATTCACGCTTTTTCTCATCCAGATATCTCACTCCCAGATATCTCCTCTTGAATGCATTCTGAAAGAATGTCCAAGTGATGTCAGCTTCAGCCATTCCAGAGATTGTGGTCGTCCACCACGTATAAGCATCGCTCTGCAGCAAGGACACAACACATCCCAACTTTTGCACGTCAGTGCAGCTCATCTGCCCCAAGATACGCTTGGTACTTTCTAGCCAAGCTTCCGACCTCTCAGCTGACATACCCCTAAACTCAGTCCCACCAAGACTGCGCAGACGTTCTAAGGGTAATCTAACACCAGCATCTCCCTGATGTCCAGCTCCCTGAGCTCCAGCTACTGCTGCTTGAAAAGCACCCGCAATAGCTTGTACCAGCAACGTCATATCGGGCATAGCTTGCCCCTGACCCACCTCAGGTCCTGCAGCTCTAGCACTAGCTGCTGCAGCTCCAGCTCCTTCCCTCTCCACACCACCACCACCAGGTGGAGGAGGAGGTAACACTGCACTACCCGCGTTTTCCTCGTTCTCATTCCCATCTGGGGTCGTAGCTCTCACGCTACTCCTTAACTCTCTACGTGGTGCCATACTTTTACCATGCAATCACAATGCAAAATAAACAAGTCAGGCCCAGCAAGGTAAGCAATCCAAGTATTCAAGCTCAATTTCATTCAAAATCAACTTCATTTCATTAGCTTTTGTTTGGCAATGGGTACCCTCAGCATGCAACAACACGACATACCACTCAATTGCATCAACATCACAAACCACTGAACATGCTTTCAAACAACAAGCATACAAGCTAAACATACTTCAATCATGCATACATTCATTCCCATTTACTCGAGAACTCAGCTCTGATACCACCAAATGTAACCCCCCTTAACCCGGCCTAGAAGGTTGACCCGAATTAAGAAAGTCACACGGGGAAAACCAAAGTCAACCCGAAAGTCAACTTTGATTAACGACCCTTTTTTTTCTTTTTAATCTTATCTAGATGCACATTAACCCTAATTGTGATCACACAAACAACATACTCAAAGATCACAAACATCAGAGATCAAACAGGGACCCAATTGAACAAATTACAACTTTAGGGACCAAAATATAAATTCTGATAAATTAAAGGACTTAACCCAAATTAATCTTACCAACTTGAAATTAGTCAGGTTTCATGCTTCTCTGTGAAATTTCAGCTCAAAAGGACTTCCCAAACTCATACAATTGCAAAAACAAGATTCAGGACTAAAATGCAAACATTTCAAAACATATAAAGATACTTTCAACCGGATTAACGGTCACGTATCGATACGCCTGGAGTCGTATCGATACGCGGGGAAGGCAGTAACCAAACTCCAGAGATGGTATCGATACGAAATCACGCGTTTCGATATGGCATTCATATTTAGCCTAGGCGGTATCGATACCCAAACAACCGTACCGATACCCCTGGGCAGAAATGTGCATATTTGGCTCATGCGTATCGATACGCAAGCCCGAGTATCGATACCCCTGCCTGAAATCGACTCAAAAACAACATCATGCATGCTTCAAACCTCAATTTAACAACACCAAATCATACCACATAATCAATCAACATGCAGAGACCATAATTGCATCATCAATTCATCATATAATCATCACATATGAAAAGCCCCAAATTTTAATGGCATGCTTCCTACTTAAGCTAACCATTCATGCATAAACCTTCATAACCAAGCATAAAAAGGCCAAATATAAAACCAGCAATCTCGTCAACATTCAACATACTTAGGGAGTTCCAAACATCTCCCAAAACATACACATAGGTCCCCCATTGCCAAATCACCCCAAAAGCTAAAGAGTACTTATAAAACCTTCATACATTGAGCTTTACTTGAACTTGTAAGCTTGCCTTCCTTGCTGCCCCTTAAGGTCCTTTAATGCTCTGCATTATTGAATTAGAAAAGCGAGGAGAGCGTAAGCAAAAGCTTAGTGAGCATGCTCTTAAAAAACAATTCAATAATGCAATTAAAACCATTTATAAACATGATTAAAATCAACCTTTGCACATGCTCAAAAGCATACTTAAAACAAGCAATCTCATGCTTCAACATAAACATTTAACAAGCATCTCATGCTTCACAATATACTTAAAATGTCATATTGGCTCAAGTGATACATTTCATTTATTAAAACAAGTTCAACAACTTTCCCAAGGACTTTTAAACACCTTGGCCCCAAGGACTTTTAAACACCTTGGCCATGGACTTTTAAACACCATGAATGAGGACCACACAAGGACTTTTAACCACCTTTGTGTCCAATGCTTGAATCACCCCAAGGACTTTTAACCACCTTGGTCCCAAGGACTTTTAAACACCTTGGCCCCATGGACTTTTAAACACCATGGAAAGGATCACCTAAGGACTTTTAACCACCTTAGTGTCCGCAACAAGACTCATCCAAGGACTTTTAAACACCTTGATGATCTTAAGTAACAATGCTCACTCAAGGACTTTTAACCACCTTAGTGACCTTAATCTTTTAAAACATCACTTGCCAATAAACATCATAATCATCATTTAATCCACTGTTTTTAAGCATTAAACCAAGCCATTTTCATCATGCATTTCAAAGCATCAAACCACATTATTTCAATGTATAAAAGCAAGGTACTCCTACCTAGAGTTACCTTCATCATATGGCTTACATCATTAACAAAATCCATGCTAACACATGCTTCCAAAACAGTAATTAAAACATGCAAAACATCACTTGCATCACAACAAAGATCATGGCCACCACTAGAGAGAAAATCCGAAAACTTACTCTTGAGCTTAGCAAAGTTGTTTAGACTTAAGCTAAGCTCCCAAAACCTTCAAACCTTGGTTTTAAAAGCTGAAATCCAATTTCCACAAACTCACTCACCGATTTCCACTTTGCTTCAAGCCATAGCACCAAATCAAGCTTCCGGATCAACCAAACTTGGATCCAAAGATGCCTCCCCTATTTCAACACATCAAAGCAGAGGATTAATGCATCATCATGCATTAATTGCTTTAATGAAAGCACATAAACTCGTTGCTCTCATCCAACCTCCATTTTCGGCCAACAAACACAACCGAAAATGCATCCAAACCTCTTCTAAACAAAGCCCAGCCATAAACCAGCAAAACCTCACTTCCATAATCATCATATAACATCTAAAAACAATCTATTAACATCCTTATACCTCCAGCAACAACAGATCACCAAGATCACCTCAAAAACTACCTTAAAACACAAGCTAAACTTAGGAAACTCAACCTATCCGGGATTACATCAATCAAAACTCAATTCCACATCATTTTAGAGATCATTTAACATCAAAAACACCTCTTAAATCACAGATTACTCAGATCTAACGAAAATCATCAAAAATCATCAAGATCTTGCATAATAAGCCAAGATCCATAAATCAACTTAAAAGCCTTTAATTAAACATCAATTTAGGATTGAAAACTTAGGAATTTCAGTAAAGAACTTGAAGTTCAGAGGAGAAGGACGTTCTTACCTTCAAACTTAAGTTTCTCCTCTTTTTGGAATGAAAAACCTTGATGAAACTTGTAGCAATTGAAGAGGATTTGAAGATACAATGATTAGGAATCAAATGAGAGTTGAAAGGAGGAATTTAGGTGAGAAAATCAGAATCAAATCTCTGGAAATGGAGTGTTTGGGTTGAGAGAAAAAGAGAGAAAGAAAATAGAGAATTAGTTGAGAAAATAGCCAAAATGAGATTTCCCTCCTTTTTGATATACTTAAAATCAGAATTATAACTCAACATATCTTAGAAAAATCTGGAGAAACTCCCTTTGGGTAAATAGCTCCTTAAATATTCAAAGTTTCAACCCTTTATAAAACAGCCACCAAACTTGCGAAAATTACATTTTGGTCACTAGCCAAAATGTCACCCCTCCAAAACTCATTTTCCAAAATTGATTTCACAGTTCACTTAATTATATTAAAAGATGATTTTAGAACATTTTTCCATATTTTTAATGCAACCCGAACTAGGCTTTCCTAATTTAACCTCTTATGATTCGAACAGCACTTTGACCGACCGGTCAACGCCCAAGACTTCCAAGCCCAAAACCGGGGCGTTACAACACTTGCACCAAGATCACAAAGTGCCTTACCCACAAATTTATTTCCGATTACACAAGGTATGATGAAGCTCCCCGGATCCTTCTTTTTCTGGGGTGGCTGCCTATGGAGAATGCTCATGCAACCTTCTGTCATCTTTACCGTTTCTAACTCCCCAAGTTTAGATTTTTTCGACATAACATCCTTGAGAAATTTAGCATAACCGGGCATTTCCCTTACGGCATCTAACAGCGAAATATTAATGTGAACCTGCTTAAAAATACCATAAATCTTTTTAAGTTGAGATTCTTGCTTAGCTTGCTGTATCCGTTGAGGGAAAGGTGGTGGAGGACGGTAATCAGCAATATGTCCTTCCCACTGCATGCGAATCTGAGAACGGTGATCATCATTTTTCTCCTTTGTCGCTTCTACTGTCGTGACAGGCTCATCGGCAGCAGTCTGTTTATCACCTGTCGGGGCAGCTTCCTCGGAAGGTTTATCCAAGGTAGGTTCCTTTACTGTTTCGGCTTCTTTTTCAGGCTCTGGTAATTTCTTCCCACTCCTAGTAGTAATCGCTTTACATTGCTCATGTGTGGGCGGTCTAGCATTTTAACTATTACTAGGGAATCCTCCATTCTGCCTCGGCTTAATATGTTGAGAAACCTGACCCATTTGTGTCTCCAGAGATTTCAAAGTAGCTTCATGATTTGTCATCTGCATCTCTGTTGCATCTCTGAGACATAAAAGTGGCCAGAGTTTGCTCCAGAATACTGCTCGTGGCAGGTGGTGGCTGTTGTTGCTGCGGCGGCGGCAGTTGCTGTCGCGTCAGCAATCTAGGTCCTCCCTGATTCTGATTGTGTGCTTGCGGATTCAGGGCATTGTTGGGATTACTCCAGGAAAATTTGGGATCCTTCCTCCAATTGGGATTATAATTGTTGGAATTATAATTTGGCTTGTAGTTTCCAACGTATTTTCCCTCTTCTACTTGTATTGGGCACTCATCCCGACTATGATTTCCCTCACAGATGTCACATACTTCCTCAACAGCAAATCCTTGTAATCCATCATCATTCAATAACCTTTTCATTGCTTTAGTAAGTAATGCTACCTGTGATTTCATAGTGCTGTCGGCCTCATAATCCTTGACAGCAAGTACCCGTTTACCCCCTCTTCTTGCAGTCGGAAACTGCTCCTCATTCTTGGCCAGATTTTTCAAGACATGCAACGCCTCATCCGGATCTTTATCCAATAATAGTCCGTTTGCTGCAGAATCAATTCGAATGCGAGTTTGTAAGTTAGCAGCATTATAAAACTTAGTTACCTGATTCCAGACAGGGAATCCATGCATTGGGCAGTTCCGTAGAAGAGTAGTAAATCTGTCCCAGGCCTCGTGCATCGGCTCATCATCTTCCTGTTGAAAAGTAGCAATTTCATTACGTATTTGCTCAGATGAATGCGAAGGATTAAAACGAGATAAAAATTCATGAGATAGATCTGCCCAAGTTACGATTGAACCCGGCGTAAGTTTATTCCACCAAGTTTTAGCTCTGTCCATCAATGAATGGTGAAATAACTGAAGCCTCAGTATCTCCGGATTAACTCTTGGCAGTCTAAACGAACTATAGATCTCCTGAAACGTTTTGAGATGCTCCCTAGCATCTTCTGTCACAGCACCACTAAACTGCCCGACATTGTTGATCATACTAAACATGACAGGTTTCAGCTCGAAGTTGTCAACATCAATATCCGGCAGCGTGGTCTCCAGCTCTACATGATCGTTCAACATGTAGTCACGACAGGACCGTCGGCTGGCGGCAGGGTTGCTGACAGGCAGTCTGCCCTCTCCATCTCCAACAGGAGGGTCGTCTCCAACGTGGGCCATCTTCTCTAGCTGTTCTTCAAGGTACTCGTTCCTGGCTAAAAGGTGGCGAAGTTGTTTCTTGAGATTGAAGGAACGTTCAACTTCTGGATCTAATGGATACTCAGGATCTTCACCTCTTTTAGATCTGTGCATAAACAAGAAAACCTCGTGAAAAGCAAGAGTTGAAAGCACCAAAGAAAAATAGAAAAAGAAAAAGAAAAAGAAAAACAAAAACAAAAACGAAAAGTGCAATAAAAGAAAGGTAGAGTTATGTTTCCAATCCCCGGCAACGGCGCCAAAAACTTGTTGCGTGTAAAAGAGTCTATCGCAATTGTAGTGCAAGTGTACACGACGCAAGTAGTAAAGTGATACGAAGTATCGGATATCGTCTCCACATGGATTGGGCTATAACTTCACCTTAGTTCACTGCAAGGAAGTAAAGAAAATATTTGAGAGAATTGTCACGAGAATAATGAAAAACATAAATAAAAGAATTGAGATATCAAGATAGAGAGAATAGGCTGGTATTGAATTGCTCAGTAGTGCAGGTATTGCAATGCTTAGGAACTACAATTCTGTCGTCGTGCCCGTCGCGTCAGCACCTGTCGCGGCGGCTGTCCGTTGGCTGTCGCGGCAGCAAACATACCAACTCCGTACTCCAAGTTTGGCAAGAATCCCAGATCTGCCTTGGCCTATCCCTAGGTCCAAGTCTGTCGATGATCACGTCTTTTATGATACCTCCCAGCGTGAATCGAAGGATGAACACTGATGTGTATGAATTCTTCTTTAGCCACTTAACCTTGCCCTATCTCTAGGCACAAGATAGTTCAACTATAAACTAGAGAACTCGCTCTTATTTCTTTCGTATACTTAACTCTCCCGATGCTAAGTAAATGGATAACCTCACAATGCTCTCCCGATGCTCTTGCAAGATGTTAATAACCAAAATAAGAGAACTTGAAGTTTATTTTATTGAACTTGAAAAATCCTAAAACAAAACAACCCTTGCAACTACTTTACAAAACAACCCGTGGCCCTAGGGGTTTTTTAGAACATGTCGACGGCGGGTAAACGGTGGAGGGGTTTGGTTATCGGTTATGGGGAAGATATCTCCTAGGTTAAAATCTATGCCCTTATATAAGCTTTGGGCTCAAGTATTCTAAGTTAACAAGGATTACAACTTTAATTAAAAGTAAGATTCTAATAAAGACTTAATCTTCAAGTATCCTACTTTTCAGCTGTCTTCCTTGTTTCTTGGGATTTCCTCTCCTTGAGCTTTGGCTTGACATATCTTTTGATCCGGGGCTTGGAAAAATATATGGTTTTCACACGACAGACGAGCATAATTTTCTCTATCTATCGAGGTCCAATTTGCTTTTCCTTCACTATCTTGTTGTCATCCTCTGCTGTCACGGCAGATCCATGGCAGCATCGTCCTCATCGTCTGCTTGTCCAGTTCAGCTCTTCTGCTTCTCTGCCCTGCGCCCGCCTTCTCCGTCACTATGACAGCAGCCTGCAAAATTAGCCATCTTTTAGTAGAATCCGTGCCTTTAATATATTTGTGATGTTTTGTTGTAAACTAACCTAAATGCAATGCAATGATGCTTGAATGCAGCAGAAATATGGGTTAAAAGGGGTGTAAATAATAGAACTTTTACACACTCAACAACCACCCTCAGGTTGAACAGCCACCACATACGCCACATTCCTCCCACCATCATCTCTACGTTGGAATTTACCACGGCCGCGCCCATGACCTCTCTGTGGTGCAACTACCCCAGGAGCACGTCCCTGACCACCACCGGCCAACAAAGGACACTCCCTCCACATGTGGTCTGCTGAACCATAATTCCAGCATGAATTACCGGTCACTGCTACAAGAGCCTGAACCTCCCCCGCTGCTCGAGGACAATCTCGCATCAGATGGCCACGCGATCCACACGTCCAGCACGTGTTCTGAGCAGCCCTCATCCTATCTCCTTGAACAGGGGCACCATGCCCTTCATTACCACGCCTAGCAAAAGACTGATACCTCTTATCTCGTCCTCTCTTGTTCCGTCCACCACCTGAACTATAATCGGCAGCTCTTTTGCCTGAGCTAGAACCAACGCTTCTGGAAGACGGACCTAGGTTCTGCTCGATGTCCTTCGCTCTACTCACTAGCACATCAAAATCTGTATACTCAGCTGCAAGCATGAAAGTCTTCACGTCCGTCACCAAACCATATTGGAAACGTTCACACCTCTCACGCTCACTAGGGATAAGCTCAGGTGCGTACTGACTAAGACGGACAAACTGGATCTCATACTCAGCCACCGTCATGCTTCCTTGCGTAAGAGAGATAAATTCTCTTTTCTTCTCATCCAGGTATCGCACACCTAGATACTTTCGCTTGAACGCGTTCAGAAAGAACGTTCAAGTCACATCAATCTCCTCCATTCCCGAGATAGTGGTCGTCCACCACGTATAAGCATCATTATAGAGCAGTAATACCATACAATCCAATTTCTGCACATTGTTGCAATTCATTTGCCCAAAGATCCTCTTGGTGCTTTCCAACCAAGATTCAGAACCTTCAGGAGATAAACCTTTGAACTCAGTCCCTCCCAGACTATGAAGACGTTCCAAAGGCAATCTCACGTTAGCATCACCCTGATGCGCAGCTCCGTGAGCTCCAGCTACTGCTGCCTGAAAGGCTCCAGCAATAGCCTGTATCAAAACAGTCATGTCAGGAGCATCTTGCCCCTGCACACCTTCAGGTCCAGCGACCCCAGCACCAACGCCAGCATTATCACCTCGAGCACCACCACCGCCGGGTGGCCCACCGCCAGGGGGAGGAGGTATATCCACAACATTATCAGCATTTTCCTCATTCTCATTTTGAGCCATAGCTCTCGTATTCACCCTCATCTCTCTACGAGGCCCCATTTACAAGAAACAATGCACTGACACAAATGCAATAAACTTAATTAGGCACAACAAGGTAAGTAATCCAAGTACTTAAGCTCACTTTCCAAAAACAATTCCTTTCATTAGTTTTGATATGGCAATGGGTTCCCCTAACATGTTCCAACACAGTATAGCATCACAATTGCAACCATACATCACAATTCATAAAACATACTTTCATCTAAAAGGCATATGATGCAAATACGCATACATCACCCACATAACCATTCACATTTACACGTGAACTCAGCTCTGATACCACCAAATGTAACCCCCTTAGCCCAGCCTAAACGGTTGACCCAAACTACGAAGATTACACGGGGAAAACCAATGTCAACCTGAAAGTCAACCTTGATTAATGTCCCTTTTTTCTTTTTAAACTTCTCTAGATGCACATTAACCCTAATCGAACACTTGAGAAACATATACATGGAAAGCACAGCGATCAGATTCCAACAAAGGACTCAATTGCACATTATACACATATTAGGGACCAAATTGTAATTTCTGAAAACATAGAAGGTCTTAACTGATTTTAAGGTTACCAATATTAAATTAGTCATATTACATGCTTCCCTGACAAATTTCACCTTAATCGGACATCTCAAACTCATGCAATTGCAAATACAAATTTCGGGATTAAAACGTAAAGCTTGCAAACCTCAACAACTTTCAAATCAGTGCCCAACGGTCTCCTGTTTCGAAACGGTGTTGACCATTCCGAAACACGAATTCATTTCGGGACTAGTTCTGAAATAGAGCCTTCCAGTGGCCAAATCATTTCGGAACGGCCTCCAACCGTTTCGAAACACGAAGGCCATTACAGGCCCTCGTTTCGAAATGCAGTGCCTGTTCCGATATGGTTTGCCCAGAAGCTGCAGATTTTGCTGGTTTTTCATACATAAAACCACTCAAATACATCCTAATGACTTCCTAATCACGCCAACAAGTCATTATACATATAAGGTGCATGTTTGCAACCTCTAAACACATTCATAGCATCAAACATGGAATTTCACATATCTATAGGCATGCTTCCTATTATCCAAACCAAGCAATCAATCAACCTCAAAAACCACCATTTTCATAAGCAAAAACTTAGGAAATACAACATATTCGGGATTGCATTGATAAAACCTCATTTCCACACCATTAGACATCAAAAATTCATTTAAGAATCATCTCAAAACAGAGCCCAAACAATCACAACGAAATTCTTCAAGATTTCTTCCAAATCTTGAGTTTTAAGCCAAAATATAATTTCTAACATTAAAACCATTTATAAAACTTAAATGAAGGATTGATAACTTGGGAATTTCAGTAAAGAACCGAGTATTTAGAGGAGAAGAACAACCTTACCTCTAAATGGTGATTTCTCCTTGATTTGAGCCAATTTTCTTGAAAATCCAATGAGGAAATCAAAAGGATTTGATGCTAGATTGATTAGGAATTAATTGATGATAGAAATCTCATCAATTGAAGTGAAAATCAAGGAAAAATTTGCTAGAGAAAAGTGTTTGGATGGTGCAATTTTGAGAGAAAAAGGAATGAGAAATTTTAGGAAAAGGTAGTTATGAAATTCTAAAAAGTAGTTTCTCTTTTCTTTTAATTTAATTAAAACATTAATTAATCCACCCAAATTAAGGGAAAAATCTGGAGAAATCATTTTTGGGTAAATTAGCTCCTTAAAGATTCAAAGTTTCAATCCTTATAAAACAGTCACCACTGAACTTTTCAAAAATCGCATTTTAGTCACTATTTCAAAATGTATTATTTCCAAACCTTATTTTGTAAAATTAATTTCACCACTCTCTTATATATATTAAAAGAGGATATTTAGATATTTTCCATATTTTAAAGCATCCCGAACTAGGCTTTCCCTAAAACCTCCTTTTATATTCGAACCGAAAATAAGACCGGTCTGGTTCAGACCCTAAACTTCTAAGCCCAAAATTGGGGTGTTACAGAAACTGTGGGCTGCCGTCATGATATTTGTCAAGCAAGTAGGCTACAAAGGCCTCTTGCTCCTCCACAATATATTTGGTGAATATCACATGTTTGTGCTTGATCCTTTGGCAGCTTTCGAAAACGCTACGCAGTAGGGGGATCACGGCGGAGGGGAGGGCAGGTTCAGTACTACCTACTGCGGCTGGGGTGGCAGCAAGTTGGGATGGCGGTTGGGCGGTTAATGGTTTTTCCGGCTCTGACTCCTGCACCATTTTTAGACGTGCCTTTCTTGTCCACCCTTCATTGGTAGGAATGATTTTATCCTTGGGATGCGGCGGCACGTGGAAGTTGGCGCATACGCATGTGATGAGTGCAGGGAAGACGAGAGGTCCCTTTGCATTAAGCTTGTCTGCGTGGGCATAGATCTCCTCACTAATTAATTCACCAACATTGATTGGCCGCCACTTCATAATGATGTGGATAAATGCCAGTCGCGGCCTATTGATTGTTGATCCGTGCGAGGTAGGCATCAGGCAGCGTTGGATGAAGTTACTCCAGAGAACGGCCTCCGGCAGCAGATTGCAGTGTTTGATTGACCCATTATTCTTGTCGGTTAGCCACTTGGTGTTGGGCCGGCAGGTGTCTTTCTTGATCTTTTCGTAGTAAGTCGCCATTAAGCAGGACCTCCATTCTTCATGCGAATTCCCTCTGATTTCTACGCTGTAGAAGTTGTTGATGGTTTTTTCTGTGAGCTTGACTCCCTCGTCGCTGACATTGACAAAAAGGTTTCCTAGCTTAGGCTTTTGGGCATAGAATTCTCGAACTTGATTGTTGTTTATCCCTTCTGGCTGTCGTGCGAAAATGTCCCAACCCAAGTTGTGAACCCTTTCGAATATAGTGGGTTCGAGGCAAAAATCCCCATCTGATCTGGTGTATTTGAACCACATTTCATCCCAGAGTTGCCGCTCTGTGAAGTGTTGCTTGTAAGTTGCCGCGACAGCAGAGTTTAAGAACCTCTGAAAGGTTGGCTTGGAGGTGGAGGCGATTTGTTATGATGTGGCCATAACTGTGAGATCAGTTGTGTTTTCCTAAAGAAAGAAAAAGAAATTGCAAGAAAATAAAGCAAGTGAAATCTTGAAAGCAAAGATTGAAAAAGAGAATTGAGAGTAAAAAATGAGCAAAGTGAAGAACGGGGGGGGGGGGGGGGGTAGTTGGCTTTATATATCTGCCTCTCTTTGTTGCCTTGGCGGGCACGCTTCCAACGGGTGGCAATGATTTCAGCGCAATTTCCGCGCTTCTAGCCATTACGAAGATATCCGTTCCGCTAGCTGCTGCAAATATAGCCGTTGCGGCTAGCCGTTATGAAGTCGCTAGTCGTTATGCTCATCTGACTTGGGCTGCCTTGGCTGGTGGATTGGGCTTCTCCTTTATTCTTTCATCCTTCTTTGACTTGCCTTCATTCCTAACCTGAAATAAATTTGATGCAAAAAATTAAATAACTAAAAATTAAATCTAATCCTCATATATAAAAATAAATTAAAGATAAAAATAAAAATCAGGTTATGTTGGGTTGCACTTTTCCCAAACATAAGCACTTCCTAAGGGCTCCGGTTTTAGCTTTTCGTCCGGGCATGTCCTTCCCCACCTCAGGTGGATGTTGGTTGCCATATTTGCCGCCCTGGCGGGACATACACCAAAGAGAACAAAGAGGAATAATTTTTTGGGGCAATAAAATAAACATAAATTTAATGTGCAAAAACTAAAGTAGAAGTGCAGAAATTCAAACGCAGTTGTTGTTGCCAATCCCCGGCAGCGGCGCCAAAAACTTATAGAGCGTTTGGGTGTTCTTTAATTATGAGCGCAAGTGCACACTCTTGTCAAGTTATAGTATAAAAGATATCGTCTCCCACAGGGATTGGAGCACCTTCTACGAATGGTTTCCTGCACAAGGATTTAGTAAATACACAATTAAATCTCTAAATGTGGAAAGAATAAAACACAAGTAAAATAAAGATAATGATGATAAGGATGATAGGGAGAGATAAGGTCGATAGATTGGGTAAGGTAATTGTAGTTTAGTAGTGTGCAAACTGTATTGTAAAGCCTAAGTGTGTTGTGCTGCCATGATTTGCTGCCTCGGTGGGTAATGGCGGACGACAACTACGACCCTGTCACGCGGTCATAGCGGGTCTCTGCCCCTACAACTTTCATTGTCTCGGTAGGTGGAATGGAAATAAGTCCTGGCGGCAAGTCTGATAGATACTCAAAGTTCGACAGAGCAATTCTTAAGCGATCCTTCCTATTTCTAGGCAAGGATTCTGTCACCACATGAAGTAAGCAATACCTAGCAATCTCAGCGTAAACCAAACACAGGCAGTCGACTTTTCGTTGCTCCTTTTAGCCACTTAAACTCGCACTTATTTCTAAGCCGAATTAGTCGACACCTCGACATGATGAGACCGTGCTTAATCCATTCTTGAACCTTAAACTTTCGTGCCCGACAAATGGATTTCATCAACTGGACTTTTGGCACTAATTGAAGAAGTGAAGAACAAGAATTAAGCAAACTTGGAATATTTCATTGAAAATGCACTTAAACTATTACAACCGTTTCTCACAACTACTTTACATACAAAACCTAAACCCTAGGAGAGTTGGGCCACAACCTCCAACACCTCCAATCTATCTATCTACCTCTCCGCTATGCATCTATGCATCTGTGCATCCCTCCATGCCCCTATACCCTCACATAGATGGGTATATATAGGGCTCATAGCCTAAATTTGAGTCCTTCTTGGAGTATAAGTTCTTATAGTAACTTTACATTAAATGCTGACTCCTTTTTGACTTGAATATGGACTCTTTGGACGTTGCCTTCTTCAGCAAGTAAAGATAAGTACTCTTACTTATCAATTTTGGATCAGATCTACCGGCCGCTGTAGGCTTCAAAAAATTACAAGGCTAGGCTCAGGGAATTGCCCTCTTTCAATCGTAACCCATCTTGACTAAGTTAGTGTAACTCTTGTATCGGCGGAACTTGGCGACATTTGCAGCTATGGCGGCGTCCTCAGCGGCACCTGGAACTGCTTCAGTACAGCTCCTTTTGTTCCCAGCTTTCCTATCCTCTCCTGTCCTCTGCTCCTCTATACATCTACAACACCTGAAAATAAAAACTAAACAAAAATAATATCTTTTCTTAACAAAACATAAAATATTCAATGAAAGCATGGTAAAAGAGAAAATATTGTTATTATGCATGCAATGCACCTAAATATGCCTAAATGAGCTTAAGAATAGCAATAAATAAGGGCAGGAATGTGTACAAAATATAAACTCATGGACACTCTACAGTTGGCCAGAGCAGTCGCCATATAGTTGGAGATGATTTTTCAAATGGCATGCGTTGGAAGCAATAGCATCTCCAAAAATCACGCAATCATTCGCAAATAAGAGGTGGATGATTGTTGGTGCACCATGAACAATCCGAGAGCCCCTTATAGAGCATGTGTCAATTGTTGTTCGAAGAAGGGATGATAAGCCTTCCCCATAAATGAGGAAAAGATAGGGGCTTAGAGGGTCTCCTTGGCGGAATCCCCTCGATAGGAAAAATAATCAGTTGGACTTCCATTGACAACAATTGAGTTAGAAAATGTGGAGATACAGTTTATAATAAGGGTAACCCAATGTTCCGAGAAACCCGTACGCAGCATAACACTCTCAAGGAAAGACCTCTCCCCTCTATCGTAAGCCTTGCTCATATCAAGCTTTAATGCGAAAGAGCCAACACGACTCGTGTATCGCCTCTTATATGTGAAGGATCTCATAGGTTGGAATAATGTTGTAGGTGTTGAGTCTCCCTGGTACAAAAGCACTCAGTGCGTCATCAATACATGCATCAAGAACCATTTTGAAACGATTAGCTAACATTTTAGAGATGATCTTGAATAATACATTGCAAAGGGATATAGGTCTAAACTGAGTCATTGCCCTTGCATTATAAACCTTCGGAATAAGACCAATATGTGTCTTATTGATGCCCGAAATAGGTGCATTCTCATGGAGGACATCGATACAAAAATCAAAGATTTCTTCACCAATAATTCCCCAAAAGCGCTGGTAAAAAATTGCCTCGAGACCATCTTCACCAGATGCCTTAAGAGGAATCATTCAATGTAAGGCTGCATAGACTTCATCTCTTGTAAAAGCTCAATGAAGATCATGGTTCATATTATCATGCAATGATTAACTCCTTGTAAAATGGGGGAAGGATATGTGGTTCTAACAGAGTGGAAAAGAGAGGAGGAGTAACTCATTGTAATAGATTTGACTTCTTTCATATCATCGTGACACCCCCATCATCAGTAAAAAGGTCGTTGATCTTATTCGTACGACGATGCTGACTTGCATACCTATAAAAAAATCTAGTATTTCGATCACCGTTTCGAAGCCAGTTAGCGTGTGCATGTTACTCCCAATAAATACCTCTTTATCCTACTCCAAATTAAGTTTGAGCTTTGTCTCTACAAGATCACCAAGCAAATCATCAGAAATAAGTAGAGCACTCAAGTCTTCTATATGTTTTTGCAAATCTTTAATCGAGAGCTTCTTTTCTTTTTGATTCCACGAAACCAAATTTCCAGGCCTTTACTAACAAGAACAAGACCCTTAGGAATAGAGCCATGAGAAGTTGCCCATAAACTCTTAATCTCTTCTCCGCATGATGATTCTGCAAGCCAAGCTACTTCAAATTAGAAGTGCCAAAGAGAAGTAGTACGATTGGAGACCGTATATGTATAAAGAAAGAGTGGTCAGTGGTCGGAGAAAGAGTGCGGAATATGGTCGATTTGATAGTTAGCGAAGGAATCCTCCCATTCAACATTCGCAATAGCCCTATCAAGTCGCACACAAATGTTATTTGAAGAAGTCCGACCCTATTCCCACGTGCACCAGTTTTTGTGGTAGCCCAAATCAGAGAGAGAACAATCGTGTAAAGCCTCATTAAAATTATTGATTTGCCAATAACACTTAAGATCTCATTAAAATCACCCATAACACACCAGGGGACAACGAGGCTATCATTTAAAGAACGAAGGAGTTGCAAAGACAAGACTCTATTTTGGACCTCTGGAGAACCGTAAAAACCCATGAATCTCTATGGATTGGTACCATCATCTTTCTTATTCCAAACATCATTGTGAGATGAAGAATAAGAGTGGAGATCATCAGTAATAGACTCATTCCATCCAAGAGAGAGTCCCCACTACTTCCTACATCACAAACATCAATGCCATTATTGTAACCATAAAGTCGTCTGATACTTTCCATCTTTGCAGATTGTAATTTCATTTGAATTAAAAAAATCACAGAGGGGTGTAGTTCCCACATCATGGCACAGAAACACCAAAGAGTTCAGGTCATCCCTAAACCCTAAACAATCCAACTTAGTAGCTTCATTGCGAGCAGCTGACCCCATCATTGAGGTTTGCCGATATAGATTGGTGAGTGCCAACAGAATCTAGCTCAGTAGAAACACCTAAAAATATGGGGTGACATCTTGGTCTCTTGAGATTTTCTCCTTTTTCCATTGGGTTATTCTCATCAGCATGACCTATAATGATATCAAAACCATCATTACATATGTCATAAGCTGGATAATGGCCAGCAGAAATATTGCCCGAAAAATCTGTTACATGAGGTGGGGTTTGTTGTAGAAGATTCAGTAGCACCGTTTTCTCCACCTCCCTTATTTGATCCACTTGATTGACTAATAACTATTGTCACGCCCCTGGACTTTGTAACCGAGACGTGCGGCTCTAGGTGCTCGTGAGATGGTGTGGCACCTAGGTTAGCCTGACGGATCTAAGCTAGAATGCTTAGATCGGTGCGGAAACGAGATGTTGGCAGTAAGAAAGGGAACACGAGATAGTTTGGGCGAAGCCCCCCTAAAGCTTTATTAGATTGAAAGGAAATAAAGGCTGAAACTTAACAAGGCTCAAAGCAATTCGAAAAACAAAGACAAAAGCAAATAATGAGGCAGGGGTAAGCCTCCTTAAATAGCCCCTCTAATCCTAATCCTACTCCAAATAGGATAGCTAGTATACTTGTCCTTCAAGGAGAAGTTATCCTAGTCCTAAATGGACTCTAAGTCCCTAAAACCCTAAGGGAAGCCTTGTGTGCGCGGAAGGCAGGCCCAAGCTTATGTGCGGACCGTGCTTGGGCCCGTGGGGTGCGGTTGGGCGGCCTTGTCCGGTTTCTTCCGCGCGCGCTGCTGTCGCACCCTAGGGTGCGGCGTAGTCGGTTGGACCGGGCCCGTGGTGTGCAGCGGGATCGGCCTGCACGGTGCTTGTGCGTGGGCTGTCGTCGGGCCCCTCGGTTGGCTTGTTTCTTGGGCTTGCGCTGCTCCTAGCCCCCTGGTGTGTGCGGTGAGATCGGGCCGTCGGGTGCGGTCCGTGACATTCTCCCCCACTGGTTCTGGCGATGCCCTCGTCGCTCGGCTAAGGTGATATCGGTTTATTTGGTCCTTGAATTGCCATAGATCCAAGGCTGGTTCCCAACTCCCTTCACTGTCGGGAAGCCCTTTCCAAAGGACAAAGTACTCGTGTCTCGGTGGATGGCCTACTCGTCGAATGGATCTTTCCGCTTGGATGTCCCGAACTTCATTGTCGTAGGAGACTTTTACTCCAACGGGTGCTCGATGTGATTGGGCTCGATCCGGGTCTGACTCGTCTTGATGGAAGGGTTTGAGTAAACTTACATGAAACACCGGATGAGCTCGGATTGTCGCAGGTAACTCTAGTCGATAGGCCATGGTGCCTATTCGCTTGACAACTTTGAATGGCCCTTCATACCTTCGCACAAGTCCCTTGTGTACAGTGGGATTGCGCAAAATCCCGGTTAACTTTGCAAGGACTAAATCTCCTTCTTGAAAGTTTACGTCTCGACGCTTTGTATCTGCCCACTTCTTGGTTCGTTTTCCCGCCTTGTGTAAACAAGCTCGGGCTAGTTCGTGATGTTCATGCCACTCCGTGGTGAACTTGTGTGCTGCTGGATTGGGCCCGTCGTATTTGGTTGCAACCGTGTGAGGTGTGAGCGGTTGTTGTCCCATCACAATCTCGAATGGGCTTTGGTTGGTTGCTTCACTTCGTTGAAGATTATAGGAGAATTGGGCCACGTCTAGTAATTTTGGCCAGTTACGCTGGTTGATGTTCACATAGTGTCTGAGATAGATTTCTAACAAGGCGTTCACCCGTTCGGTTTGTCCGTCGGTTTGGGGGTGGACACTTGTTGAAAAGTTCAAACTTGACCCCATGAGTTTGAACAGTTCCGACCAGAATCTTCCTGTGAACCGTGTGTCTCGGTCACTAATGATAGTCTTGGGCAATCCCCAATACTTTACCACATATTTGAAGAAGAGGCGGGCTGCTTCTTCGGCTGGGCATACTTTCGATGCTGGGATAAATGTGCCGTACTTGGAGAACCTGTCCACAACTACCATGATGCTAGACAGGCCGTCGGTGTTGGGCAAGCCGACTATGAAGTCCATGGATATGCTTTCCCATGGTCTCTCGGGAAGGGGCAGCGGTTGTAGCAATCCTGCGGGTTTTTTCATCTCGACCTTGTCTTGTTGGCATACAAGACAAGTCTTCACATAAGTCCCCACATCCTCGCTCATGTGTGGCCAATAGTACTGTTCGCTAATCAAGGCCAACGTTCGGTCCATCCCTGGGTGTCCAGCCCACTTTGAATCGTGGCACTCCTTTATGATTTCTTTACGTAGCTCACCGAATTGAGGAATGTAGAGGCGGTGACCTCGGGCATAAAGTAAGTCTTCCTCGAGCCAGAATCTTCGGGTTTTGCCTTCTTTTGCATAGTTTGTGAGCATCTTGGCGGTTGGATCGTGGGACAGCCCTTCCTTGATGCGATCTAGTAATTTTCCGTTTGGCGAGCTTACAAACTCTATGGCATACCTTCGACTTAGGGCATCAGCAACTAAGTTGATTTTTCCTGGTTTGTATTCCAAGGTAAAATCGAATTCGGCAAGGAACTCTTGCCAACGAGCTTGCTTTGAGGACAACTTTTTCTGGGTCTGGAAGTAGCTGTTAGCGACGTTGTCTGTGTAAACAACGAACTGAGACCCAAGTATGTAGTGTCGCCAAGTGCGTAGACAGTGTACTACTGCGGTCATCTCTTTCTCATGAACTGAGTATATCTTTTCGGTGTCATTTAGCTTTCGGCTTTCATATGCGACTGGATGTCCTTCTTGCATAAGGACCCCTCCGATGGCTACGTCAGATGCATCGGTGTGAACCTCGAAGGGCTTGTTGTGATCTGGTAACGCCAGCACTGGTTCACTTGCCATGGCTTGTTTCAAGTTCTCAAAGGCTCGCTTGCAGTCTTGATTCCAATCCCATGCCTTGTCCTTTTTCAGCAAGTTGGTCAAGGGTGTGGCGATTTTAGAATAGTCTTTGACGAACTTTCGATAATAGTTGGCTAGCCCCAAAAAGGACCTTAACTCCGTTACTTTGGTTGGCGGTTCCCAGTCCACAATGGCTTGAATTTTGGCTGCATCCATTCGGATTTTCCCTCCTCCGACAATGTGGCCGAGGAATGGAACTTCTTCTTGGGCAAACGAGCACTTTTCTTCCTTGACATATAGCTCGTTTTGCCGTAGGACTTCGAACACCTTCCACAAGTGTTCAACATGCTCCTCGATGGTCTTGCTATAGATCACAATGTCATCAAGGTAAACTACAACGAACCGATCAAGAAAGGGTTGTAGTACCTTGTTCATAAGTGTGCAGAATGTGGCGGGAGCGTTTGTGAGGCCGAAAGGCATCACTAAGAATTCATACGAACCGTAGCGTGTTACGCAAGCTGTCTTTGGTTCGTCTCCTTCAGCGATCCTTACTTAATAATATCCGGACCGCAAGTCTAGCTTGGTGAACCACCTCGCACCCCCAAGCTGGTCAAACAAATCGGCTATTAAGGGAATTGGGTATTTGTTCTTGACGGTGAGCTTGTTCAATGCCCGATAGTCGATGCACATTCGTAGGGTCCCGTCTTGTTTCCGTTGGAAGAGTACTGGCGCACCGTAGGGTGCTTTGGAGGGTCGGATGTATCCTGAATCGAGGAGTTCTTTTAGTTGGCGATGTAACTCCTCAAGCTCGGGTGGAGCCATCCGATAAGGGGCCCGGGCTGGTGGCTTTGCATTTGGAACAAGCTCGATTTTGTGGTCCACTTCCCGCTTCGGTGGGAGAGTTTTGGGTAGCTCTAGGGGCATAACATTCCTAAACTCGGCTAGCACTGTTTTGACCTCGTCGGGAACCCGCTGGGCTAGGGGCGGCTCCTTGTGTACCAACGATGCTAAGTATGCGGGTTCTTCCTTGCGCATCCCCTTGTTGAATTGTATGGCTGACACTACTTTGGCATTAACTCCCGTTTGTCGGTTCATCGGGACCATACAAGGGTGTGCTGGGTCTAGTATGCACAAGCAGTTTGCGAAAGGGACGGGGAAGGCCTTAACCCGGTCAAGAAAACTAATCCCCATTACTAAATCGAAGTCGTCAAGGGGAATTACCTTGATTGCTTCTTTCCCGGTCCATTCACCTATGACAAGCTTGATTCCTTTTGCTACCCCGGCAATTGGAGTCTCCTTGGAATTTACGGTTTTAATGAATCCTCCCGCCTTTTCGACGGTAAGGCCAAGTCTCTTGGCAGTTTGTTCTGACATAAACAAGTCGGAGGCGCCGGTGTCTACTAATGCGCTTAGTTTTTGGCCTGCCACGGTGATGTCCACGAACATCAGCCCCTTTTTCTTGGAGCCCTTCTTAATTTCCATGGAACTGATGATGGAATTTAGTTTGGGGGCCTCCTTCTCATCCTCGACATCCTCGGAGTCTTCCTCTTGGATGGCTGCCGCTTTTTCGAGCTGGGGACAGTCCCTTTTCATGTGATTACCCCCGCAATTGTAGCAACTAAAGTTGGTGTTCTTTTCCCAGGGCTTCCGAAATTTGAAGTCTCCATTTGCTGCCTTCCTATTTCCGTCCTTGGTGCCCACTTCTTTACCCTTTCCGCCGTTGCTCTTGTGCTTCGGTTTATGTTTCGGAGTGTCTGACTTCCGATATTCAAATTCTGCAAGGGAGTCGGCTAACTCCAATGCTTTTGCAAGTTCTTGGACTCCTGCTCGGTGTAGTTCCATCTTTGCCCAACGTTGTAGTCCGTTTTTGAAGGCAAAGAGGGCATCGGCTTCACTCATACCTCGGATTTGAAGCCTAAGTTCAGTGAACTTGTTGACATATTCCCGGATCCCGCCGTCATGCTTCAGCTGGTAAAGCTTCTCGCGAGCTTCCTCTTGAGCATTCTTTGGATAGAAGTGCTCCTTGAACTGAAACTGGAATTCCTTCCACGTTTTGATGGGAATCGTCCCATCCCTCGATTGAGAACAACTATGTCGCCACCACAGTAGTGCGGCATCAACCAAGTAGACAGAAGCGGTGTTTACCTTGGTGTTCTCGTCATCGATGCCCGTGAGTCGGAAGTACTGCTCCAACCCCCATATGAAGTTGTCCACTTCTTGGGCGTCCCTTGCCCCTTTGAACTCCTTCGGTTTTGGCACATCGATCTTGGGTTTGACATCCATTGTCTTGCCCACCATGCCGGACAATACGGCATTCTTGTAGAGGGTCAGCTCGGCATTGAGCTTTTCGATCTCCCCCAACAATTCCCCCCTCATTGCCTCCATTGCAACTTGAAGGGAGACATCCTGTTGGTTCAGCTTCTCGTATGAAGAGTCGAGGAGACTTTGAACCTCTTCTTTGAGTTCGTCTTTGAGAGGAACGAACTTTTCTTCCAGCTCTTCCAAGCGATCATTAATAGAGTCGAGCGACTCAACCGTCCCTTTGGCATTGATCTCGAGACGCTCTATTTTATCTTCAAGCGATGAAAAACGATCCTTCGAAGCAGCTCTTTTCTTATCGTGGCCTTTGTCTGCAGCTTTGTCGGGAACCTTCTCGGGAACCTTGTCGGTGGTCTGGGCCTCCACGCCCTTTGGTGCTGAACTGATCTCGTCTTTCTTTGCCATAACGAGCAATCACCGTAGCTCTGATACCACTTGTCACGCCCCTGGACTTTGTAACCGAGACGTGCGGCTCTAGGTGCTCGTGAGATGGTGTGGCACCTAGGTTAGCCTGACGGATCTAAGCTAGAATGCTTAGATCGGTGCGGAAACGAGATGTTGGCAGTAAGAAAGGGAACACGAGATAGTTTGGGCGAAGCCCCCCTAAAGCTTTATTAGATTGAAAGGAAATAAAGGCTGAAACTTAACAAGGCTCAAAGCAATTCGAAAAACAAAGACAAAAGCAAATAATGAGGCAGGGGTAAGCCTCCTTAAATAGCCCCTCTAATCCTAATCCTACTCCAAATAGGATAGCTAGTATACTTGTCCTTCAAGGAGAAGTTATCCTAGTCCTAAATGGACTCTAAGTCCCTAAAACCCTAAGGGAAGCCTTGTGTGCGCGGAAGGCAGGCCCAAGCTTATGTGCGGACCGTGCTTGGGCCCGTGGGGTGCGGTTGGGCGGCCTTGTCCGGTTTCTTCCGCGCGCGCTGCTGTCGCACCCTAGGGTGCAGCGTAGTCGGTTGGACCGGGCCCGTGGTGTGCAGCGGGATCGGCCTGCACGGTGCTTGTGCGTGGGCTGTCGTCGGGCCCCTCGGTTGGCTTGTTTCTTGGGCTTGCGCTGCTCCTAGCCCCCTGGTGTGCGGTGAGATCGGGCCGTCGGGTGCGGTCCGTGACACTATGCTATTTTACTTTTCAGAATTGATTCATTTATATAAATACCGTGCAGGAATTACGAACGAGAATTTGGGGATTTCCATTCCTTCCTCAATCAACCATCAGCAAGGAGGCAGAGCAGCCCACCGTTGAGGGGCTCGAAAGGAGGCGTCCTAGCCCGAAACGAAGTCCATACAACCTTCTACAAAAGGTAGAGGACAAAAATTCTCCCAATGGCCTAAAATACCACATAAGAAGCAAAATAGAGTCAATTTCTCATACTCAAATCGGACATAATGATGGCTACCATTTGCTAGAATCAATTTTTCGGCACTTTAATGGTTGATGAACATCAGCTCTACTGCAAAATTTCTTTATCCGTTTATATCCTAGGTAGTGGCAGCGGAATCATATAGAAGAAAAGAACCAATAAAATCCCCTAACACTTTCATTGCCCTTTTCCGACATGAAACTGAGATGGACGTCATGAATGTAAACCTAGTAGTCCACAAAATGGAGTGGGGCAAGCATAGAATCCTCCCCCTCCTATAACCTATGGAGGATTAGTATATGAATATTGAAATACATGGGACCCCACCAGCAATTCTGTCTGCATCGAGAACGTGATAAAAATTCTCCCAATGGCCTAAAATACCACATAAGAAGTAAAATAGAGTCAATTTCTCATACTCAAATCGGACATAATGATGGCTACCATTTGCTAGAATAAATTTTTCGGCACTTTAATGGTTGATGAACATCAGCTCTAGTGCAAAATTTCATTATCCGTTTATATCCTGGGGTAGTGGCATCGGTATCATATAGAAGAAAAGAGCCAATAAAATCCCCTAACACTTTCACCGCCCTTTTCCGACATGAAACCGAGAGGGACATCATGAATGAAAACCTAGTAGCCCACAAAATGGAGTGGGGCAAGCATAGGATCCTCCCCCTCCTGTAACCTATGGAGGATTAGTATATGAATATTGAAATACCTGGGACCCCCACCAGCAATTATGTCTGCATCGAGAATGTGATAAAACCGAAACAAGAAGTGGCCTAAACCAAGATAAAAAACGGAGATACCACCAGGTGGTTTCGAAACATTACCCATAGTTGATCTCATGTACTGGAAGTTTATAACACTCATCTTTAAGAAAGTACCAACAAAACAAAATTGGAGAGACGACTAAGCTATAATCTCCTTGGGTTCAATCTGGACACCATCATCCTCCTCATCCACAATAGTGAGATTCGTCGGATCAATTTCAATAGTAGCCATTAGAAAATCGAAAAAGAGAAACCGTGATTAAAATTAGAAGGAAACAAAAGAAATTAATGTGCCACAAAGAGCAGAGGACATACTACAATAGTTAATTTATAAGTTTAGTTCTTAGTGTAATTAGATGATAATGTGTTCATCACATTATGGTTGACCAAAATACAACACATTTGGTTTTTTTTATAGTATAGTATATAGTTCTACATCTCAATTCCATAATTTACTTATATAATATATAGTTTTTATATTATATGGTATACGGTTTTTTTTTTTTACTTTCATGTTTATAACATCTAGTTTTGTCGTATATAGTTCATATATTTCTACTATGTAGTGTATATATATAGGGTTAGGATTAACTTACACTGTGTAAAACTCTCTAAGTTTTACATGTTTTTTGGATCGTTGGATGGGGGAAATAGATGACCGAGATTAACTCCTTACTTTTTTTCTATGTGATAATCTTCACATATTCTACTGTTAATCTTATCCATCTATTTCACTCATCCAACAATACAAAAAACGTGTAAAACTTAAAGAGTTTTACATGTAACTGGATCTTATCCCTATATGGGTTAGGATCATCTTACACAATTGTGAAACTCTTTAAGTTTTACACGTTTTTTGGATCGTTAGATGGGGAAATTGATGGCTGAGATTAATTCCTTACTGTTTTCCCCAAGTGATAATCTTCACATATTCTACTATTAATCTAATCCATCTGTTTCATCCATCGAATGATAAAAAAAACGTGTAAAACTTTGCAAGTTTTACACTATGTAACTGGATCTCATCCCTATATGGGTTAGGATCAACTTACATAGTGTAAAACTCTTTAAGTTTTACACGTTTTTTGGATCGTTGGATGGGAAAAATAGATGGCTGAGATTAAATCCTTACTTATTTCCCAATGTGATAATCATAACATATTCTACAGTTAATATCATCCATCCGTTTCATCCATCTAACGATCCAAAAAAATGTGTAAAACTTAGGGAGTTTTACATTGTGTAATTGGATCCTATCCCTATATAAGTTAGGATTAACTTACACAGTGTAAAATTCTTTACACGTCTTTTGGATCGTTGGTTGCGGAAAATAGATGGCTGAGATTAACTCTTTACTTTTTTTCCTCAAGTGATAATCTTCACATATTCTATTGTTAATCTCATCCATCCGTTACATCCATCCAACGATCCAAAAAGCATGTAAAACTTAGAGAGTTTTACACTGTGTAATTGGATTCTATCCCTATATAGGTTAGGATCAACTTACATAGTGTAAAACTCTTTAAGTTTTACACGTTTTTTAGATTATTGGATTGGGAAAATAGATGGCTGAGATTAACTCCTTAATTTTTCCCCAAGTGATAATCTTCACATATTCTACTATTAATCTCATCCATCCATCCAATGATCCAAAAACGTGTAAAACTTAGAGAGTTTTACACTGTGTAACTGGATCCTATCCCTATATGGGTTAGGATAAACTTACATAGTGTAAATCTCTTTATGTTTTACACGTTTTTTAAATCGTTGGATGGGGAAAATAGATGGCTGAGATTAACTCCTTAATTTTTTCCCCAAGTGATAATCTTCACATATTCTACTATTAATCGCATCCATCCATCCATCCAACAATCCAAAAAACGTGTAAAACTTAGAGAGTTTTACATTGTGTAACTGGATCCTATCCCTATATTAAGATCAACTTACACAGTGTAAAACTCTTTAAGTTTTACACGTAATTTGGATAATTGGATGGGGAATTTTTGAACTTATTTCAGCATGCATGGACACTTTGAATATTATTTCTTTACGTGTAATGTTCAAAAATGGTCACTAAATTTTGATCAATTATTTAATTTGGTAACTAAATTTCTAATTACTTTAATGTTACTATTAAATTTTTAGTTTTGTTCCAGTGTGGTCACTGAGTAGTTAATAGCCTTTAAAAGGGTGATGTGGTAGTTAAAATATTTTGTATAATAACACATTTTTTGAAAGTGGTATAATAACTCATTTAGTCATTCATGTTTGCATATTCAAACAATTTAACCCTAAATCGAAAAAATAATTAATTTAACTCTTAGTATATAAACATTATTTCAATTTAACCATATTTTTAATTAAAATTATTTAACCCTAAATCCTAAACCCTTATTCATCCGTCCGAGGCATAGAATTGAATGTTGCATTGAATTTTACTATCGCCTTACTGTTTGCGCTATCGTCGGACTGACTTGTTAATGAATGGCAATTAGATGCAATAGTCCACGAAAGAAAGCATTAGATAGAAAGCATGTGATTTGGGTACTGTTGTCTTACAACAATGTGATTCCATTTCTGAATTTGGCGGTCTTGTGTACATTGAAAATCTATTTTTATGAAAGAAATCAGTTCATCCCTTAGGGAAACAGTAGGTTTTGCTGGATATATCTATTAAGATGCCTTCTATCTGCGATATCATTTGTCTGCAATAATAATCGCTTAGGTGGATAAGTATATGGTGGCATTCAATTTTATGCCTTCGATGCGATGAATAATGAATCTTTTTGAAGTTTAGGTTTAAAGAGTTTAAGTTCATGATTTAGGGTTCAAGATTTAAATTTTGAGTTAAATTATTTTTAATTAAAAATAGAGCAAAATTTGAAAAATGTGTAAATAATGAGAGTTAAATTTATTATTTCTTTCGATTTATAACTAAATTGTTTGAATATATAAATATGGAGGACTAAATGTGTTATTATACAAAATATTTTAACTACCGCATCACCCTTTTAATGGTTGTTAATGGATCAATGACCAAATTGGAGTAAAACTAAAATTTTAATGGTAACATTAAATCAATTAGAAATTTAGTTACCAAATTGAATAACTGATCAAAATTTAGTGACCAATTGTGAAATTTACCATTTCTTTGATAAGATATATTTATTTTATGCATAAAGGTCAAATTAGCCCTCAATGAAAAATTAAAAATTTATTTTAGCAATTATAATTTTTTTCATCCAATTTAACCCTCATCAATTTAGGGTCCACTAATGGTAATGTTACGGTCAACATTACAGAATGATTGATTTGATTTTTTTTTTTACTAAGACTCTATAAGTGTAAAAAATTCATGAGAGCTTATTTAATTTTTTTTACTAAGACTAAATTTACCCTTGATTTCACAAACCTATTCGAGTTGAAGAAAAGATGGGAAAGAAAAGCAATATCAACAAGAAGAATTGAAAGACGAAACAGGATGGCCATGGTGATCACAAAGACACTGCAAAGGAATGTTTAATTATATTATCAAATCATCTTTACTTTTTTCTCAATGAATCAATTCGTAAGAAATGTTTGTATGAATCTGTAACGTTCCAAATTTCGGATTGTTAAATTGGATCTCGGATCCACGTATTGGATCTTTATTTTGGTGACAAACTAAAAGAGAATTAAAACTTACTAGCTTTATTTAATAAATTAATAACTTAAATGAATAAGGGATAAATTTTGTGTATAAAAATAAAAACAATTTGGAAGAATGTATATTTAATAGTGGGTTTATCCATTTATGGTTGGGATGATGTATTTGAATTAAAGTGGTTGAAGGGGAAGAGAAAAAGAAAAGGAGAGTAGATTTTGGAGAGAGAAAATGAGAGAAAAAGTAAGGGGGCAAGTCTTGAATCTTCGATCTGCTACCGTTCGGGCCGTTGTTCACTTCATCACCGACATCACTGGGTCGGGCTCATCGAGATGAGTGGACCGGTGGTCATCTTGTCGCCGCCACTGCCACTCGTCAAGGTGAAGCACGAGAATTTTCTTGATCGTTAGATCAGCATGAACCGTCGTCCGCCGCCGCAAGTCTTCATCACCATAGAGTTCCCCAGCTAGAGATAAGCAAAACTAGAGTTTTTCGTCGCCATCCGGTAACCAGAGGCCACCACGCGTACACCCTACCACACTAGATCGCATCCCACGGGTGCACCATGCTACCATGTACTCTGTCGCACCGAAACACCCAACACCCTTGATCGTCGTCGTTGACTTTTTCTAGGTGACCCTACCCGGGGGTTTTCATTGTTCTGAGTTTATTTCCACAGCTCGTTTCACCAAATTCAAACCTTGTAAGTTATTTTTTTTTTTGCATTTGAACTTATAGATTAGTCATTGAATGCGGTTAAGTAATATATATTGTATTCGTATTTTTATGAGGATTCTTTGGACTAGAATACCATATCAAGAGGAGAGTTTGAGAAGTTGGAGTGAGGAATTGTTGGTAATTGCTTGAGGTTAGTACACCTCAAACTCTAAATTGCTTCATGAGCGTCAAAAGTGCAATTGCTTTGCTTGTTAGTGTTTGCAAATTACGTAGACGAGAAATAAGCATGTTTAGAGACTGGTAGTATGAAATTGATATCTATGTGATGCATGATGATGTTATGAAAATGACAAGACTTTGGAGGCTGTAGGGACCATGTAGGGTCACTCGATACGCATATAGCTACCGATGCTTTATTGATTGATGAAATTTGATGATACGATGCATTGTGTGCTAGTGAATGGTTTGATGTTTTGACAGAAACCATGCTAAAAGACATAAATACCAATAATTAATTATAAATAAATGTGTTAGTAATCAACCCTAATGACTTTCATAAGCTTTAGGAATCGAAGAAGGCTCGTAACCTTGTTCTACACTAAGACGACTTGAGCTCATGAGTAGGGTATCGATAATGACTTTAGCCTATATTGGTGCGTTATTCAAGTCAAATTAGTATGGGTTGACTCGTATCGCTACCCTTTGGTTGGCAAGAATTCCAGCAAGCAAATTTTATATCGGTACGCAATGGGCGTATCGGTACTGAGGGCATCATACTGATACCCGTGCTCGAGTATCGGTAATGAGTGGCTATCAACCACTCCTTTATGGTGTAGGCGTATCGATACTTTAAGAGGGAGTACCGGTACTCGAGAAACTTAAGATTTTTAGAAAGAATTTTTTTTTCGGTACACATGTGAGTACCGATATCAGAGGGACCATACCGATACTCATGGTCGAGTATCGATACCCGTTAAGTAAAATGACATGTAATATTATCAATGAGAGGGAAAGGACATATATGATTAATAACTTGATTAATGTCTTGACTAATAGAATAATGTGGATTAATGAATGTAATTAATGAGAATGATTAATTTATTCCTCCATAATGTATTAATAACTCGGTAATGTAAAAGTAATGATTAATGTATTCATCTATAATGTATGCTAGGTAGGAATTTGTCTGGTAGAGTTGTTGATTGATGGGATTCAGATACCGAGAGAGAGTTTGTTGCAACACCATAGTTAGAGATACCAAATGTGTAATGCCTCGAGTTTAGGGTCGGGAGATATCAAATTAGTTAAACCGAGTTAGGTTAAAACTAAATTGGAGATAAACTATTTTTGACACACTTAAAGTGTTTTAAAAGATTAAAGGGAAAAAAGGGAAACTTTTAATAAAAAGGAATAAAAAAGGGTTTCTCAAAAGCCATCATGTTCTCCAATTTGCATTTCACATTCAAAAACCTCCCAAAAAACCCTTTTCACTATTTCATTGGTTTCAACACTTCAAACCAAGTGATTTCTTCAAGGTAAATGATTCCTCAACTTAGTTTCATCTTCCTTGAGTCATAAATGTTGAGATTTTTGCAAAACTCATGGATTTAACTCGTTTTGAATTTTAAAGTTTGGTTTGAAATGAAAGTGAGTTTATGGGTATTTCGTTTGGGTTGGTTATGGCTGAGTTGAGAGTGTTTTTAACTTTGTTTTATCACTAAAATAACATGAAAATGATGGGTTTTCATAGAAAACCCGAAATGGGTATTGTGGGTGATTTTGGGAGTTGGAAATCTTGAGTTTTTTGATGGGTTTTGAGTCTAAATGATAGCTGAAGGTTTGGTAGCTTTGGGTTGATGTTTAGATATGCTAAAAGGTAGATTTTTTATGGTAAATTCGTTGGGTATGGCTGCAAGTAGTTTGGGACTGAAATTGTTATGTTTTGCGTGAAGTTTTGGGTTGCTCAAATCAGAGGAATTGGATTCGAGCTTTGTGGGCGGAAATCCAGGTAGTTTGGAGGCTTGATTCGGCATCTTGGACATCGTTTGTGTGTTGGCTGGTGAGTGGATCGATTTTAAAAGACTTAACGTGGTTAAGGGAATGTTCTGGGAGTTTGGATTGAGCATGAAAGGTCAATCCAAGCTCAAGAGTAAGTTTTAAAGGTTTTATGCAATTAAATTGTGTTTTACGATTCTTGATGCAAGTTGAGCATGTTATGATGTTATGTGTTAGTTGCATTGTTATACATGTTGAGACTTATGACTTGTGGTTATACTTGCATTGTGAGTACATGCTTTGAATGGAAGTTTGGACTTGGTAAGTGTTCTAGCATTGGTAATGCTTGTGGTTGTGATTGAGTATATTGACACGTGTTGAGTTATTACCGGATATAATTGATCGATCAATAGGATTAGAGTTCACTCGATGTGAAAATAGCACGTGGCCTTAGTGATGTTAGATTCCACTAAGGATGAGTATGGTGATGTGAGATTTCACCAGAATTTATGTTTTTACTAGACAGGTGAGTACGATGATGTGAGATTCCACCAGAAGTGTCTAGTGGGTTTGAGAAACTATATGCATATCCGATTAAAAACGATGAATGTCAATATATCCATGATGCTTTAATTCTAATGTTAAGCATGTTGTTGATTTCTTCTTTTATGCTTATGCATTGTGTTGCGTGGTCTTGCAATACTATAAATGATACGCAAATGGTGCAATTATACACGTCGAACGAGTAATAAAGTGATGAGTGAGTATCGTCTCCACATGGATTGGAGGTATTCACGGTTGTTGTAACAATAAAGAATGGACTTTTTGCAGATGACAATGTTATAATAAAAGAGATGGTGTAAAATAATATTGAAGCAAAATAGTGCAGAGAAAGATGAGATAACAATATGATAGACAGGTCCCCTTTCGTATGCGAAACTCATTACGGAATGACTGGCTAGAAATGATGGACAACCTAACTCAAGCTTTTTAACGATACTAAGGCTCTTCAGCTATCTTCTATGCTAGGCGGGATTTACTAAGAGTGTCCTAAACTATCTCTAGCCAGGAAACTGGGAGTAAAAAATGCTACAGCCATACCTCTCGGTGTAAACTCTTAACACTCCCCTACCCTTCACGTACTATCTTTTTTAGCCCTTGAAACCTATCACTTATCTCTAAGGTAGGTTAGAGCCTGCCTCTCAACAGTCACTCCATTGCTTATGAAGGTTCTAAGGCTAGCTCTCTCGATTACTAACCCCATCATACACTTAAAGAACGACCCACTCTCGAAGGCGCTTAAGGTATGGCCTATCTCTCAAAGTACTTACAACCCTAAGCTCTTACAACTTTAAGGAAATGAGAAATGCATAAGCAAAGCATAGAATCATGATAAACACTGAAAAAGTCATAGCATGAATTAAAAAGTACTCAAAATAAAATCATCCATCAAACCTAAGCCACCTAAAATAGTTCGTGGCTGGGCAATATCATCCAACGTATCATTGCTATAACATCAACAAATATAAAGATATGACAAGAAAATTGCTATAGCGACAGAAAGAAAGGTGAACTCCCTCTTTGCCATGGACTGCCCGACTATCTTAGGCCCACCACCTCTCTCGAGGCCGGTGAGGCCACTCCTTGGAGCTTCAACGATGGAGGACACTAAGCTGGAGAAGATGAAGGTGGAAACTTCCCTCTCCTTTTCTCTCTCTTCTGCCTCTCTTTTTGCAACACTAAAAATACCACACTTTGCTCCAATCTTCTCTCCCCTTTATATAGTGGAGGCTTCTAGGGTTTGGTGCCCTAAAGATGCCTTGGTATTCCCAAGGAATATCCACCGACAATGTCTGCCACGAGGGGACAAGGGGGACTGTCTGCAGGTGGGCACCGGCTGCTGCACATGTCAGATCGTACTTTTCTGCATGTTCACATGTTTCTGCAGCTCACGAGTATCTCACGTGTTTGCCAACATCCACTTTCATCATGCTATAGCAATTCCCGACACCGGCCTTCTCTCGACTTCTTTCCTGCGCACCAACACAACCAGAACCAACCTTTCGAGCAGTACCCCTAGATACGGACCAATAACCAGCAAAGATAACTATGCACCCAGAAGAAGAAAATGCAGTCTAAATGCTATGGTATGAACTTAAGAACTGGAAATTTCTATAGAAAAAAGGTATGAAAACAAGGATATTTATGCAGTTATCACAACCCCAAACTTAAGCTATTGTTTGTCCTCAAGCAATGAGTAGAACATAACAAAAGAGCTACTATGACAAAGTTTTAACCTAGAGAATTGCTATGGCAATATTTCAGTCCTCAGAAATAACTTAGGCAGAAAAATATATATACACAACCAGACATGAGATCCTTAAGAACATTCTTAGGACTAAGCTGTGTGCATGTGTACGTGGCTGCCTTCCTCCTATACTTAAGCTGGTGAGACAAATTTTCAAGGGTGTCAGCTCATCACACCTACCGTCTTTAACTCTAGATAAGCAGGGAGCAAACCTCCCACCCCCGAGCTAGTAGGCAGGGTCATCTCGTGACAACTTTCATTCACTCATAAGCTATAGCAAGGCTTTATTGTATTTTTTAACACTGAACAAGCTATAGCAAAGCGGAGTGTCCTTCTACAGATATGTCGTATCATTTATTCGTTTGTTTTAGCACAGGGTCGTCTAGCTTTTCTTTTAAGTTCTCTAGAGTCTACATATCAGAGTTTACTAGGGTTCTTCCTGAAATATTTTCTAACAAACTTACTTATAGAAAGAGAGCAGATGTGTAAAAAAAATTTAACAAGTAGATCCTAAAGTCAGTTCTAAAGATCTCAACTAGTTGTGTTTTTTCTACTTTAATTCAGGCCTTAGCAATTTCGTCGTCAGACATCGTAAATATGTTCATAGGCTGACTCTAGACTAAATAGAATGTCATAGTAAAAATTTTGTTCTATCGTATAATGCATATGCTAAAGAAAAATACTAATTATGAACACTAACACCCCCAAACTTGAGAAATGCAGTGTCCCTAATTCATAAACTAATCTATACTATATGCTATGAGAAATGAAAAATTGAAAAGAAAAAGGTTAGTACCTCCTGGGTGCAGAGGCTAGGTGGTGATGCTGGTGTTGTCCATCGATTTCTTGGAGGAGTAGTGGTGTGGGTCAGCCACATCATCCACACTCTCGGATGAGACTTATTGAGCACTCGACGAGGGCCTGACATGTCCAGCTGTGTGCTTGATGCGAGTTTTCCATCTGGATGTTGTAGCATCCTCAGATTGTGCTGGAGTCGGCTCAGTTGCGTGTGCTGTAGCAGCTTCCTTCTGAGGGGTTTCCTCAAGATCATTTGGTATGTGCTCTAGCTTTAGAAGTGGGTTTTCTGGTCTTGAAGGTTTAGGATTGGTTACCTTTCTGGTGCGTTTTCTCTTCTTGGCTGGAGAGGTTGCTGGGTCGGTTTCTTCGATAGTAGACTGAACAGAGGGAGTCTCTTGTTCTGACTAGGCAGTTGGAGTTGCTGGTGCTTTCTTTCTTGGAGTCTTTCTCTTTGAAGCAGGTGGGACGGAGTTGGGTGCACAAGGAGACATTGTTTATGCTGTAGCAGTGGCGGGGGCTTGCAATAACTCCATTGGAAATACTGGAAAAGAGACATTCTAGTCCAGCAGGATGCTATGGCACTATCACGGTGTTGGGCGTAATTGAAGTACACCCGCTGATGTGCCTTCATCAGATTGAGCTTAGAGCTCAGTTTCTTTGTAGTTGCCACCAATGCTTCCACTCTTGCTGCAACAAAACTCTTAGCTCCACCCTCCAGTGCTTGCTAAGGCATGTCTTCGTTAAATCCCTGGAGTTTCGTAACAAGTGCTGGGGTCAAACCTGCCTTTCTTGAAACATATGTATCTACAAGATCATCTATGAAGACGTCCATCCTTTTACACAAGGTAGTGATTAGATTAGGAAAAACAAGGGGGCTATGGGGTCGTTTCAAACAAGCATATACCTCATCCACTATTATCTTTCCTGTATCAATTTGTCTACCATGTATTATGGAATGAATGAGAAAGAGTTGAGAGACATGGACGATAGCAGTATGGAGTGTGGGCATAAGCTTATGCCTCACAAAGTGATTCCATACCTTAGCCTCTAGTTTGAGGCGTCCTCTCTCAACTGACTTGTTATTATCCAGCACCGTTCCTTGAAAGCATATGTCCTCCAGCACCTCTCGTTGCGTCTGTGCGTCCATTGTCATCACAAAAGAAGTGTGACGGTCCACAGTATGTTTCAGCCCGTAGAACTTGTTGATTGCTACAGGAGTAAATTTTAACTGCTCTCCACGCACGTGAACTGTGGACTGGGTTAGGCTCGTTGGATGAGCTTAAAACTCCATCACCAGTGATGTGCAAATTTCTTCAGGATGGGAAGTAATGTTTTTCCATCCATGGGTGCCAATGACATCCATTATGGACTGGTCGAACTGATCTTCTTTCTCTTTGGGGTATTTGAACCCTAGTCCTAGAAGAAGGTTTCTGTCTTTGAGCTTTGCCCATCTCTCCTTGGCTGCCTCGTCAAGAAATTTGGGAATTTCTAGGACTGGACGTTGTGTGGGACGGTCAAAAGTCTCAGGGGCATTTTTGCAATGGGCCATCGAGCTTTTTCTAAGAAGTTGGTAGGAGTGAATGTGTGTAGGAAATAAAATGGTGAAGGTTTTCTGTGTTTGGGAGATAATCGACAAGATGGGGGGAAGTTTTTGAGTGTTTGAAGAAGATGAAGAAGGTGAGGGGACATATGATGAAGAAAATGTTGGTAGTAGAAAAAGGTGAGGAAAACTGATGAGTTAATGGGAGATGGGAGGTGATGGGGACATGTGTTAGCTTTAAGGGAGAGAGAAAAATTTCTGGAGTTAATGCAATGGCAGACGGCTGGAGAGAGAATATGGGTTTATGTGGCTAGGGTTTCTCCTCATTAAGTAGATGAATATTCTCTCTCATGCTTTTTGTTTTTCTCTCTCTCTTTTAATTCAATTCCTCACTTTTCGGATAAAAATTCCTTATCTCTTTCTTTCCCTTTTTCTTGTGTCCCTCCAAAATTGGATAAAAACAAACCCCATGTCCTTCTCCCTTTGCTACCAACCCTGCAGACAGCGTGCTCCCCTGCCTTTGTACCTACATTGCACTAGGAAAGAGAAAGCCTTTGTACGAGGGTCACGTGAAAAGATATGAAAATTAAAAGCAAAGAAAACATAGACTAGACTAAAAAGAAAAGCATTATTTATGGACACGCTATACCATAAAAGACATGGTTAGATATGCAAACTTTTAAGGATCATGAAGATCCGGGTATGACTTGTCTTTGAGGATATAGGCTCCATTGTACACCTTCAGGCGTTGGCCATTGACTTTGAAGACTTCATCGTCGTCCAACTTCTTGGTATCCACTGTGCCATGAGGGTACACCTTGTGTATGATGAATGGCCTGAACCACCTCGATTTCAGCTTTCCAGGAAAAAGCTTTAGCTTAGAGTTATATAGAAGCACTTATGAACCTTCTGAGAAATGCCTTGGAAAAATGTATTTGTCATGCAATTTCTTGGTTTTCTCCTTGTAAATGCGAGCATTCTCATATGCTTGGGCTCTAAATTCCTCAAGCTCGTTAAGCTCTAGCAACCTCCTTTCACCAGCAAGTTGGGCATCCATGTTGAGTTACTTCATTGCCCAATAAGCCTTGTGCTCAAGCTCCACGGGTAAATGACACTCCTTGCCAAATACAAGCTTGAAGGGTGACATGCCTAAAGGCGTCTTGAAGGTTTCCCTATATTCCCACAGTGCTTTATCCAACTTGGGGGGGGGGGCAGTCTTTTCTCTTGGGATTAACCACCTTCTCCCAGATTTGCTTGAATTCTCTGTTGGAAACTTCAACTTGTCCGTTTGTCTGCGGATGATATGCAGTAGAAATCTTGTGTTGACTCCATAGCGATGCCATGCTTTAGCAATGAGCTTGTTGTCAAAGTGAGTTCCTTCATCACTGATGATGGCTCGGGGTGCTCTGAATCTAGTGAAGATGTTCTTGTGAAGAAACTTCATGACTGTCTTGGAGTCGTTCCTTGGGGTGGCAACATCTTCTACCCATTTTGACACGTAGTCGACTGCTAGTAAAATATATAGATCTCCATATGATGCAAGTAACGGACCCATAAAGTGAATTCCCCACACGTCAAAGATTTCAAGCTCCAGAATATTTTGCAACAACATTTCATTCCACCTGGAGATGTTCCCCGTTCTTTGGCATCTGTCACAAGTCTTGTAAAACTCGTGTGTGTTTTTAAAAAGTGTAGGCCAATAGAATCATGCTTGAAGAAATTTTGCAGCAGTTCTAGCACCACCAAAATGCCGTCCACATGGTGATGAATGACAATGATACAAAATGCTATGATATTCTTCTTCTGGAACACACCTCCTTATAATCTGATCAGGACATTGCTTGAACAATTAGGGTTCATCCCAATAGTAGAATCTTGCATCATGTTTGAATTTCTTGAGTCCCTGGCTAGATAAATCAGGAGGCAAAATACCACTAACAAGATAATTAACAATATCAGCATACAACGGAATTGTTGTAGCAGCTAACAATTACTCATCAGGGAATTCCTCCTTAATTTAAGTTTCACTACCTTGAGTGATAGCATTTTCTAGCCTAGATAAATGGTCAGCTACCTGGTTCTCACATCCTTTCATATCTCTAACCTCTAAGTCAAATTCCTTAAGCAAGAGTATCCACCTAATGAGTTTAGGTTTAGCATCCTTTTTAGTCACTAGGTACTTAATGGCTGAATTATCAGTATGAACTATGACCTTAGTGCCTATCAAGTATGACCTAAACTTATCGAAGGCAAATACTACAGCAAGCAATTCTTTTTCAGTAATGGTGTAATTGATTTGTGCATCATTCAAAGTGCGACAAGCATAATAAATGACATGAAAGAGTTTACCTCGGCGTTGTCCATGTGTTGCACCAACGTCGTAGTCACTTGAATCACACATCAGCTCGAACGGCTCGTTCCAATCAGGTGGAATAACAACTGGTGCTGAGATGAGCTTCTCCATCAGTTCCTGAAATGCGCTATGGCAATCTTTGTCAAACACAAATGGTTGATTTTGCTGTAGCAAACTGCATAATGGCTTTGAGATCTTCGAAAAATCCTTGATGAATCTCCGATAGAAACCAGCATGCCCTAGGAAGCTTCTTACTCCCTTGACAGTAGTGGGGGAGGTAGTTTTTTAATGACCTCGACCTTTGCTTTGTCAACTTCTATCCCTTGCTTCGAAATCTTGTGGCCTAAGATCGTTCCTTTTGTTACCATGAAATGGCATTTTTCCCAATTGAGCACCAAGTCGCTTTGTAACCCCCTTGTCTTGGTCTGGCCGGATGACCGGTCTGAATGGGCCACACGGGGAAAATCGAGTGAAACCCGTTAACGTTCCCTTCGGTTAGCAACCCTATATTTTTTTCTTTTTATTTTAATCTTGTCTAGAGGGATATTAAGTGCTAAGTGAATCAGAACAGTGGAAAACATTCAAGGAAAAACACATTCGAACCACGACCATGCATATACAGTCCATTTTTAAGCTACAGGGCAGACCGTATCGGTATCCTAGCTATGGGTATCGATACGCCCTGACTAGGTCAACCCAAGGAGTCAACCCCGGGAAGACCGTATCGATACAGCCCTTGAGCGTATCGATACGCCCTTCTCGGTCAACCCTTCTTGGTTAACAGAGTAGACCCGTACCGATACTCGGGCACCCCGTATCGGTACGCTCTACTCTCACTCAAAATACCAAATTCCAGTAACTTTGGAGGGTATCGATACCCTTAGGGTATCGGTACGCCAGGCAAAATTTGTGGTCTTTGAGCAAGACCGTATCGATACGGCCCTGAGGCGTATCGATATGCCCTGCACTGCAATTCCACAAATTCCAACTTATCGACACCAAACACGACCCTAAATGCATTTCTCGACTCTCCTAAGCACATACACACACTTAAGCAATCACACATAAGCCATAGGAAACAATCAAACATGTGACAAATCATCCATTCATAGCATTCCAATTAAAGAGCAATTTAGGCAATATTGTGCATACATAATGGCTCAAAAGGTCTTAAAAGGCACAAGTCATCATAAGAGGTTTGCACTCATACACAAGGCAACCTAAACATCTAAAGCATGCCATCACACACCAACATTCATCATAGTATCACATGCCTTACAATCCATAATCAAACTCAAAACATCCACATTCAAGTGAGTCATACAAGCTCATAAAAAAACCCTTGCCACATTGCTAGCTAATACAAAATTGATAACCGTACTTGAGTCACACACTTGGAAAGCCCTTCTTACCTTGCTCCGAGCTAACACCACGCTAATGATCTGTATTGTTGAACATTGAGAGCGTAAGCTATAAGCTTAGTGAGGGTGCTCTAAAACGAAAAACATCAACAATGCAGGGTTCAAGCATGTAAATCCTAAACTCTCATACATCGAGCATTGGCATATAATCAAGTAGACCTAGCTAGTCTTTCAAGTGGCATAATATGGTTTCTCATAATCTACCAAGCTCAATCATCAATATCAACAACATGTGACAACACCATATACCACAATCATATATCACAACATATGAATAAGTTTAATTAGCCACTATTAAATTACCCCGATTGTGCAGATTTAAACCTCAACAACACTTTACCTCGGTGGGATTACACTCATCACCGAACCTTGCATGTGCGGGATTCCACTCATCGCCACATGCCCTACGGATGGGATTCCACTCCTCATCCCGTAGAAATATATATAAAAGCTTCCGGTGGAATATTACATCACCATACTCCTCCTTGATGACTTAACGCCATCAATGCCACGTACGTTTTGACTCAATTTGTGTGCACACTAATCCTAATGATCGATCATTTATTACCGGTAATTAATTTAGTGCCAATTATCATTATCACATCACATATCATCAACCACACTCATGCTCATCACATATATACACATCATGATATATACATGCACCAAATAACCACAATCACAAGAGCATAGCTAAATAGCACAATAACATTTATGGAGAACAAAGGCTAAATTAACTACTTGAGTTAAATAGAAGTGGCCTACCAAGCACACTTTACGCACACAAACTACACATACTCGAACCAACTTTAAATCAAGTTTGAAACCACTCACCGCCCTTCCTTAGCAATCGAAACAATCCTCCTACGAACCTGGATTCGGTCCCAAAGCCTCTCCAATGCTTCCTCTTGCTTCTAGCCAAACAAAACATACTTATTACACCACAATTCAATGCTAAAACCCAATCACCATCTCACATCACATGTATAAGCCAACATCATCAATTTCCCAATCCACATAATCACCCAAAAACCCAATTTTCGTGCTCCCCTAAAACCTTGCTGAAATACCCATTTCCAAACACCCAAATGACCTCCAAAATGTCCCAAATCACCCTCCTAACATACCTAAACCATCAGCCCTTTGTTTTCAACCTAAAACCCACCAAAAATGGTGTTTTTGACAACTTAAAAATGGGTCTAAGAACCCACTTCGGATTTTCATTAAAATTTAACCAAATTAACATATAATGTGTATTTTAACATGAGTAAACAAAGCCCCTAAACAATTTATCAAAACAAAATGAAAACCCCCTTAAAAACCCAAACTTTGATAGAAACCCTAATTTTTTAAAACTCCATAACTTTAAAATCTAAGACCATAGGTAGATAGGGGATAAAGAGGAGAGTAAGAAAAAGATTTTACCTTTTAAAATGGTGTTGAAATCAAGTTGCAAATCAATGGAATAGTAGTTTGAAGTTTGAGAGAGTTTAGAGAAGGGGGAGGGGGTTTTCACATGGGATTGTGGGATAAAGGGGAAGAAGATGACAACTTTGAAAGTTGTCTTCCTTTTTTTTAAAACCTTTGGGTAAAATTACAACACAGGTCCTTCCATTTTTTACTAAAGTTCAATTAGGTCCAAATTGAGGTTGGATTTATTTTAATAATTTTATTGACTCGAATTATAAACCCGGTTAACTCCTAACCCTAAAATACGGGTGTTACAACTCTCTCCCACTTAATGAATTTCGTCCCCGAAATTACCTAACTGAAAGAGATACGAAAACTTCTTTTCCATATCCTCCTTCCTCTCCCAAGTGGCCTCGTCCACACCTCTACGATGCCACCACACCTTTACTAACTCAATTGATCTACCCATCAATACCTTACTGTCAGAAGCTAAGATCTCCACTGGTTCTTCCTCATAAGTCAAATCCGGATTCAATTCAATTTCTTCTACGGGCATAACGTGTGATGGATCGGACCTATACTTACGAAGCATCGAAACATGGAACACATCATGTATCTTCTCAAGCTCGGATGGCAAACGAAACTGATAAGCAACTGAACCAACCCTCTTCACAATCTCATATGGTCCTATGTACCTCGGACTCAACTTCCCTTTTCGACCAAATCTCATCACTTTCTTCCACGGAGACACCTTCAAGAATGCCTTCTCACCCACTGAGAACTCAACTTCCTCCTCTTCAAATCGGCATAGGACTTCTGCCTATCCGAAGCAGCTTTCAAACGATCACAAATCAATTTTACCTTGTTGGTTGTCCCCTTGAGCAAATCTGGCATAGGTAACAACTTATGTCCCACTTCGGCCCAACAAACTGGAGTCCTACACTTTCGGCCATACAAGGCCTCATACGGAGCCATCTGAATGCTCAACTGAAAGCTATTATTGTACGCAAACTCTACTAGAGGCAAATGCTTCTCCCATGTACCCTGAAGGCCAATGATACAACATCGCAACATGTCCTCTAAGATCTGAATAACCCTCTCTGACTGACCATCAGACTGAGGATGATAAGTGCTGAAGTTCAAACGGGTACCCAAAGCTGTATGCAGACACTCCCAAAATCTAGAAGTAAACCGCGGATCTCTATCTGACACAATGGACTTCGGCACACCATGCAGTCTAACAATCTCACCAATGTACAAATCGGCCAATCTATCTAAAGTGTAAGTAGTGTTGACTGCCAGGAAGTGAGCACACTTCGTAAAGCGATCCACTATCACCCAAACTGAGTTCTTCTTCGTAGGAGTCAAAGACAAACCCGAAACAAAATCCATGGTGATGTTCTCCCATTTCCATTCCGGAATTCTCAACGGCTGTAACAAACCTGAGGGAACCTGATGTTCCGCCTTCACTCTCTGACACACTAAGCACTTACTCACAAAGTCGGCTACATCTCTCTTCAAGCCAAACCAAAAATACTCATTCTTCAAATCACGGTACATCTTCGTACTTCCAGGATGCATAGCAAACGGACTACCGTGGGCTTTAGTCAAGATCGTACGTCTCAAGTCACTGTCCTCTGGCACAACTATTCTATCTTTGAAACACAAAACCCCATCAGTACTGAAACTGTAGTCTAAAGATCTACCCTCGGCTATATCTTGCACGTGAGGTGCCAAAGATCTATCTAAGAGTTGTTTCTCTCTAATCAACTGACCTAGAGTAGGTCTAACCTGAAGCTCGGCTATCAAGCCACCATCTCCGGACAAACTCAATCTAGCAAACATAGCTCTCAAGTCTACGACCATCTTCCTACTCAATGCATCGGCCACTACATTGGCCTTACCCAGATGCTACTCAATAGTAAGATCATAGTCCTTTAGCAACTCTAACCATCTACGCTGTCTGAGATTCAAATCTCGCTGAATCATAATGTACTTCAAACTCTTGTGATCGGTGTACACTGTGCATTTCTCACCGTACAAATAGTGCCTCCAAATCTTCAGAGCAAACACAACTGCAGCTAACTCTATGTCATGGGTCGGATAGTTGCGCTCATGGGTCTTCAACTGTCTTTAGGCATAAGCCACCACTCTCTTGTCTTGCATAAGAACACATCCTAGCCCTACATACGAAGCATCATTGTAGACTACATAGTCCTTCTCAGACTCGGGCTGTATCAAGATTGGTGCTTGGGTTAAAGCTTCTTTCAATTTCTCAAAGGCTCTCTGTCTTGCATCTGTCTACTCAAACTGAACACTTTTCTGAAGTAACTGTGTCAAAGGAGCGGCTAACTTAGAGAAACCCTCTACAAATCTCCTATAGTATCCGGCTAAGCCTAGGAAGCTACGTACCTCTGTCACCGACTTTGGTTGCTTCCACTCAACAATGGCTTCAATCTTCTTCGGATCAACTCTAATCCCATTGGCTGACACTACATGTCCTAAGAAGACTACCTCTCGGATCCAGAATTCACACTTGCTTAGCTTCACATACAACTGATGATCTAGCAAAGTCTTCAAAACAAGTCTCAAGTGTCGGTCATGGTCTTCGTCAGTTCGCGAATACACCAAAATGTCATCAATGAATACAACTACAAACTGATCTTGATACTGATGAAAAATCCTATTCATCATGTCCATAAAAGCAGCCAGTGCATTAGTCAACCCAAATGGCATGACTAAAAACTCATAATGACCATATCTAGTCCTAAAGGCCGTCTTCGGTACATCAACCTCTCTTACCTTTAGCTGGTAGTAACACGATCTCAAATCAATCTTCGAAAAGACTGATGCTCCCCTCAACTGATCAAACAAGTCATCGATTCTAGGTAACGGATATTTATTCTTCACTGTCAACTGATTTAACTGTCGGTAGTCTATACACATTCTCATGCTTCTATCTTTCTTCTTCACAAACAACACTGGTGCACCCCAAGGTGAAGAAGTAGGCCTAATAAAACCTCTATCTGTCAATTCTTGCAACTGAGTCTTTAACTCTTTCAATTCTTTCGGTGCCATTCGATACGGAGCAATCGAAACAGGAGCTGAATCAGAATAAGTCTCAATGCTGAACTCTACCTCTCTGTCTGGTGGTAACCCTGGCAATTCTTCCGGAAACACGCTAGGAAAATCACATACTGTCCGGATGTCCTGAGGTCTAACCTCACTCGTGTTAGGGTTCATCACATACGCTAAGTATGCTTCACACCCCAACTCAACTAATCTTTTAGCCTCTAATACTGAAACCACATTGGACAAGAACTTCACGTTCTCACCCACCACTACAATCTCATAGTCATCTGTGAGCCTCAAAGAAATCCGCTTAGTTTCGAAATCTATCCTAGCTCTATGTTCCGTGAGCCAGTCCATACCCAGAATCACATCAAAACCATAGAAAGGAAGTTCCATCATATCCACTGGAAACACATGCCCCTGAACCATCAACGGACACCTTCGGTACATCTTCCTAACTACTACCGTGTCCCCAAAGGAACTAGTAACACTAACTCCTATCTCTAACATCTCACAAGGAAAATTCAAAGACTGTGCATGCTCACTCAATTTGTAGGAATGTGTAGACGCAGAGTCAATCAAAGAAAGCAAACCCAAAGACTGTATCGAGAAGTTACCTGCGATCACATCGGTGTCATGTTGATCTCCGCGCTGAGCATAAACTCTGGCCTGACCTCCGCCCTCTGGCTGAACTGCAACTACATGTGCTATGTTCCTCTAACCATCGTTCCTCGGCTGGAAGTTACCTCTACCGCGCCCACGGCCTCTCTGAAAGTCATGGGCTCTAGAAGGAGCCTGAGCTGGTGCTTGTCCCACCTGATATGGACAGTCACGCCTAATGTGGTCTCTAGCACCACAACTCCAACAAGAATGATAATTTCCCTAACACTCACCGGTGTGGTTCCTCCCGCAAGTAGCACATGTGGGCAACTTCCCACCAGCTCTCTGGCCCTGATGGACCCTACCATGGTTACCGCCACCACGCCTATGATCATAATGGTGCCTGTTGTCCCGATGCCTCTTGGCATCACCTCTATCATAGTTGCTGGACCTCTTACCCGAACTAGATCCACCAGACCGCCTGGTCAAACTCAAACAGTGCTCTAAGTCCTTGGCCCTCTCGACCAAGACATCAAAATCGGTGTAATCTGAAGCTAGAGTATATGTCTTGATCTCCTCACTCAGCCCATAACGGAAGCGGTTACAACGCTCCACCTCAGTAGGTACAAGCTTAGGTGCATACTGACTCAATCTGACAAATCAGGTCTCATAATCGGTCACGGACATACTCACCTGAAGCAATGCCATAAATTCTCTCTTCCTCTCATCGAGGTATCGCGGACCCAAATACTTCTTACGGAAAGCTGTCTCAAAGAACTCCCAAGTGATCTCGGCCTCATCCATACCCGTAGTAATGGTGACCCACCAAGTGTAGGCATCACCCTGAAGCAGAGACTCAACACATCCCAACTTGGGCTCACCAGTACACCCCATCTGGGCAAGAATACGGACTGTCTCCTCAAACCATAACTCTGATCGCTCTGAAGTAGCACCTCTGAACTCTTCGGCCCCAAGGCCCCGAAGTCTCTCTAAAGGCAATCCAGTGCCCTCACCCTGATGATGTGCTGCCTGACCTCCAGCTACTGCAGCCTGAAATGCCCCGGCTATTGCCTGAACCAACGGAGCTAAGTCAATCCCGGCCGGTCCTTGGCCACCTTGGCCTCCTTGAGGTCCCTCTCCTTTGGGCCCGGCCTCGACTCCCACTCCAGGTGGAGAAGGTGGTGGTGGTGGAGGTGGTGGAGGAGCTCCAACTCCAACCACAGGCTCTCCCACTTGAGCCTCAACCCTAACTATAGGCTCAACTCCTGGAGCCGCTGCCCGTGGTTCCGGTCGAACCATCCTAGGCCTCCCACGTGGTCTCATGATACAGCTAGCAAGGTATAAACTACAACAACAAACAAGTAGAATTACGTTAGCCAAAGCAAGGGTCCAAGAGTGCTCAAGTACTCCTCTTTCCAAAAATCTTTTTAAATTAAGTAATAGTAGCAATGGGCACACACTCTACACCAGACACAACAGTTCATGCATTCAAAACATCATACGATCAATCAAGTATCAAGGATTCATGGCAAAACATGCATCGAACAACACAATCAGTTAACACATTAAGCTTACCTCACTTACCTGCCCGAGGTCTCGGAAACCTCAGGCTCTGATACCAACAAATGTAACCCCCTCGTCCCGGTCTGGCCGGATGATCGGTCTGAGTGGGCCACACGGGGAAAACCGAGTGAAACCCGTTAATGTTCCCTTCGGTTAGCAACCCTATATTTTTTTCTTTTTATTTTAATCTTGTCTAGAGGGATATTAAGTTCTAAGTGATTCAGAACAGCGGAAAACATTCAAGGAAAAACACATTCGAACCACGGCCATGCATATAGAGTCCATTTTTAAGCTACAGGGCAGACCGTATCGGTACCCTAGCTATGGGTATTGATACGCCCTGACTAGGTCAACCCAAGGACTCAACCCCGGGAAGACCGTATCGATATAGCCCTTGAGAGTATCGATACGCCCTTCTCGGTCAACCCTTCTTGGTCAACAGAGTAGACCCGTACCGATACTCGGGCACCCCGCATCGGTACGCTCTACTCTCACTCAAAATACCAAATTCCAGTAACTTTGGAGGGTATCGATACCCTTAGGGTATCGGTACGCCAGGCAAAATTTGTGGTCTTTGAGCAAGACCGTATCGATACGGCCCTGAGGCGTATCGATACGCCCTGCACTGCAATTCCACAAATTCCAACTTATCGACCCCAAACACGACCCTAAATGCATTTCTCGACTCTCCTAAGCACATACACACACTTAAGCAATCACACATAAGCCATAGGCAACAATCAAACATGTGACAATTCATCCATTCATAGCATTCCAATTAAAGAGCAATTTAGGCAATATTGTGCATACATAATGGCTCAAAAGGTCTTAAAAGGCACAAGTCATCATAAGAGGTTTGCACTCATACACAAGGCAACCTAAACATCTAAAGCATGCCATCACACACCAACATTCATCATAGTATCACATGCCTTACAATCCATAATCAAACTCAAAACATCCACATTCAAATGAGTCATACAAGCTCATACAAAAACCCTTGCCACATTGCTAGCTAATACAAAATTGATAACCGTACTTGAGTCACACACTTGGAAAGCCCTTCTTGCCTTGCTCCGAGCTAACACCACGCTAATGATCTGCATTGTTGAACATTGAGAGCGTATGCTATAAGCTTAGTGAGGGTGCTCTAAAACGAAAAACATCAACAATGCAGGGTTCAAGCATGTAAATCCTAAACTCTCATACATCGAGCATTGGCATATAATCAAGTAGACCTAGCTAGTCTTTCAAGTGGCATAATATGGTTTCTCATAATCTACCAAGCTCAATCATCAATATCAACAACATGTGACAACACCATATACCACAATCATATATCACAACACATGAATAAGTTTAATTGGCCACTATTAAATTACCCCAATTGTGCGGATTTAAACCTCAACAACACTTTACCTCGGTGGGATTACACTCATCACTGGACCTTGCATGTGCGGGATTCCACTCATCGCCACATGCCCTACGGATAGGATTCCACTCATCATCTCGTAGAAATATATATAAAAGCTTCCGGTGGAATATTACATCATCGTACTCCTCCTTGATGACTTAACGCCATCAAGGCCACGTACGTTTTGACTCAATTTGTGTGCACACTAATCCTAATGATCGATCATTTACAACTAGTAATTAATTTAGTGTCAATTATCATTATCACATAACATATCATCAACCACACTCATGCTCATCACATATATACACATCATGATATATACATGCACCAAATAACCACAATCACAAGAGCATAGCTAAATAGCACAATAGCCTTTATGGAGAAAAAAGGCTAAATTAACTACTTGAGTTAAATAGAAGTTGCCTACCAAGCACACTTTACACACACAAACTACGCATACTCGAACCAATTTTAAATCAAGTTTGAAACCACTCACCGCCCTTCCTTAGCAATTGAAACAATCCTCCTAGGAACCCGGATTCGGTCCCAAAGCCTCTCCAACGCTTCCTCTTGCTTCTAGCCAAACAAAACACACTTATTACACCACAATTCAATGCTAAAACCCAATCACCATCTCATATCACATGTATAAGCCAACATCATCAATTTCCCAATCCACATAATCACCCAAAAACCCAATTTTCGTGCTCCCCTAAAACCTCGCTGAAATACCCATTTCCAAACACCCAAATGACCTCCAAAATGTCCCAAATCACCCTCCTAACATACCTAAACCATCAGCCCTTTGTTTTCAACCTAAAACCGACCAAAAATGGTGTTTTTGACAACTCAAAAATGGGTCTAAGAACCCACTTCGGATTTTCATTAAAATTTAACCAAATTAACATATAATGTGTATTTTAACATGAGTAAACAAAGCCCCTACACAATTTATCAAAACAAAATGAAAAACCCCTTAAAAACCCAAACTTTGATAGAAACCCTAATTTTTAAAAACTCCATAACTTTAAAATCTAAGACCATAGATAGATAAGGGATAAAGAGGAGAGTAAGAAAATGATTTTACCTCTTAAAATGGTGTTGAAATCAAGTTGCAAATCAATGGAATAGTAGTTTGAAGTTTGAGAGAGTTTGGAGAAGGGGGAGGGGGTTTTCACGTGGGATTGTGGGATAAAGGGGAAGAAGATGACAACTTTGAAAGTTGTCTTCCTTTTTTTAAAACTTTTGGGTAAAATTACAACATAGGTCCTTCCCTTTTTTACTAAAGTTCAATTAGGTCCAAATTGAGGTTGGATTTATTTTAATTAATTTTATTGACTCGAATTATAAACTCGGTTAACTCCTAACCCCAAAATACGGGTGTTACACGCTTCCTCACACCTCTTTAGGACCTTGGCGAGATTTCCCAAGCATGTGTCGAAGTTATCTCCGGAGACCGAGAATTCATCCACGAAAATTTCTAAAAATTCCTCGACCATGTCTGAAAAGATAGCCAACATACATCTCTGAAAGGTTGCTGGAGCATTGCAGAGACCAAAGGGCATTCTCCGGAAAGCATAAGTTCCATAAGGGCATGTGAAAGTCGTCTTTTCTTGGTCTTCGGGTGCTATAACAATCTGATTGTACCCAGAATACCCATCAAGAATGCAAAAGAATGCCTTACCCGCTAGTCGATCCAACATTTGATCAATGAATGGGAGGGGAAAATGGTCCTTCTTGGTCGCCTTGTTGAGCTTCCTATAGTCAATGCAAATCCTCCACCCCGTGACGGTTCTAGTAGGCAATAGCTCATTCTCCTTATTGCTTACCACGGTCATGCCTCTCTTCTTCGGTACATATTTCCCCGGGCTAACCCATGAGCTATCGGATATCGGGTAGATTACTCCAGCATCCAGCCACTTGATTATCTCTTTCATCACTACTTTCTTCATAATTGGGTTTAGTCTCCTTTGGGGCTCGACTGAATTGTTGTGACAATCATCAAGCAAAATTTTGGTCATATATATAGCAGGGTTTATACCCTTCAAATCAGCCATAGTCACCCTATTGTTTTTTTATGTTGTAACAACATATTAACTAAACTAGTTTCTTGCTTAGGTGTGAGACTAGATGAAATTATCACAGGAAAAGTTTCATTGCTCCCTAAGTAAACATATTTAAGATGTGATGGCAAAGGTTTCACTTCTAAAGAAGTTGCATGCTCAAGGGAAGGTTTATGAGGTATAAATTCTGAAAAATCAAGAGGTTCAAAGTGCGTACATGGTCTAGTCTCAAGTCGACTAGACTACTCCAGTTCCCTTGAGAGCTCTTCTTGGTCTGAATCATCATATTTGCAGAGTTTTTCAAACTCTTCCATTTGCATCTCATTGCTACAGCAAAACTCATCAATCAAATTATGTGCTGTAGCATCTGCATATTGGCATACTCCTGGGTTGTCTGCATACTTGAGGGTGTCATGAATATTGATCGTGATCGTCTGATCAGCCACTCGCATCGTGAATTCACCCTTCTCGCAATCGATCAAAGCTTGCCCTGTGGCTAAAAATGGCCTACCCAAGATAATGGGTGTGTTGCTACCAGCTTCACAGTCGAGGATTAATAAGTCGACTAGAAAGATAAACTTGTCCACTTTTACCACAACATGTTCAACTCTCCCTTCTGGGGGAACATGAGAATGATCAGCTAGCTATAGCACAACCTTGGTGGGCTGTGCCTTTCGAATTCCCAGTTTCAGAAAAATCGACTTGGGCATCAAGTTAACACTTGATCCCAAATCACAAAGTGCTCTTCCAACAAACTTGTCTCCAATAGAACATGGGATAGCAAAACTACCTGAGTCCTTCCTCTTAGGTGGCAGCTTGCTCCACACAGAATACATTCTTCTGGTATAGCGACAATTTCTTGCTTCTCGACCTTCCTCTTTTTCGTGACTATATCCTTGAGGAACTTGGCATGTGTTGGCATCTGATCAATGGCCTCTAGAAATTGGACATTGATATGTAGTTTGTCCAAGATATCCACAAATTTCTAGAACTAAAGGTCTTCTTTCTGCTTCTTGAATCGTTGAGGAAAAGGAGGTGGGAATCTAACTTCATTTGTCTGAACTGGTGGAGTTACATCTTTTGCTGTAGCAAAAGCAGGCTCCTCCTCTGGGATTTCTTTTGCTATGAATTCCTCACCCTTCACTTCAACTGGAGAATCTTGCAAGTTATCTTCTTCCCGAGGCAAGTTGGGCTGAGAGTCCTCCTTCTCGTTTCCCCCAAACTTGTCTTCCTTGCTAATTTCCTTGCCACTCCTTAATGTGAGTGCGCTGCATTGTTCCTTGCTATGGTTCTTAGTGGCTTCAATGTCACTAGGCAAACTTCCTTGTGGACGTGCATGCAAGGTTTGAGCTATCTGACCAACTTGTGTTTCTAAGGCTCAGAGAGATGAACTATGGCTTTGCAATAAGGCTCCTTGATTTTTGATGTTTGTTGCATGATCCTGTAGCAAAGCTTTTGTGGTTCCCATGAAATCTTTTGTCATAGCCATAAATTCCTTGAATGTAGTGTCCAGTGAACTGTTCGATGATGATGCTGCTCCTTTGTGACCCTGCCATGGCATCATCTGGTTAGAAGATGGTGCTTCGATCAGATTCTGCTACGGTGCTGGCTGTGTAGAATTACAGTGCCCTTGATTACCCCTACTAAAATTTGGATGTTGATGCCATCCTGGGTTGTAGATATTGGTGTATGCATTGTTGTTGCGTTTATAATTCCCCCGCATAGTTGGCTGACTCTAGATTGTCAGGGTATTCACTCAAATGGTGATTGTCATCGCATCTAAGACACGAGGTTGTGGACTTCACTTCCTTGACTTCGTTGGGACGCTGGAGGTTCTTTAGCATATTTGTGATAGAAGCTAACTGGGTGGCTACAAAGTCATTAGCTTCACTGTCTCGAGCTACTTAGGTTCTCCTCCCTGTTCCAAGCCTTGTGGTCGGAAACTGGTAATCATTGTTGGCTACCCTATCAAGAATGGCAAATGCTTCCTCCGGTGATTTGTCTAACAAGGTCCCATTTGCTGAAGCATCTAACATCATCCTTTTGGGAGCATTTACCCCATTATAGAACATAACCACTTAGGTCCAATCATGAAAACCATGATTTGTGCACTTCCTCAATAATCCCTTGAATCGATCCCACCACTCATACATGGATTCGTCATCAGCTTGACGAAAAGAAGCTGTATCATTTCTCAACTGAGTGTTTCTATTTGGTGGATTATACCGCAACATAAAACTTTTGCATAGATATGTCCAAGTCTCCATTGATCCAGCTGGTACTCCACTTAGCCATGCTCTAGCACGATCACGTAAAGAGTATGGAAACAGTTTAAGCTTTAGCACATCCTCGTGCACTCCTTGTTGTCTGAACGAGTCACAAACAGCCAAGAAAGCACATATATGTTGCCTTGCATCTTCGTGAGGCATACCTCCAAACTGACTAATAGTGTTCAACATGTTAAACATAACAGGTTTAAGCTCGAACTGGGCTGCCTGGATTTTTGGAGCTACTATTCTGAGATAGAGGTCGTCCAAGAGAGGAGTTAAGTGAACCTTAATAGCTCGAGGTCGAGCTGCTTCTCCCTGGCCATTTGCCATAGCATCTCTGCTACCTTGAGGTGGTCGTATTTCTCCGTTCATGTTTCTAGTCTCTTCTCATCGAACACGTCTCCTAAGTCTCAAGAAATGCTCGATTTTAGAAATAGGTGATTGCAAGGGTCCTTTAGGTCGCCTTTTGGTCATACACTAGCAAGACACCTGAAAAGGAAAACGAAAATCCTAAAATAAATATGTACAAAAACAAAGAGAACAAACGATAAAAACAAAAACCGTAAACAACCAGTTGCTAATCCCCAGGTTGAAGTAACCTAAACATGAGTAATTTAAAAAGGTGAATTATTAACTTGAATTTTTTTAAACCTTAATAACCTAAATAGGAATAAGAGTAAAGTTGAGTGATACTTTACCCTTACATGAATTGTTACTCATATTACTTATAAAATTTCCAGCAGAGGTGTCAATATGATATATATCATTTCACTAACAATCAGTTGATCTAGTAGGATAAGACTCTGGATCTCTTGAAGAAGGTTAGAGGTTCGAATCCTGAAGTTGTGAAAGAACAAAATTAGGTTAGCAAGATCGCCCCCACAATGGGCCTTTGCAAAATTCGATCCGGATTAGTTGACTAATGGATCGAAAACCAGTGGTTAAACCAAAAACATATGATATCATTTCAGTTCATAGAAGACTTAAAAAATATTTTAAATGATATTTATTATATTCTCAAAACAAAGGTTGAGATTTGAACTCATACAAGATAAGACAATACAAGTATTCTTGACCACTCAGTCAATTAGTAAATTCCAAACATGGGACACCCTTTTAATCTCACTTATGCTTTTTTAACTCTAATAACTTTAGATATAATATATCCTTTTTAATGATTTTTTTTTGTTTGAGCCAAGGTTTCCATTGCTGATAACAATGACTAATCACCTCGCCGCGGATGCTTTCACTAAAAGGTAAACGGTTGGTCATGAAATGTACTTCATCCTTTTTAATGAATTTAATAAAACTATAAATTTTTATTATTAGGCATAATGATATATTTTTTTATCCTTGAACTTAAAAATTCATTTGTAATCCTTTTTTTGTATTTTTTAGCTACGAAACTTCTAATCTTTTATCGAAATGAATTAGTTGCCGAAAAAGTTAGATTTTTCATAATATTTATATCTTTTAACCATTTTTATATTTTCCATTTTTATAATTTTACAATTTATAATAATTTAAACATATTTTAATATTTTATATTTTCTAATATTTTCATTTTTTGTAAAAGGACAAAATAACTGATGTATTAGTAAAAAGTAAAATAGCTGAAAATAATTTAACAAAGTTATTAAATTTTCATTAGTCGGTTTAATTTTTTTTAAAAAAAGGAAGAAGTTTAAGTGCTAATGAGAAAAAAAAGCCTAAATACTAAAATAACTTTTCTTTTCAAAAAAAAAAATTCTTGAAGGTCAAAATGTCTTTAGTTGTTGTTGTTGTTATTATTATTAAAAACCAATTTTCATTTCAAGGTGGATTAATATTTGATTTATTGTCGGTGTGAAAATGTTTACACAAGTATGCATATTTTTAAGCTTAAATCTAAAATCTAAATTTTTAACCTTCAAACCCTAAAAATCTAACCACATACTCTTAAACCTAAATCTTAAATTCTAACCATGAATCTTAAATTCTAAATCCTACAACCTAAACTCTTAACCTTTAGAACCCTAAACTCATAAATAATCATGCTTGACGAAACTTTGTTTTCCACCGGCCGCCAGTGTATTGGATTATAATCCAGATTAATTACCTCAACTTATAATGCGCCTAAACTTAACTATAAATATTTATAATTAGATGGGAGAAAAACTTAACTCACATGAAAAACCTAATTCTTATTTAAGTTATTTAAGTCAAATTCGAATTAGTGACAAGATTTTCGAGTTGAGTTCAAATTTTACCAAATCGAAAAATCAAATTTTATTGTTTTGCGATTTAGTTTATGGTTTCCTTATTTGTTCAATTTTCCTTTATTTTAAGTCTATATTTGACCAAATTTGAATCATATGCTCTTAAACCACTATAGAATAAATATGTAACTTTGATCCTTTCTTTTTTCAATTTAGTCTCTCAACTTTTTATAATTTTCTCATCTCTTCAATTCCTCATTCGCAAA